>JARFJB010000036.1:5015000-5467500 GCA_036346205.1 Vesta saturnalis | reverse complement strand
ACACGACACACAACACACAGACACACAGACACACAGACACACAGACACACACACACACACAACACAAACACAGCACACACACACACACACCACACACCACACACACACACACACACACACACACACACACAGGCACACAGCCCACAGACAGCACAGCACACAGACACACAGCACAGCACACAGACACACAGCACACAGCACACAGACACACAGACACACAGACACACAGACACACAGACACACAGACACACAGACACACAGCACACACACACAACACACAGACACAAGACACACAGACACACAGACACCAGACACACAGACACACAGACACACAGACACACAGACACAGACACACAGACACACAGACACACAGCACACAGACACACACACACAGCACAGACACAGCACACAACACACACACACACACACACACACAGACACACACACACAGACACACAGACACACAGACACACAGACACACAGACACACAGCACACAGCACACAGACACACAGACACACAGACACACAGAACACAACACACACACACAGCACACAGACACACAGACACACAGACACACAGCACACAGACACACAGACACACAGACACACAGACACACAGACACACGACACACAGACACACACACACACACACAACACACAGACACACAGACACACAGACACACAGCACACACACACAGACACATAGACACACAGACACACAGACACACAGACACACAGAAACAGACACAAGACACAAGACACACAGACACAGACACACAGACAACAGACAACAGACACACAGACACACAGACACACAGCACAGAGACACACAGACACACAGCACACAAGACACACAGCACACAGACACACAGACACACAACAACACACGACACATAACACACAGACACACATCACACACAGACACACACACACACAACATACAAACAGTACAACACACAAAGCAAGACATCACAGACACACAGACACATAGACACACAGACACACAGACACACAGACACACAGAAAAAACAGACACATAGACACACAGACACACCAGACAACAGACAAACAACACACAGACAACACAACACACAGCACAGAACACACAACACACACACACACACACACACAACACACAACACACAACAACAACACATACAACACAGACATACACAGACACACGACAACACAACACACACACTACAACACACAACAACAACAGACACACAACACAACAGACACACAACACACAACAACACAACACACAACACACAACACACAACACACAGACACACAACACACAACACAACACACAACACACAACAACACACACAACACACACACACAACACATCAACACACAACACAACACACACTACAGAATTACCACAACACACGAGCCACATCACAAAACTTATCACTACAAGTAATTCACAACAACACAACACACATCACACACACATCACACACAACACACAACACACATACACACACTACCACAACACGACAACAACACACATCAAACACACACACACACACACACACAACACACACACACTACACACACAACACACACACACATCACAAACATGGACACACATCACACATCAACACATTCAAGCCAAATCGATAAACTTAGCACGCATACGATACACACTCATATTCCACAGTTTACACTTTACACACAAGCGACGCACACACCAACACGATTTTCACACAGGAACACGCACACAACACAACACATCACAGATCAACAACAAACACACATCACAACCACACAGTACACACACACACACAAGATTACGATAACTCACATGCTCTAGCATGAACACAAGACAGTCTCTCATTTGCACAACGCTACACGACACGGCACACGTACACGAGGCAATTATCCACACGACACGGCTAACACAGCACATTTCTGCACGTACCGAACAGCGATTCACCAAACACAAACTGAAAACAAGAACGATACGCACAACACAACTAAACACCGAGTCATCGCATCAGCACACGCATCTGCACGAATTATACGCACGATGTACTGGCGACAGCACGAACAAGCTACAACATCATGACACACAGAACTACACAACAAACAGATCAGACACAGATACACACACACACACACACAGACATCATTAGACACAACACACAACAGTACCATTAAACCTACACAACATCATAAACGACAGTACTTAGCGAAAGAGCAACAGACAGACAACAGACACACAGACACACAGACACATTACAGGAGACACACAGACACACACACACATTAGACACACAGACACACAGACACACAGACACACAGACAAACAGACACATAGACACACAGACACACAGACACACAGACACACAACACCACACACACACACACACACACACAACACACACAGCACACACACACACACACACACACACACGCACCAGCCCACAAAACACAACACACACACAGACACACAGACACACAGACACACAGACACAACAACAACACACAGACACAAGACACAACACACACACACAGACACACAGACACACAGACACACAACACACAGAAACACACAGACACACGACACAGCACAGACACACAGACACAACAGACACACAGACACACAACACACAGCACAAACACACAACACACAACACAAGACACACAACACACACACACAACACACACAACACACAACACACAACACACAACACACAACACACAACACACAACAACAACAACAGACACAGAACAACACACAGACCACAGCCAGACACACAGACACACGACACACAGACACACAGAAAACACACAACACACAGACACAACACAAGACAACAGACAACAACACACAACACACAACACACACACAAACACACAACACACAACACACACACACAACACACACACACGCACACAGACACACAACACACACACACGACACCAACACACAACACACAACAACACACACACACAACACACAGACACACACACAGCACACACACACAGACACACAGACACCAGCACACAGACACACAGAACACAGACACACAGACACACAGACACAGACAAAAACAGCACACAACACAAGACACACAACACACAACACACATACAAGACACACAGACACAAGACACCAGACACACAGACACACAGACACAGACACAGACACACAGACACAGACACAGACACACAGACACACAGCACAGACACAACACACAACACACAGACACACAGACACACAGACACACAGACAACAGACACAAGACACACAGACACACAGACACAAGACACACAGACACACAGACAACAGACAACAGACACACAGAACAAGCACACAGACACACAGGACACACACACAGACACACAGACACACAGACACACAGAAACAGACACAAGAACACACAAGACACAGACAAGACAACAGACACACAGACACACAGCAAAGAACACAGCACACAACACACACACACCCCCACACACACACACACACACACAACAGCACAGCCACAGAACAAACAGCACAGACAACAGACACAGACACAGACACACAGACACACAGACACACAGACACAGACACACACACAGACACACAACAGACACACAGACAGACACAAGAAAAACAACGACACACAAGACACACAAAACACAGCACACACACACACACACACACACACACACACACACACACACACACACACACACACACACACACACACACACACACACACACACACAACACACACAACACACACACACACAAACACACACACACACAACTCACACACACACACACACAACACACACACAACACACACACACACACACACACACACACACACACACACACACACACACACACACACACACATACACACATACACACAGGCACACGGACGCACAGGCACACAGACACACGACGTATACACACACACACACACACACACACACACACACACACACACACACACACACACACACACACACACAACACACACACACACACACACACACACACACACACACACACACACACACACACACACACACACACACACACACACACACACACACACACACACACACACATACATACACACAGGCACACGGACGCACAGGCACACAGACACACAGACGTATATGGACACCCGGCACATACTGGCAAACACGGACACACACAGGTATCTACGGAGTCACACTGACACACACGCACACTCACGCAGACACATGCAGACACACGAAAACATACGCAGACATCCACAGACACACTCGTACACAGACACGCACACGCACGCCTGCACGTCAGTACGCTCGCTCGCCCCACGCACGCACCCACAACCTACGCAGCCACTCACGCCACGCACGTATTATGGCCAGTATCGGGGAAGCTTTGTAAGACGTCGTAAAATAAGCTAATAACTCAATTTAGCGTTAGTGGAAAAGATGTGCATAATCTTCCAAACCTACGTATGTATATGTAGGTTTTCAAGGTCATAAGAAAAAGAGCAATAAGCATTTTTTGGACTAAGACACTCAATTAAAGGTTGAAAGTACTGAGTTACTGCGGTAGTTTTATGGAAATCCTCTTGAATTATTTGGTATTGCTAAGATTAAAGGTAAGCATTTTCACAGTGTTATGTAAGTAGGATTGGATGTTGGCTTTCCGATTGAACGTAGAATGATAGATGCATGTCACAGATTTTCAACCAGAGTAAGTAAGTCTCAGTATCTAAGGGCCATTATCTTAAAGTTGGTTAACCAGTTTTATAAGGATAGCGTAATGTATCATAAATCTGTCCTATCATTGTCATGTTCTTGCGGAGAAGTGTACATTTGGACCACAGGATTAGACGTAAACAGCATGTGATATTTGAGGCAACCAGAAAGACCTGCAGTGGCTTAAGATGCCTTAAACAATTTAAGTGATAATATTATAATGAGAAGCTGTTGAATTGTATAAATATGCAAATAACTAAGCAAAGAGGAAATTTCCGAATGTATAGGTTTTGAATAATCCCCATTATCAACTTTGATATTTTTAGGGTTTTGTAGTTTCTTTCCTAGACTGAACTAAATGATTTACCAAATAAGTATATACAATCATAACAGTATTGCTAAAATTTAATGTACGCAGAATTATAATTAAATAAATTATCCTGTTTTTAATGTATTTTAATACAATTTCAGTGGTTAGTAAATATTTAATTGGTATATTTTTTTTAGTCGTTATGTAACTTTGGTATAAAGTTTTTCACAACTTTGATGTAGTTCAATTATGTTAAATTTTTTTCTTATGGAATTTTCACCACAAAAAGTTTTCTGAAGCTCCATTTTCAAATAATAATTTATTATTTAAAAGTAGGATTTTGAAATCATATTGTTATAGTATCACTATTCTTTGCGTTTTCTTATATTTTATAAATTTTTGCGCATTGCGAACACTTTTCTTTCTCTACTCTGGACGATAGCTACAGTTGCTATTGAAACGCTTAATGCTTTTAAATATAATACTTCTGCCCAAAAGAAGTATACAGTGCGTGCCAAATGTATGGAACCGGCCTTGTTATTTCAAAACTATTCAAGCCAAATCGATAAAATTTAATATGCATGCTGTTTACAAAGCTTTCTATTATTTCCATAGTTTTGTTATTTTTTTAACTGACAAGGTCGGGAGCTGCACAGCCAACTTGATTTTTTTAAACAGGAAGAGGGTCAAATGGCATACCGCTTGAGAGGTATTTTCAAGTACAATTCAGCGACATGCCGCTTGGCATTGTGAATTAAAAATTGGGAGTAGGTATTAACTGGATAACTGAAAATGTAGTGAGCGATGAACACAATGACTAGTTCGTGCTTATTTGAACAACGTTTTTCTGGAACGGTGGATTGTACGTCGAGGACGTATTGAATTGCCACCGCGATCACTGGACTTAACTTAGCTAGATTTTTTCTTGTGGTGTTACCTGAAGAGTCGTATTTACCTCGATAAACCAAATAACTTGAATGAACAAGTGAAACGAATTCGAGAAGAAACAGCAAATATCCCTCGCGAGTTTATTTTGAATTCAGTTGAAGGTTTTCTAATCGAATTTATTACTGCCAAGAGGTGAATGGGGAACAGTTTGAGCATCGCTTATAAATGATTCTTGCACTAGATGAATTTCATAAACTTACATTAAGCACCATAAAACGATTCATTGTTTCTCATGCTAACTGAATCTTCAGTTATCCAGTTAATACCTACTCCCAATCTATTTATAATAGCGAAGTTATCTTTAGCGATAAGTATGGCAAACAGTGTGCCGCTGAATTCTACTTATAGGGATAAAATTTCAAATGGTGTGCGATTTGATCCCCCTTCCTATTTAAGAAATATCAAGTTGGTTGTGCAGCTCCCCGACCTTCTCATTTAAAAGAATAACAAAACTGTGGAAATAATAGGCTTTGTAAACAGATTGCATATTAAATTTTAACGATTTAGCTTGAATAGCTTTGAAATAATAAAGCCGGTTCCATACATTTCGTACGCACTGTATAATTGTACTTTAATTATATATGGTAATCAATGAAGCCTTTATCTTAAACGTTAGTTTAGAATGAATCTAATAATCTTCTTCGGTGGGCATGTATTAAACAATGCTAAATACTTATATTCGATTCCAAAATAAACGAAATAAAATATTCAGAGGTACTAAAGGATTTATTATGGAAATAAAATTTACAATTAAGGGGAACGCATAATAATTCTTTTATCTGCTCTTATAATGAAAGTTTTAGCAACCCTAATTTTAGCGCAGAAGTGGAACTTAAGCACAACGTAAAAACCGAGAACTGCTTTATTTGTAATTGATTTAGAGTAAAAAATCTCTAATATCTTTGAAGATTATTGGATATGGATATGACAGCCGCTAAAAATGAATTTGACGTATATTTCTCTCAAAAATTGAATTCTGAACATTTGTCATTTTTGTCCAAAACTATATAGAGAACAAACTACACGTAGTAGCTTGAGTTTATATGTATTAAAAAGTATGCTTCTAGAATGCTGTTTGAATAAAAGTGCAATTAATAATTAGGTTAATATTAATGTATTAATTATGAGATCTGCAAACGTAGCTTGATTTTTCTGTAATATTGATGTGTTAGGCGCAGAATTATTGGTCCTGATATGTAAAGACTATAAATGTTAGTTACTTACATATCTGTAATCCCAAGCTAAAGTATATTAACTACCTAAACATAATTTTTACAGAAGTTTCGTGCAAATTTTTAGGAGCTGCTATTAAAAAAATCGAACGGATAATGTAACTATACATTTAAGGTTGCTAAGGATGCCCATATTCTTATATTTTTAACCAAACTACAACGTTAAAGATTAAAACTTGACTGTGGAACACAGGATTGCAGCTACTCAGTAAAATTGTTCACCACTCAAATTCAATCGCACTTCAAAAGAAATTGATCGAAAGCTTAAGAAAATTTTTAAATACACGGGTAAACTTATTGAACACACCCCCTACATATAAAAATTCCAAATCATAAAACGTTAATTTTAATACTTTCTAAGTATTTCTGGTTTACCTATAAATTTATGTTTCTAACTGGTGTAAAAGTTTGATTTAAATAAATAATACCCAATTTAGAAAAGAACCAAAATAAAATAAAGGAAATCGATTTAATAACTTTTATCTCAAAAAAACATTTATTACTTGCTGAAAAATTTTAAAATGAAACGGCCAGTGCCTTCACCATAAACTATATCATTATATTTTATTAATACTTTATCTTTAAAAATGGTCTTTAGACATTCATCAATAGGTTTAAATTTTGATACTTCAAATCTGTAATTTATACGTAATAAAAATATTCGGTCCGTAGTGTTCTCTACCTGATTGATCGTAGTGTAATTCAAAGTAGTAATTTTGTAATCTATCTGGCTCATTACGCAATTTCAAATTGATCATTAAGCTCAAAAATAAACAAAGATTAGTTTTTATTATCAATATTAGGTAAATAGGTTCTAAAAATTTTATCTCAGCTGGCACAAATAAACAACAAAGTAAATGAAATACTGGATATATATTGACTAATTTGCAATTGTAAATATGTACATACACGTGGTTTAAAGAAACCACCATGAAAATCAATTATTATAGACTAAAAATTCCCCCACAATTCTTATTACTAAACACATTAGAATAGATAAAGTTCGATTACCCGTTTTACTTAAAATAAACAATGATTAACCCAAGAAGCAAAAATGAACTTAAAGATAATCGTACTTGTATCTGTTAAAATAAAATCTAAAACTAGTTCTTACACGTTACTATAATTACTCCTTTATCCGCAATATAGTGTAGTCCATATGGTCTGCTTTAAGTAACAAAGAAGACAGCCGTATCCGTTAATGCATTCGACTGTAACACTCGCGAACACAGTATCTACTATCACTCACTCGTGTATCTTACATGGACTCTGCTTTGACATAACATCACCTTAATACTTTAATGTTTGCCCTTCAAAACATTTAACACACTGCAGAATGTTTACTTCCACTTAAACATATTAAAAGTCTGCTTTGTACACTTGCTTTGATATTATCGATTGTACACATGTACTTCAATAAATGACAATGATGATCACCAACGTCTTAACTAATCCTTAGAAACTTTTATTTCGGTTACTTTAGGCTTTCATTATTTATTATTATTGTCGCACGCTCTACTTCTGAACACTGAACAAAATATTTTCTGTGTTATTTTCAAATCTACCCTCACACGTTTTTATGTTTTGAAGAAAATTACTATCTTCTTCAGCTCACAATAGAACTATTGATTTATGAATGTCTATATCATTTATCCCCTTGTGGGTTATTGCAGCCGCTTATATACACGCGCTGCCGAAACTAAAACTTTCACAAATAAAAATACACACTGACCATTCTAATGGTCCTTCAAAAACAACGCGCGTGATCTTAAGCTGTCACCGAACGATTCTAACTGAACCATATTACCAAAACGTCACAATATATTCGCGCTAACATCAAAATTCACCTATCACAATCGAGTATTTAGTGCGTTTGTTTGCCGAGTGGAAGTGTGTATGGACCCAACGCAAAAGAAACTAGGAACAAAGTAGCTACCTTGAATTTACGTTTAAATCCACTGAAAACTCTCCGAAAAAACCATTAATTGTAATTACATTTGCACTGTACATTAACCAGGTCATATCTCAACTTTCTGTGCAAATTTTGTATGTGGGCTATTTCTCTTTCCGCACAATTTAGGCCACTCAATCACATTCTAACAACTTCATTCTTGAACATGCATCAAATTATCCTATTGTACAATATTACAAAATTACAACCAACAAACATATGCATCCATATTCCTTACTGCACGTTAATACAATATCAATATATCATAATCTTACTTACTCATACGTCTACGACCATATCTTTAATCCAAATTTTTTTATACACAGTGACAATTTGGTAATCCCTTACCAGTGCCGTCCCAGTAAAAATTTACTCAAAACATTATTTTTCAATCAAATTTAATGCTTTCAACATGAAAATCTTTCTAAAACATTCAAATATTCCTTCATACGATAACTAATGCTTCATTACTCATTCCACTTACATTCAAAATACGTTCCATACATTATCAAAATACTGCATATACACGATGCGTCAAAATAAGCTTACAACACGTTAGTAGGATTTGGAGATTATTATACTTTTTCGAGGGTATTTATAACGTATTGAAGATTATTTATAAACATAGCCCGAAATACACTACAGATAGAATAGGAAGATAAGGTTTAGCTTAGCTGACTTATGAGGATCACCAAATTGGTAGTGCACTGGATGGGTGGGAAGTTTAACCGTACAGTGTAGAGATATCCAAGGCGTCACATAGTTTTAGATAAGACAGCCCCTAAGCTACGAAATAGGGGAGTTAAGCTGCAAGAGGACATGTATAAGTACATATAATAAGAAGTAAGATACACAACAATCAAGTAAAACGCAATGCTAGTCAAAGTAATTAGTTGTATTTATCAAATACAACTACGTGGAAAAAAAATAAACAAAAGTTCGGTACCAAATTTAGAATTTAATAATTTTTGACGCCCTGTTTTTAAGCTAAGTAAATATGTTGAATAAGAAAAGAAAAAACGCTTTTAAAAATAAATTGGCCAAGCAACAAATTGTATCAGAAGTTAGTAAAATACCTAATTTAACTAATAATGGTATGCCACACACCTCACCGATATGAAGTATACACATATTTCATCTTGTCAAGACAGTAACCACTATATTACCTTGCCAAGTGTTACAAAGACCCTTTTTTTGTTTTATTATCAAAAATTTAAGTAAAATCTAAAAATAAGAAAAAAAAATGTAATTGTAAGGTACTATATGATAGCACAACTTGAGATCTTTGCGATGTAGATTTTAATTATATTTATATAAGAAAATTTTAACAATTTGCTTAAAATAGCTTCCACAGATACGATAAACATGTAGCAAAAAACATTGGCTTTACTGCAGTATCAAGTAACAGATTAATATATTAATTCAGAGAGAACAGGCTGTCGAGCAACATGTTGAAGTTAACACCGGTTGTGTACCAAAACTTACCCTAAATTAATCACGTTGCAGAAAAGAATCTATTATAAGTTGCTTATTAGTATTCGCATAAATTAATTTAAAGTGTTAATTGCTTATTAACATTGGCATAGAGTAAGGAAGTCAGTATTCGTCATTGTTGAAACACGAAAATATTGGTTTTCGAAACCGCTTTACCAAGTATAATGAATTACAGTCATTAGGTACAGTTTTTAAAAGGTAGAAAGGAGCAGAATTTAGTAACATTTTTAGTTAAAAAGCATTGCATACCTAGTCCACGTGAATTAAAGATATATCTATCGAAACGTATTAATAGAAGAAAATCCATAAAGACAAAGCAAAGTCCAATAATAAATTACGCTTTGATAAATCAGGTATTAAGCGATGCAGTTACAGAACTATGAAAAGCTTTCTTCTTTCATTCACGAGAACCATCTTTAACCGCAAACGACACGGAAATGAAAATAAATTGGACAGATTGAAACGCGACGCTCCTACCCAGACTTCCCATTTCTGAAATTCCATGGGAGAAATAACTTGCTTCGAAACATAAAAGGTAAAGCAAGATTGTGACACAAATATACTGAAAGTTAGGAACATATTCAGAAATCAGTACGATGGTATTTAATAATTAAAACGAAGTGTGACACATTACACTTGGTTGATTGCAGTTAGGAGGAAGATTAACAGAGTATTCTTGCACGCCTTGTGTTCCTTGTCAGATTAACGCACCTGAAGGTATCTGAGTTAGAATCTTTGGTGTAAAATGAATGTGAAAAATATCTTTACTACACCTTCAAGAAAGTGAGCAACTTTTTAGAAGCCTTGGATAATGAATTGTTAAGATTATTATAAACCAAAATAAGATCTTACAAATCATAGATGGCTGTGTTTACAAAATTTAATGATTTTCATCGATAATAGAGCCTCGTCAGTTGTTGTCAGTCCCATAGAGTTGTAATTTTTAAATACGATGTTCGCTTTCTCTCGTTTTCAATGAGAGAATAATCTGCATTAACCTTCATGTGGATATGTCTGCGTGTTAAGAATGTGAGGTTAATTAATTTTGCGAGTGGGTGCTTTTTCTGGATATATGTTCTGTCAAAAAAATACCCGGAATTTCTCATTTAGATCCCCCGTAAATATTAAAAAAAAATGTTTTGTGATAAGTTGGTATTATTGTCAACTACTATGGCATATAGTTTGAGCTTGATCTGTTACTTAGTTTGTGGTCATTAATATTGATTTGCCTCAAGAATGTTTTGCGATTTTTACCATAAATAATTTTGTTGAACAACGAGGTTTCCTTAAATTTTTTGTTGCTAATGGCGATTCAGTTTTATCCCAAACATATGCGTATGAGTGGTACAAGACACTCAAAGATGGCCATTAAGTGGTGGTTGATTTAACTCGTCTCGTTCTGTGCGTCAATCCATTTCTAACACTGACGAAAACGTCGATAATGTGAAAGACTTGGTACTTCAAAATCATCATTATAGTTTCAGAGAACTTTATCCAGAACTGGACATCTCTCACTAGTCAGTTTGTACGATTTTAGTTGATGAGACGTATGGCAACAAGACTTATTCCGAAATAACTACGTTTTTTTGCAAGAAGAGTATCGAAAACCTGTGCTGAAGACATGCTTTCTTGTGTCGCTAGTGACCTCGCCTTCATGGAACGCATCATAATACGTGGTGTGGTTATTTGAGAATGAACTAGTCAACAATCATCGAAATGGCGCCACCAAAACGAGTCGATTATAGAAAAAACTACGTTAAAGCCAATCGAAAATTAAAGTTATGCTCACCGTTTTCTTGGACTGTCGTGGTACTCCGAATTCCTTTTGGAACGCCATCTAGTTAATAAAGAGTATTACTTGGGTGTTTGATACAGAAAGTACGACCATATTTGCGGGCAAACGATTGATGACAACGCGCCATCTCGCAAAGCTAACAGTGAACTTATGTTTGGCCAAAAACGCGACTAATATGATCGAATAAGCACTGTGTTCACCATATGTAGCGCCTTATGTCTTTTTGTTTCTCAAGCTCAAATTACCACTTCGTAGAACTCATTTTCAGACGATTGAAACCATAAAAACAAATTCGCAAATGGAACTAAAAGTGATGCCGGAATGGCCTATAAAATTTTGTATGCATGGTTGGATCAAACTCTTACATATAGGTGTAGTTTCGGAGCATATTTTAAAGCCGACAAAATAAATTTCGATGTGTTTTATTTACAAATTCGGGGTACCTTTTTGACAGAATATGCGTGTAATCCATTACCACGTTTCTGTTATGAGATGGGCAATTAACCGACCGCATGGTGATTTCGAGGACGTTATGGCCCCATGTGGTGGTCTGTTTTAATAAACCAGATACCATTTCATGTTTGCCGCGATCAGGTTTTGATTCATCGCACACAATGCAAGTAGTCAATTTACTACCAAAATCAGCAATTTCTTAGTTATATTTTAACTTATAGAAACTATGTTAGTTTGTCAGAACGGCAATAATTTTCTTGGAATGTTGCTTTCCGTACAATATTTTTTATAAAGGTCGTACGTTCGACTGATATTCAATTATTTCCCAAATACTTTCTAGCTGAACGCTCTATAGTTGTGGGAAATCCATTGATATGATCCCCTACGCTTTGTTTAATAAATTCTGAAATTTTATTACCACATCGTGTTTCCCTCTTCGGTCACCGCTGCTATACTTTCTTTCATTTTTTTAATAGCAGTGGTAACAAATGTTTTTGATACACTTAAAGTCGATAGCAAATTTTCTTACAAATCTTTGTTCCCATCATGTTGATCTCCAAAGTATACGTTCTGATAAACTCCCTTTTACCTGACCAATGTCTTCACATACGCGTGCAACCGGCTTACTCTGTACCATTGCAGCAACAAAGTATCCCTACTGGAATTTTAAAATTGGGATTGTATAGCTTTTCTTTGCACACTACAGTTTGACTTGGATGTGGCGGCTTACAAATCTACAAAACACACCTGTATTCACTGATTTTCTCAACCTATTATTTGACTCACCTTGTAAATTTACCTCGAAATTACTACTAAAGTTTCGTTGGAAAACGCATTCTTATTTTGCAGAACAAAATTATTTCTAAACTTTAAACTTCTTCAATTAATTCTCAAACCTTATTGTATAAACTCAAAATTATACGACTAACTCTATAAAGCTTTCGTTGTTCCAATTCAAAATAATCACGAAAGTTTACGTTATTAAGAATGGCAAAATGTTACTCAAAATTCAGTCACGTCACTCTCCGTATTGTACTTTACTTGAAATGAACTCTCATCAAAAATTCTGCAAAATATTCCTAAGTAAAATACAAATTTGATAATCTTAAAGTTACGTTATTAGTGTGTTATGAAAAACGTTAAAAATTAAATACCCACATTACAATAAAACAAAAAACTACATACGTGTCAATTTTAAACTACAGCACACCTTATCCGTATTACACGCACGTGAAATAAAACTAATGAGTTGTATTTGACAATTCAAAACTTCATTACCCTTAACGCACTTGACTAGAGAATTGCAAAAATAAACTAATATAAAACAACATAGAAAAAATTGAAAGACGAAGCAGTAAGTTGTCAATTACCCTATGCTCCGCAGTCATTTTTATTAGAATAAATATTGATTTCTAATTTTGGATATCATTTTTTTTATCTAACGTACATTGAATATTAATTTTCTACAAATGTATTTAATGCTTTTCCCGCCGTCTTCTCTTAAAACTCTCTTGATCTTGGGTTAGAGCTACTGTATTGCTCTTATGGTTCACAAGTACTGAGTTGGGTGAAAACTTCTTTTTGTGAAGACTTCATAAACTTACACGAAAATGATTTTTAAAACATGAAGATTATGTCTGTGAATGACGAAAGAATCAATTGTAAACAAATACAACTTTTTTTTTTATTTATAATCATCATATACTTACCTCGACTAAAAGATGAAGTTACATGAATACACTATTACGGGTGTCACAAAATGTAGAATAAAATTTCTTAACCATCCAATTATACACAAATACCCATTACATAACTCAATATTTGTAAGATATGTTCTGGTGCATATTCCAAAAATATTTTTAATTATACAGGGTAGATCATAAAAGCTTAGAAGTAATTTTAAATTTTTTTTTAAATAGAAAACCCTATATATTATTACATATTTAGATTCTACACACAATTTTAGACACATTTTATGTATAATGTCCTATATCTAAGTTAAACCGTTTTTGACAAATTTCAAATTTTTTGTCAAAAATGACGTTTGCAGTCCAAAACATAGGTGGAAATCTTTTCTAAACTAAGCCTTTATCAATTAATTATGATTGGTTTCCTTGGAAATGGGGATCTACTTTTTAATGGGCTGTATTGATATTTTTGTAATACATTCATACAGGGTGATCAAAAATAGACAATAAAATGTAGATTCAACAAAACCTATAAAGTAATTTTTTTTTAATGGAAACCCCCTATTTTTTTAATTCTATCTTATTTAGCATTAAAAATAAGGGTGACTTTGTATAAGTGTGTATATTCCAAAAAATTGTAGTTTTTGAAATAATGACAATTTAATATTGTAAAAAGGCGATACGACCTTCAAGTTTTGTTGTTAGCTGGCCGTGACGGCGGGGCGCGGCGAAACAAAAAAAATCGAGCACTTCAGATCGAAATATTACAATTTATTGAACCCCATATAAATAATTATTTTATTAAACGAACTTAAAGTAAAGACAATATTTTTTTGATTCAACAAGTTATGTCATAATCATAAACTTAACACTTCTAATGTAACTAAATTTGTAACTAATTATACAGATAAAAGTACTAGAAACACGTCAAATACGTACTACCTAATAAGTTGTTCGAAATGTCCGCCTCTTTCTTGAATACACAATGCAACACGTCCCTCAAATTCGCTGCTTAAATTTCTACTCATTTCAACACTAATGCTTTGAAAACAGTTTCTAATCCTAATCTTCATGTCTTCCTTTGTTGTAAGCGGAATTTTATAAACCTGCTCTTTGACGTACCCCCACATGCTAAAGTCCATTTTAGTAAGACCTGGGGATCTAGCAGGCCAAGAAACAGGCCCTCCCCTCCCAATCCAACATTCTGGATATCTAGCATTTAAAAAAGTTATTATCGGACCTGTATGATGTACTGAGGCCCCATCATGAAGAAACCACATTTCTTGTTGCATATCCTGTGGCACTTGACGCAACAAATTAGGTAGATGGTTTTGCAGAAAGTCTAAGTATACTTCCCCTTGTACTCGTTGATCAAAAAAATATGGACCAATTACATGATTACCGACAACACCTCCCCAAACATTTAAAGATTATCTAGTTTGAGAAGTATATCTTACAAAATGTGGATTTTCGGTAGAATAGTAATGAAAATTGTGTCAGTTTACACTTCCGTTTCTGTGAAATGTGACCTCATCTGTAAATAAAATCAAATGAACAAAATTTCTTTATTAGTTTATTTTGTTTTGAGCCCGTCGACAAAATTCCAGTCGTCTTTGATAATCTTCAGGAACCAACTCTTGAAGTAGTTGAATGTGATAGGGGTGCATTTTTTGAGACTTCAATATCCGCTGTACCGTACGTCGTTCAACACCAACCTGCTGAGAAATGGGTCGTTGTCCAATATATGGATTTTCGGTGACTGTTAATATTACATTTAATTGATTTTCCTCGGTCTGTGCACGTTTTTCCCTAGTATTTTTTTCATATAACACATTGCCAGTTTTTTCAAAACGCTCCAAAAGCTTTTCAAATGCCCTTTTTTCAGGTTTCCGTCTCTCTGGAAACCGCTGTTGATACAGTCTTCTTGCTAAGAGCGTATTCTTATCACTAGTCCCCAAAACAAAAATCATATCAACCATCTCGGCTTGCGAAAAATTCATTATTTACAATTTTAATTCAAGTTTTAAATCAATTTGCTATAAAATACACTAATGTATCACACAAATTATCAACTGAGAATAAATAATGACGTTTCTGATTATCTCTATTATTTTTATATGCCACGCCTCGCCGTCACGGCCAACTAACAACAAAACTTGAAAGCCGTATAGCCTTTTTACAATAAAGAAATGTTAAATTGTCATTATTTCAAAACTACAATTTTTTGGAATATACACTCTTATACAAAGTCACCCTTATTTTTAATGCTAAATAAGGTAGAATTAAAAAAATAGGGGGTTTCCATTTAAAAAATGACTTTATAGGTTTTTTTTAATCTACTTTTTATTCTCCATTTTTGATCACCCTGTTTGAATGTATTACAGAAATATCAATACAGCCCATTAGAGTAGGTCCCCATTTCCAAGGAAACGAACCATAACTAATTGATAAAGGCTTCGTTTAGAAAAGATTTCCACCTATGTTTTGGCCTGCAGACGTCATTTTTGACAAAAAATTTGAAATTTGTCAAAAACGGTTAGACTTAGGTATAGGACATTACACATAAAATGTGTCTAAAATTGTATGTAGAATCTAAATAATGTAATAATATATAGGGTTTTCTATTTAAAAAAAAAATTAAAATTACTTTAAGCTTTTATGATCTACCCTGTATAATTAAAAATATTTTTGGAATATGCACCAGAACATATCTTACAATTTTTGTATTTAATTTTTTTTGTATCTCTTTAAATAAAGGAGATATGGGACTTTGTCACACTAATGCGCCACCCTGTATATATGTATGTGTAGGTTTGAAGGTAAAAATTGAAACTGATACAATTCTATAAAAACGATTCTGTGCCGTTTACGTTCTTCGCATTTAACAACGAAACGCCTTTTTTCTTACATGTATTCACCTTGATAAATATTTTTGTACAGCTGGGAAGTGTGCATATAACCTTGGCTTAGCGAATTCAGCTTGGCCCATTCGTATATACTAACGGGCTTTACCAAATAGCATAGAGCAGCATAGCTGTACACAGCTTTAATCGTTCATGAATAATTTATAATTTATATTTCACGTGGAGGCTTAATAACGAAACTGCATTTGGTACTTTTCTATTGAACCTTTATGAAAGCAAAGCGATGCTGTAAAACCAAAATGAATTCCTTAAGAGAAAAATTGACTTTGTACAAATACTTTATTAAATATGTAGATTCACTGTTCCCATTTACTATGATGATATTTTACAATATGCTGATTTCATTATGATTCAGCATATACTACCTTCTTTCTTCAAATATTAAACTGTTTGAAAAATAATTGACGTAAGCAATTGTCTAATTGACTCATATACAATGATGTACGTTATAGGAGGTACTAGTGAAAATATCCCGTAATGTGATTAATATTAATAATAGGGATTCATTATCTTGACAGCCTTATATCCATATGAATAATAAATATTCCGATAAAATCCATTAAATAAATCTAACATGCAAAAGTACATATAGTATTTTAAAATGTTTATGCCCTTTTACGAGCTTTCCTACACAAACACATTATTGCATTTACTGCATCGTCAGATATGGTGGTCGAAATACCCCCATGCGAAATCGTCCATTATATCTACTTTAATGGTTTACACTATACTGGTCTTTTATTTCCTTCACGATTTCTCTTAATGGTCTCACGAGCATTCGATAGAAACCTACGTATAACTACGTCGAATACTTTGCGGCGCAATATCTAAAAGTTGGGGGCCACTAAATTATTAGAAGTGTGACTAGAGTTAACTACCTTAGTTACTACATCACCCATTTAGGGATAAAGACGTAAATCGAAATGAAAAAGATATATAGTGAGAGTTTAAAAACTAAATTTAGACCTTATGCGATCCTTTTAATCAGATACCTACACCATAAATTTTATATGATGAAAAACGGAAGTAAAAGCATCTGAATACTGTTTTAAATAAACCTACTAAGACAATTGTTTAAAGCTTCAAATAATGCTTGGTAGAGTTACGCTAAATAAGCTCTGAGGATTCCTGGTAACTTAGTAACAAATTTTCCAATTGAAATGACTTAAAATAGATGTAATAAATTAACTTGCCTTTAATGTCTTTAAGAGGTTGAATTAAACTAAATACGCTAGCGAATCAATACTCTTAATTGTTTATTGTTAATAAAAAATTAGTTGAGATTTATAAACCCAAAACATAGTGCGTGGAGATACTTGAAACTAAACTTCAGATTTATCTGTGAGTAAAATGTCTACTGTAAAACCCTTAATTATGAAAATGAGATTAAGACTCGTTGACTTCCTCTCGGTTGAGAGTTTGAAATGTGTACATGCAGAAATACAAACATAATTCCTGTGCTGCCCTTTCTCGTGTTTGTGCTTGGATACACACCGAATCGGTCTTGATATTATATTTGTATATATCAAACATTCTTGTACTAGCAACGTTCCGTTTGATTTGTATTTCCGCTCTGCCTGATTTAAATATTTTAAATTTAACTAAACCTTCTTTTTACTTTTCTTGACTGATTCGTTATATTGGTTCACTATTTGATTTATTCCATCGGAATAAAAGTACTATTTATTTACGTCAAAATTCTCTAGCTATTAACCGTGTATTAGTAATACATTGTAAATAATTTTTAGCTCGATGCCGTTCATTTGATTACAGCAGTGCGTTTAAGAATCTTATTTATTTTTAAAGCTAGATCATATTTGCTTTTTTGACTGAACGCTACACTTAAATTTTGATCCTTCGGTACTACATCTCTGTATACAGGGTCATGCATCTTAGATTCCGTTTTTTAGTACATCTAAATGATTTATATTATAAAAAATATTAAAATGGGGCAATACAATGCTTGCTAGACAGTCAATTTTAAAAATATTTTCACAAATACAGGGTGGCCCATGAGTCCATGACAACACAAACTTGTATATTTTTAATGTAACACCCTATATATTATTCCAGATTTGAATTATCCTCGCTTCGTACATTACTTCAACAAAATTTCAGCATCTTATACCGAGTGATTTCATAGAAATGACAATTTCTTTGGCTGAATGGACAGATGTTGATCACTCCGTATCTTTTTCAAGAACAAATAAAATTAATTATTATTTTTAATACGATATTTTATGTATATGGTCTATTTTATTTTTATACAGACGACTACAAGAAATATCGGAAGTCGTATACTGTATGGTCCAAAACGAGGATCGTAGATATTCTAGAAATTTTCAAATGGAACACCCTATATTTTTCAACTTTTTTTTAGCTAAATTTGTGTTTATCCGAAACTACCCGTTATAAATCAAAACTAGGCGTAAAAGTTACATGTTTTAAAGGGAACACCTGTATATTTTATTCCTATTGGGTGCTGAATAAAGTACGCAACATATTTCATATTCGTAATTATACTGATATGTTTCAAAGTTTCAGATATATTCATCAAAAGCTGTTATTAGACATAGCAAACTTGTGAATAGTTTTATTTCAAAATTATTATGCATCGTTAACGTATGTATATACAAAGTTTTTGATATCAATTTATTACAAGTTTTTAGCAAAGTACAGGTCGTAGGTTCAAATTCTACACGGGGAAAACTTTTTATCTATGTATTTAATAAAGTTAATAATAATTTTTGATATCAATTTCGCGTTTCAAAATTTTTTAATTAAAATCTATGTTCGATATGTCTCCGTTTACTTTCTTGTGTAGTTGGCAGCTTTTCGTTGAACGATTTCCTTAACATAACCCCACAAAAAGAAAACCAGTTTAGTTAAATCGGGGGCTCGGGGTGGCCAGTGAGACGGCCCTCCTCTGCCAATCCAATGATTTGCAAAGAATGCATTAAGATGGTCCCTGGCGTGAACGGAATAATAGGCCGGGGGCTCCATCGTATTCCTCACAATTATTCGCAAATTTTCACAGCTTTCGCTAACTATTTTGCAAAAAATCAAGATACTGTATGCGCCAAAATATACAGTACTGGAAAACTATTAAAACTATTAGTTATCGGGATGTGCTCCATTGCGCTGTAGACAGTGTTCATAACGATCATGCAGATTTTGAAACATATTCTGGAACATAGGTTGCTTCAGAGTACTGAAAAACTAGACGATCTTCTGACGTAATGCAGGCACAGTTTTAGATGGATCTGGACAACTGAAAGTTTTCTCCTTTAACATTGCACGCACATACCCATCAAATGGTGTCAGATCGGAGGAATGTGAAGGGTATGGAAACTCAATCCGACTAGAAATGATTCCTAAGTCTTTAAACAATCGTCGAAGTGACGAATTGCTGATATTTAATTTCATACATATTCATCGAAGACTACACCTTGGTGACTGCAACACCTGATTGAGGACACGTCCATGATTCTCATTTCTGGACACAGTTACTGACCTACCAAACCTTCCCTTCCGTTGACACAATACACTACCCGAACGACGAAATTTTGTAACGATAGGCATCATAATTGTGTTGCTTGTTGCTGGCTTATTAAGGTGTTCACGATCTTGTTTCGCCACTAACTTTAAACCCGGCTCACCTTGATAACCATTTCCATAAGAGCGAAAATAATATTCCACTAAAACCACTTTTCCTCCGTCGCGAGACCCATTGTCACTTCCAACCACAGAGCACAACGTTCTTTACACAATTAGCAATATAAAATGGCGATGCAACAACATGCAGACGCACAGACATGCTCATGCGGGTTGCGCGAAACCCAATCCTGTATATTTTGGTGCATACCGTACATAGTTTCATTCAATGCCCGTTAAAAAAATAATGTCCAATAACATGTTGACCAATAATTCCGGCCCAAACATTTATTGACCATTTGTGTTAATAGTCAACCTTCCTGAAAATCCTCAGATTCTGATCTGAATAGTAGTGGAAGTGATGGCGATTCACAAATCCATTTTTGTGGAATGTGACTTCATTCGAGAACAAAACCTTATCAAAAAGGTTGTAAGTTATATGAATTTTATGTTGCGCCCAATTGCAAAATACGACACGTCGCTCCAAATCCATATCAAATAGTTGTTGATGAAACTGGATATGATACTCATTAAAAAGCGGTTGTCCTTGAGTATCCTTTGAACGCTTCATACACTAACACCTACTGCAGAACTAATTGATTTGTGACTAACTGAAGGATTTTCGGTAACAAATAACATAACAGACAATTCATTTTCTTCACTTCGAACGTGCTTATCTCGTTTTGTATAGTCCCGTTTGTATAAATCTTTGTAATACATTTTGCAGGCATCGCATGACAGGATAACACTCTGCATAAACTTGACTTGCCAGAAAAGAGTGTCTTTGGTATTCCCCTAGTATCAAAATCACATCTACGAGCTCATCTTTCTGGTACTCCATCACAAGAAGCACTTTCATCAGCAAAAACCACTTAAATGAATAATTACCGCTTAAAAAATAGTTGTAACACAAATAAATAATAATATTTAGCAACACGTAACTAACAATGTACAAAACTTACAGTTGATACGTAAATTGAAACGTTAATGTTTATTTATTTGACAGTTACCATTTTTTTTCTATGGCTAGCTATTACCCTATCTTATTTTTCTCAAAAAAGTATGATAACGATAGTTTTTTTTAATCGCTTCATGTCTAACGTATTTTAATGGAGTAGAAGAGCGTATTAAAAAGAGATACTTAAATGTTGTGTCTGTGTCTGTGTCTGTGTCTGTGTCTGTGTCTGTGTCTGTGTCTGTGTCTGTGTCTGTGTCTGTGTCCTGGTGCTGTGATCTGTGTCTGTGTGTCGTGTGTCTGTCTGTGCTGGTCTGGTCTGTGTCTGTGTCTGTGTCTGTGTCTGTGTCCTGTGTCTGTGTCTGTGTCGTGTGTCGTGGTCCGTGTGTCCGTGTCCGTGTCCGTGTCCGTGTCCGTGTCCGTGTCGTCCGTGTGTCCGTGTGTCTCGTCTGTCGTGGTCCGTTGCGTGTGTCCTGTGCCTGGTCTGTCTGGTCCTGTGTCGCGTTGGTCTGCGTCTGCGTCTCGTTGCGTGTGCGTCTGGTCTGCGCTGCTGTCTGCGTGTGTCCGTGTGCTGTGCCCGTGTGTCCGTGTGCCGTGTGTCCGTGTCCGTGTGCCGTGTGTCCGTGTGTCCGTGTGTCCGTGTGTCCGTGTGCGTGTGCGTGTGCGTGTGCCGTGTGCCGTGTGCGTGTGCCGTGTGCCGTGTGTCCGTGTGTCGTGTGTCGTGTCCGTGTCGTGTGCGTGTCCGTGTCCGTGTGTCCGTGTGTCGTGTGCGTGTGTCGTGTGTCGTGTGTGCGTGTGCGTGTCCGTGTCGTGTGTGCGTGTGCGTGTGCGTGTGCGTGTGCGTGTGCGTGTGCGTGTGTGTGCGTGTGCGTGTGCGTGGTGTCTGTGTCCGTGTGTGCGGTGTGTGCTGTGTGTGGTGCGTGTGCGTGTGCGTGTGCGTGTGCGTGTGCTGTGCGTGTGCGTGTGCGTGTGCTGTGCGTGTCGTGTGCGTGTGCGTGCGTGCGTGCGTGTCGTGTGTGTGGTGTGGTGTGCGTGCGTGCGTGCGTGCGTGCGTGCGTGCGTGCGTGCGTGCGTGTGTGTGTGGTGCGTGTGCGCGTGCTGCGTGCGTGCGTGCGTGCGTGAGTGTGTGCGTGCGTGCGTACGTGTGTGCGTGTGTGCGTGTGTGCGTGTGTGCGGGTGTGTGGGTGGGTGGGTGGGTGGGTTGGTGGGTGGGTGGGTGGGTGGGTGGGTGGACGGGTTGGTTGGGTGGGTGGGTGGTTGCGTGCGTGCGTGCGTGCGCGCGTGCGTTCGTGCGTGTGTGCGTGCGTGCGTGCGTGCGTGCGTGGTGTGTGTGTGTATGTATATATAAAATCATAGTAAATGAAATCGACTAAAGCGCAAAGCCAGTCCTTCTCAAGACTAACCCCAAGGGGGCATGATGCTTGAGCATTCCGAGCTCCTTCAACCACAATCGTGCATTCCCTACATACTTACATTAAGTATGCATGCATGGTGGGATTAGGGATAGGTGCGGTTCGGATAGGATCGGAAAGAACGGATTTAGGGTTCTGAGGGGGAAGATACTACCCCAGAATTCTCCTAAATAGCCGAACATGGTGTGCGTATACGCAGTGACTATGCCGCTATAGGTATATGAGGAAAACTTCCTGAAAAAATCTCATATAGGGTAGACGGTAATGGGAATCGAACATATTAACTGCTAAAGTTAAGCAAATCGTGTTGCCACAACTCCACTAGTTCGGTAACTATTAAGATGAATTATTTGATGTGACTAAAGATTTATATTTAACGTAATCGCTAAGTATAAAGGTAACTATTTAAAAATTGAATCTATTAACGCAGTACTTTAGCACAATTGCTGAAGTACATATTTCAGGTGTGTTGCCAATGACTTTATTGCAGTTTCTAGTTTGAGCAACTTTTTTTTAAATTAGAGTCAATTTCAGACATGGTTTTCTGGTTAAAATAGTTTTCAAAATCAAGTTGATGGCAGCGTACAGTAATTAAATAACCTTTTAGTTGCGTTGCGCAAGTGTAGTGACCAAATTAATTTCCAAAACGTATTTGATGATCATTTTTTATTGTTTTGTGTTCATCTTCTTATGTTACAACAATCGTAAAGATCACTTTCATAGGCCTAACATTTTTATCTTAAGTATGATTTTAGATTTTTAATTAAACAGTTTTTTTTTATTTTAATTAGCGTTCAGAGAGAAAAAGTTTAAGCGATTGAATTTCTGAAAATGATTTATTAGTGCAAACAGTAACGTTGTGTATATTTTTAAACCTTTATGTTTACAAAATTTATTTAACGATTGTTTGTTCATTATTTTGGATTCAAGTAAATTAAATGAGCTTACTGAGACAAATTATTATGTACTTGTTGAAATTGAACTGAGTATTACGAACCGATTCATTATGAGGACGATTTCCATGGCACTCTGCATTTAAATATGTTTGTTTTTGACGAATACCATGGCTGCATTATACGTTTGAAAAGTTTCTTAATTGCACATAACGCTAATTCCCTTGCAAGCTATCACTCTCTGCTCACAATATACCTACAAGTATCTGTAAATATTAATATCAAGGTACATTCCGAACCAGGATTATAAGTCCACCGTATAATTAAAATACATTTTCATAACGGTTACAAAAGGAGGACTGTAAAGTGGATACCAAATTGACAAAAGTAAGGGCATTGTCACATTCTCAAACATCTAGCAAATTGGAAGCTTAAAAAGAAGATTGAAATCACACGTCCATTCAATACTATCAGCTGCGTAAGCGTACGTGGCATTTGCAGGATCAGCTATTTTTATTTTCTTTTAAGGATCGAAATGTATACCTCCGTTCCGCTATTAAATGACAGACTAGACTTTAGAAATTTTAAAAGTAAAATGATTGCCGACCCTGTGAATCACGTTTTACAAGACGAATACAATAATATTAGAATATTAAAAGTGTAAGGTGTAAAAAATATTGTAACGAAAGCAATTTTGCAGTAATTGATATGAGAACTTTTACCTCATATTATCAGTTGTGTTTGCTTCCAAGCTTTAGCTTATGACTCTGATATATTTGGATATATTTGTATAGTAAAATTGCTTACAGCTATACGTTTGCTATAAATTTTAAACATGTTTCATTTTTCAAAGCTTGTTTGTTCGATGTTTTCATAAGATATCGTTAAACGATATCGCTTTACGTGAAAAACATGTGCACTGAAAACATAGTGAAACTCATTTTTATTATGAAGACTTAGTAAGTTCAATTTTTAAAATTCCCAATTTATGTGTTTTTTTACGGTAAGGGATTATTGGGTAATACAACGTTCACTAATGCAAACACGAATACTCATCAATACTTTTGAAGATAATTCGAATTTAATACTTTGAGTTCAGTTTACTAAATCCCCTGTTGTCAATTTGTGGTTGTTGTCTTGTCGGTTCTATACATAAACCCTTACGCTTTGGAATTAGAGAATAATTATCGAGATATTAGTGAATTTAATTGTAAATAGGTTTAACCATTAACAATTACTGTGATTTCATCACAAAATTGTTATGCAAGCTGTCGTCGCTGTTTGTGTTATTACATTGTATTCTTCCAGCTCCCGAAACACAAAATTCCAATATTGTCAAAAAATGTAATATAAAATACATTTTAAAATGCAGATATGGTTATGTTTAAACATAATTTTAATTAAAGAAAAAATAACGTTTTATTGCTATATTAAATAAAAAAATCTTAAGCACCATTTAATAAGGGCGCGAAAAGTGTAAAATGTAGCAACATTTCATATAATGAAGATTAAGAGTGAAATAGTAATTACCAGATTCCATGACTGTGTTGAAACTTGATAAGATGAGGACAAAAACTGTGCAATTATGAATGCAATAAAACACACTCAAGACTAAAATATTACGGAGACTTTTCTCTTGAAAATTTCCGGAATAAAATTTTTCTTGGTTGAAACTCTTATATATACGTCCATTAAGTGAGGGTGTTTTCTAAGAAAATATTGACACTACAAGTTTTATGTAGGTAATTTTACAATATGATGGTGTTTTGAGATCGGGCGAGCGTGCGCAAGAATAGAAAGGCCTCAGGATAATTGTGTTTGCCTTGCGAAGGCGCTGTTATATAATTAACGAGCAGGCCGGATCACAAGTCATTCTTTATAGCCTGCTGTGGTGCATTATCCTGGCCGCAGTTCCGCTACTCGAGTTATTGTCCTGCCGCCGGCAGCAATCTCACCTCCACCTCTCCCGCCGTTTCTTTTACAAAAGGCACTCTTTGTGTACTTTCAACTTAGCGTGAATTTAATTTTTAAATTCTCCGCTAATTTATATATACTGCCATTTAAAATTAAGTAGTTAAATGCATGAGCCTATAGTAAAACCGTTAAAATAGGTCATATTTTAAATTATAGCTTTTACAAAAGCTGTTAAGATTTCAAGATTAAATTTTCTAAATTTCAACTAAAGAAATAATGATGTAGGTAAAGTACTTCGTTTAACTTCAAATTAGCTCAAAATTGCAGTGCACTCAAACCAGTATAACTGTTAATGAGACTGTTTGTCAGTTTCTGAATAAATTTGAGAATAAAGGTGTGCATTAACATACTTCTTCTCCTAAAAATAATTTCATTTGTTTTAATAACAGATTTTATTTTTCGCATAAATGTCAAACCAAGTTTAAAACATTTCATTTATTTTAAGTAGAAATTTAATTATTTCTTTTGTTGAATCTTTGAGTGACTACGTAGCAGAATGCAAATTATTAATTAAAATAAGTACCATAAAAAATAGACAAGCAAAAGCAATATTAAACTTAAGCATAGAAAGTATCCATTTCCAATTTCCGTTTTATTTATTGGGTGTGACAAAATTTAGAGAATATTCTCTAAACTATCTTTATTTCAGTACGTAAATGAAAACTACATTTAATGTTAGTGGAATATGAGTAATAACTACATCTCTAATGGACGTTATTAAACACTCCTAGGAAGGACATCTAGGATTCTCGGAATGTAATTGGGTCAACAGTGATAATGTCTTCTATTTGTACTGGGGTGGGATTCTGCATGCCATCTACAAAACAGCTTATTAATATTTAATATTACTCTACTGACAGAATTTTCATTTGCTCTTGAAAACTCTTATTAACATAATTTACATGAAAACATATGAAGCTGTATGGAATTAATTACTAATTTAATTAGCACAGATTCTCATAATTAGAAACTGCACTAAAATTTAAGAACTAATTGTGATGTTTCTGACTTCCAGCAGGTCTTGAATACCTATACTTTCTACTGTAAGTGTAACAATTACTGCTATAGTTTGATACCTCTAATAAATTTATGTTTCGTGGTGGTGCAATGGTTTCATTTTCTCAGGGCCGCGCCGTGAGCTTAGGCCTCCTGTGCTTAAAATGTATTGTGCTTATATAAGGTTAATAAAAAAATATTTTAGTATTAGTAAATACCATAGCAAAAAAATTAAATTAAATAGATATTACCCCAAGGAGGACAATAATTATTTATCGTAATAAGGAACACGGTTTATAAAACTGTTACACGCCCAGCTTTTGAACAATACTATTAATATTTAATGCATCCAGTATTTGTAACGCAACAGATATAATTACCAGATCAATTAAACGTTCTTGAAGCATTGCAGTCCTAAGGTGGTTCATGATCAAGCTAAGTTTAGCGAACTCTCTCTCAGCTGTACAAACGTAATCAGGCAACATCAAAACTATTCTTAGTGCAATTAGCGTATTAGGAAAATAACTTTGTAGGCGATTTTGTACCAAATAACGTAGAACTTCAAAGGGGTCCCTGCTTTTCTAAACTACTGAAAAGGGTATTTATTTTTTCGAGTAGTTCTATTCCATCTATAGGGGAAAGTAGAGGAATACCGACCATGTAAGCAAGAATGACTACAGAATTGTAAAAAACAATATATTTGTTAAAAATTTTATATTGATAAAAGGTTAAACACTTCGCTACATATGACTTTCACCATTATCACACATAATAAAATACTTACCTTTTTTGGGTTTTTTAATGGTATACAATCTAAACGTTTCGATAACAGTTACGCTTATCTTTAACTTGTGTTATGTTAATAGCAGGCTGATGTTTATGTTTTAATTTTCCAACTTTGACAAAATTGTTTAAAACATATTTAACAATTTTGTTATCAAAACGTTAGATTGTGTAATTTAAAATACACCATTAAAAAACCCAAGAAATATAAGTATTTTACTACTTCGCTACATATTTTTCCAGTAAATAAAACTAAAAACGCAACACATTTTTTTGTTTAATTAAAAATAGAACAATGCAAAGTCGAACTTACCCGACATGTGAGGTTTAAGTTCGACCACATTGTCGGGTAATTGCGACCGTACGTTTATTAACTAACAAACATAAACTTAATTCAGAAAAAAATTCAAATGTAATTAAAAAACATTTATGAACGTGTTTCGCTCGAATTAGTATCACAAACATGACAAATGTCCTTACGCGACAGTCCAGTTCATTCTAAGTGTGTCCACAAGTCACGTACAGCACATTTCAACCACCACTCCTTGTCTTTTCCAATACCTCTACAAACTACACATAATTCATCATTCTTTGTGCTCTCGCTGCCCTTGCCTTTTTGTTTTTTGAAGGGTTCTAAAATCTGTTCTTCATCTTCACACAAATTTCTTTTTGCCCTATCAACCTTTGAAACTTCTCTTTTCCCCTTTTTTTGTGTCTTTTCAATTAAAACATCTTTATTTGGAGTCGATGTAAATATCTGCGAATGTCCTTTTTGTTTGACTTCCCTTGTCTATTTTCAGTTTTACGTAGACGTGGAAGTCATAAAATTTCGCTTACACTAACATGATTCTTTTCCATCATCAATGACTTATCTTCAACATCTGTGTCCTCGATATCAGTGAATGATACTAAAGACTCGATTCTTCGTCTTCGTCTGGCTCTTTACGTTTCAGTTGGGGTTTAGTTAATTTTTAATAGCCTGATGGTCCAGCGATCGGAGCTATTGGGTCTTCACGTTTTCCTTCATTTAACGTTTTTTTCATTTTCACACGTAATTTCTGTACGTTTTGATAGTCCTGCAACTTGAACGGTGGTTTGCTCAACTGCGTCGTTATCCTTATCAACGCAGGAACTGCTGCTTCAGTTGGTGCAAACTCTTCTTCAGCTATAACTTCTGGTCGTAAAGGAAAAATTCCAGTTTTCTGAAATCCCCTTACAGCTTTTTCAATTGTTTCCACTCGACAATACGTTTACTTAAACAACGAAGCAATGTATGACTGTGTGATAGCTTAGTAATGTCTTGTCCTCATAAAATTATCACAAGTTACGGCCACACTTTCATAACCCACATGCAGCAACTAATTTTTTTTCTTTTACTATTATGGTATTTGCAATAGTGGAAACAGCCCACCTGTAGCAGACTTATGCTTTCGTATTCGCTAAAAATGCTTTCTTTCCTTCGTGCACTCAATTCGTAAAGGAGCCGCAGTCTAGCTGTTAATGGAAGAGATTGAACGCGCGATCTTAGTTTGGATGTACTGAATTTGCTTATGCTCTAGCGGGGTTAATTGAATTTACCGTGGTAAATCCTTTTCTTGTGCACCCTTTGTAGATTTTGCAGAATATTCAGCCACCCCGGTGACATTATAGTGTTGTGTATCGATTATCAGTAGTAACATTTTTTACGGGACCATCTAAGAGGAATTAAGTGTTAGATTTAGGGCTATTCTCCTTTTTTGGATAATTATCGCATTTTTGCGGATACAAATTCAGTATAATCGGTGCCTTTCACTAAGTTTATCCTCGCTCACAGCTGTTCAAACAGATAGAAAAATTGCTGTAAATATAAATTTTCGATTTAATAAAATTTGTGTATATAAAGGAAAAATAACGTTATAAATATATTAATGTATAGATAAATTAAACCACATGATACAGTTATTTAATCATTTAGGTTTGGTTTAATTATTTTCGTCACTAAACTTGTGTTGATACAATTCATTGAAAGCTGCCGACTGCAAGTTGCTGTTTTGGGAGCTGTATCAAAGGCCAAGCTTATCGGTGTCCACCGTTCCATTACCTAGACGGTAAATCTTACGAAATATACCTATACCGCTGTACAAAGGCAAGGGGAGAATTCGGAGTGGTCAATTGATGTGAAATTGTACAAATCAATGTAATTTCTTACAAACATTTTGTTTTGTTGGCGATTTTAATAGTGTTTTTTTTATTGTATTTGTGAGACGGATGAACACGCTTTCTTGTGTTTAGTTTTGCATAATAGCCCTTTCGGCGATTGAGATAAAGTGGATTCACCCGTAATAATTTCACTAGATTCTGTGTGCTATTTGTATTATGTGAGGATTACTGTATACTAAAATTTCATACTACGGAATTAGTCCAAATTTATGTTTTCAACAACATTATTATTCCTTTTGGTGTTATTTGAAATTAAGATGCTTAAAGTATGTGGTTTTGGGAATTTGTATCTTGCAATTGTTATTATTATTTACGGAGTACCGAATTTAAAAGATTAGATATTTCGTTTACGTTCAAGTTACCCAGTAGTTTACTTATTTTATGAGAACTTTGAATAATGCAGCTTTATAGTGACAACGTTCAATTATTATTTTAATAAAAGCTTTAACGTAACGATTGATGAGAATTTCTCTATTAAAATATTTGCTATTTTGAGTTTTGTTGATATCATTTAGTTATAAGTTGCGCAAGGTTTAACGTAACGTAAAAATACAGTAAATAAGATCTTTTTTTTGTGAGTACGTGCAAATATTTTGAAGTTTTATAGGAACCTGTTAATTCACTGATTTACCTGGTTTTTTGCAAAAGGTAAGCAAGTTTTTTTGTTCGTTTGGTAACTTAGCTGTGCACCATCGCGTTTAGGTGATACTACTCCCTATTTTGACTTTTATAAACATTCTACCGCATTTTGCTTATTTCTGTTGTGACAGATATTCATTTTGGATTGAATAATTAATTACCGTGTTGACAAGTTATTTTTTTGTTAATTGAGCTGGTAATTTTATGTTGAGGTTTACCGAAATGTATAATGAATTTTGAGTTTAGTTATTGTCATTTTTGCGGATTTTGAATGAAGCTTGAAATTTTGTTTAAGTGGAAGTGTGAACTTTGCATAAATGTTTCTGAAGTAGAATTTTCGGGAAAGATGAGAGTTTTCTTTCGAGTGAACATTACGATTTCCTATTAGGCCGTTATTTTGAGAACTAGTTCATGACGTCTTTCCTGCTATAAATTTATTTAACAGGTGCCCCTTTGTGACATTTTTTTCCGGTGTACGATTTACCCTTATCGTGTTTTACGTATTATGGGCTATCCAATTAGTAAAATTAGTAGCCCGCCCACACCCTTTTTCCACTGAGTTATCGGATTATCTGTTACTTCCGATCTACTTCAATTTTCGCCCGTAACAGTTTTCACTGTAAAATAAAACTTACAATTGTTAGCAAAGCTATTTCCTTGTTCGACTGTTAATTGATGGTTCAAGTTTCAATTTATGAATACTTTTATCAATTTCAAATTAAAGTTTTTGCTAACTTTACACTTCCATTATTTTGTTAAGTTTGCTCTTTGATTATGACTTTTTCACTGTTAGCCTTCGACCGTTGGAGAGTGTTCTGATTTGTCATCTTCAAGATTTGACAATACTTAATTTATTAAGTATACTTATTCTTTACTAAAATTGTATTCCGTAGTTGGCTTTACACGTTTATCAAATTCTTTATGGTTGTGTTTGCTTTGTTTCAACATCTTAAAGAACTCTAAAAAATTTTATTACTACTGATGACCATAATTGTAAGTGTTATCGAACTTTTCAGATTGGTGTAAACATAAATGCAAAAATATACCATTAAAAACTCAAAAAAGCGAAGTATTTTAAATATGTGTAATAATGGTGAAAGCTTACATTTTTATATGTTATACTATAATTGTAAAGAAATAATCAGTATAAAAGTTAATTTTACTGAAGACTTAAACATCCTTCTTCTCGACTTAAACGTTGGCACTCGTGTTAGACTGGTGTAAGCTGACTAAAGTACTTACCAATAAGAAAAAATAGGAAGCACTTACACGAATAAAAATACCATACCATACCATACACTGTAGTCAAATCTAATACACAGAGAAACGAACACGACGTAATGATGAACCTCAAAAGATTTTACCATTTTCTTGCTAAATGAAAAATTAAGCAACATGGATGAAATAGGCTCATATCGTGCAAAGAGAGCAAAAATTAAGTTAAGAAAGTAAGCTACTGTAAAACTAGCAAACGCAGAGGTATTATCAGATTATCTACGTCGTGTAATTTCATTAACCAACCAACGCAGCTTAGTGTTTTTTAAGCAGTGTCCGTCGCTCCAAACAAATAGGTAAGTTACATTTTATTGTGATTATTCAACAATTGCTCAAAGCACCATTACAATTATTTTTATTGTCACAATTAAGACTGAAGTATTTTTTTATGAAATAATAATATTCTGAAGTAGTACTTGAAGGTAGTTATGTTCTCTTTACTCTCATTTTCATTCAAATAGCAGCAGAAGATTTTTTTGCAGTAACATTTATTTTTCAATTATTTAAGTAGGTACATTGTATTGAATTTCGTTAGTACAGCTTACACACTACACTGTTGAGTAGGATTTTGTATAAAAACTAAATGGCAACATTTGATTGGTAGGTGTTTGGATATTACTGTATTATGAAATGAAAATTGATTGCAAATTGAATAATAGGAATGTTCGATGCATGACATATTTCCCAGATAACACATATAACTTAATTTTAGAAAATGTAGAACTGTTAAATTCCTATACGTTTAGTCATACTTTATCCAATCATGCAATTTAATCTTTTAATGTGATAAACGTCTGCTTAACTAATAACCAGATAAATCTGAATCAATAGTTTAGGAATTTATTACGCAATTTAGAAAAACATTTTTATTTCACAAAAAAATGTAACAAATAACATTTTAAAGTGACACACTTTAGTTGGAAATGAAAGTAGAAATTGTTCACTTGAAGAATTGTGTGAAATCAAATGGGGCAGCACAATAAAAAGGATTAAGTGAAAGCTTTTTAAATTTTAACGATATAGTTATTGAATAAAGAATTCTCTGTGATTAATATGTATCTAATTATACGGCTTTTAGAAAGTGGACTTTAATGGTTTTCCGAAAATTTATACGATGGGAAATCAATGTTTATATTTATTATGAAAAGTTTTGAATCTCAATAGATGTGAAATATAGGAATTTAAAATATTTTAGATATAAAAGCGCCATGCATTTACGAATATAGAAAACTAAAAGAACGGATGGATATCTAGATATACTTTAGAAATTCCTACCTTTCTAATTAAAGTGATACTAATTATAACCATGTGAGTTGATAGAAAAAATGAAATTGGAAATTTGAATTATTCATTTCCCAAGCACAAAAGAATAATTGTTAATAAAACCAGAAAATAAATTATTGGTGAATATGTAGGAAATGTGGTTGACGTTAACAAAACTTAATTATTAAAGTCGATAATGTCTATGTGCAAGTATTGACAATGGAAATCATTCCCTCATTATACTCGATTTACCTCATCAAATCGTAGACAGGAAAAAAAGTTTACATTTACAGAATTAATTCGCTTAATTTTAATTACTACCCCAAATCCGTCAATACGTCGTAAACCAAAATTAAGATAAAAAATTTAAACTGAATGGAGTTATGCACATGTATCTGGAGTTTATAATTGGCAGATCACTGTTTCATTCATAAAATTAAACTGAGTTGATTGTCGTGTATTCAATTTGGTTAATCTCATTTTCCTGTTTAACGTATAAAATGCGAATGTAATCGATTACGGTTTTATTTTTGTTTACATGTAGATTTAACTTTGTTCAAGGGAAAATTGGAAAAATGGTTTACCTTCACCTAAATTACGTTGTTTAATAATCTTATCCACAGCTTTCTCTGATGTTTGCGTACAAACGTAGCGTTCTAGAGTAATTACATTTTAATTGTAATACTTATCTTTGGGGTTTTTTAATCGTGTACTTTATTTTCTATATCCAAATTATTGTTTTGTATTTCTAAAGTGTCATATTCGCGATGATTTAATGCTGTCATTAAATAAACATATGAGCTAACGGCCTTGGAAATGAATGGCCCACTACCAGAGTGCGATGCCAACACTTCCGAATGGTCACTTTGGCACTCCATTCTAGAAAGTCCGAACGATTCAGAAATTAGCCATTATATATAGGAACAGTCTAAGGCATGTTACATTTCGCGCCAATGGTTTTTTTCCTATGCAGAACCGAGCTAGTTGGATCTGTGGTATTACAATCTAAGCATTCGGGAGGTAATGGGTTCTATCTATCTTCGTTACCGTCTACCTTGTATGAGGTTTTGTCAGGGGGTTTCCTCATACACATATAGCGGCATGATTACTGCGGTACGCACATCATGTGCGGTTATTTCGGAAAATAGTTGGGTAGTATCTTCCCCCTCAGAACCCTCACTCCATTCATTTCGATCCTACCCTGACCTCACCCATCGTTAGTCCCACCAGGCATATAAACGTAATGTGTATATGTATGCTGGGAATCCGTTGCTGTGGCTGAAGGAGTGTGGAAAGCTCGAGCACACCCTCCCCTTCGTGGAAGAAATGAAACACGTCGCTTTCCCTTTTTCCTTTTACCTAAGCAAAAGCCTGCCACTTGTATTGTAAGGGTTCTATTTAAGTTAGACCTGGAAATTTGTACACTTCCCTGGTAGGATTAACAAAGCAAATTATTACTGACTATGGTTTTTGTCAGTGAGGAGCATGTTGTATAACAGATTAGCTGTACATTATGGTTTAATTGTGAGTTGAATAAGTATAAGTTTATTTCATTGGAGTACGTAGTGAATGAATGGTAGTGCAGAATTTCAAAATAATAATTTTAGAAATCATAATTTGGACAGAGTTGGTGTTGCAATTAACTTATTTAAATGTAAGATATAGAAATAAAACATTAGTTCTTTACACCTATGGTGGAGCGAGTTTGACAACATTTTTTTGGGAAAATTTAGATGGAGTTGGGTATAGATACAAGTCAAACGGTATAAAGAAAATGTGTAGGCAGTAGTATAAAAAAGTGGGATGAGGACATTTGGCCGCACACAATTCGCCCCCGGAAATTTCGCCCCGACACAATTCGCCCCCAGACTTTTCGCCCATTCTGACACTTCGCCCTTGTCACATTGCGCCCCTAAATGTAGATTACAATTTTTGCATATTTGTTTAGGCTTCTTCTAGATTAATTTCCATACCAACATTGACTAAAGTAATTAGAAAGTGGACCTATATAGTTGATAATATTCCAATATTATTGTCTATACAATGCCAATTCCAAAGTAATTGCGATGTGTAATGTGCAATTATGATAATAGCATCTTAATCGTAAATTGTGCATAAGGACCCATTCATTTCCAGTATCAACATCTATTAATGATTGCCAAAAATTTTCCATTTTAGTTTGTAACTGTTTGAAATAAATAAATAAATCTTTTATAAATTAATGGTCATATGTGTTTATTATTCGATTAGCTATAATAATCATCACACCTATGGAGTACGGTAGGTAAAATATAATATACAAAGAGAAACTACAAATATGCCAAATATTCAGGGTAACATTGAGGGGCGAAGCGTCAGGGAGCGAAGTGTCCCAGGGGGCGATCTGTCCGGAAGCGAATTGTGGGGGGCGAACTGTCCGGGGGCGAACTGTCCGGGGGCGAAATGTTGGGGGCGAAATGTACTAAAACCATAAAAAGTGTAGGAATAACAAATGTGCAATTATCAATAATAAACTTATAAAATATTATCCCGTTAAAACACAGGAGGAATCCGTGCACTACCGAAAAGGGTTGGAAATGCAGTATACAGAGGAGGCGGAACAACTAGGTCAGTGCAACACGTTGTACATGTCAGATTTTTAACTAAGAATAAAACAAATGAAACCCAGAAATGTTGTATCAGGGTAGATAAACCTTTAAGCTTAGTTAATATATAGGTACTGAGGTTGAATAGCGATATCTTACATGTAGGTTCCGGTAAAATACGTAGGCGTTTCTTAAACGGAAGGTGACGAATATAATATAATATATAATATAACATTGAAGCAAAATGCAAAATAAGACTATAAAAAACCGTACAGGATTCCTTATTCTCATGAAGTATAGAATTAAGAGATTTTTACCTTCAAACCTACATATACATATGTAAATATAGAAGGCTAAGTAAAAGACTTTTCTTCAATACCTCTAAATCGACTTATTAGCTCGTTTTGTGTGTGTCTCTGCCTGTATGTCTGTTTCTGTGCACCTGTGTGTCTGTGTGCGTGCGCCCGAGTGTGAATGCGAGTATGTGTGTGGGCGTCTGTGTCAGTGTCTGTGTCCGAGTCCTTGTCCGTGTCCGTGCCCGTGTCCGTGTCCGTGTCCGTGCGTCAGCGTCTGCGTCTGCGTCTGCGTCGTGCGTCTGCGTCTGCGTCTGCGTCGTCCGTGTCCGTGTCCGTGTCCGGGGCCGTTTCCGTGTCCGTGTCCGTGTCCGTGTCCGTGTCCGTGTCCTTGTCCGTGTCCGTGTCCGTGTCCGTGTCCGTGTCCGTGTCCGTGTCCGTGTCCGTGTCCGTGTCCGTGTACGTGTCCGTGTCCGAGGCTGTTCCCGAGTTCATACCCGTGTCCGTGTTCGTGCCCGGGTGCGCATCCGTGTGCGGTTTCGTGTGCGTGTGTGTGTGCTTGTGCGTGCGCGTGTTCGTGTATGTGTGCGTGTGCGTGTGTGTGTGCGTGTGTGTGTGTGCGTGTGCGTGTGCGTGTGCGTGTGCGTGTGCGCGTGCGTGTGCGTGTGCGTGTGCGTGTGCGTGTACGTGTGCGTGTGCGTGTGCGTGTGCGTGTGCGTGTGCGTGTGCGTGTGCGTGTGTGTCGTGTGTGTGTATAGTATATATATATATATATATATATATATATATATATATATATATATATATATATATATATATATATATATATATATATATATATATATATATATATATATATATATATATATATATATATATATATATATATATATATATATATATATATATAGTATTAAGTAAGGTATAAGACCTTGAAAACCAACGTTTGGCTATAAGTCGACAAAACAAAAGAAGATACTAGATTTTCGATTTTGTTATGAAATCTAGGTACCCTAGATAATAACAAAGATATCTTTAAAACAACTAAAATAACGAAATCGAGACACACTGTACACAAACATATACGTTGTTGATAGCTTTAGTTTCTTTTTGTTACTAATTTCAGAATTTAAATTTAAATAAAAAGATGTTCAAGATGCTTGTTGGGAATAATTACTGTATTAGTTTCGTTTTTATTTATATAATACAGTTGGCAGGATTTAACTTTCCAACTAAATTCATTATGTTAAATACAAACATTTATGCACAAGCAGGAAACTAAATGCTAGACTGGGGTTAGCGGTCTAACTGGGTAAACTAGTCCACTGAAGTATCACTAAGAATGTTCCAGCGTAGGAAAGAATCTCAATATCTCATTTACATTTTAGATAATGTGCGATATTCATATTCACTTTGGCTTAATATGGGTATAGGTATACAATACTTTTCCTACAATGGACACACAATTATATTTGATTTTTATATTTTAAATTTTTTTCAAGGATATTTTATAAAGTAATAATTAATAAGGTGGTATAATATAATAATATCAACTGCAAATTACTGCAAAAAGGTTATGCTACGTTTTTTACAGCACCTATTGTCGGAGTAAACCGCTCTTACTCCCCATTTTATACCGTGATATTCAGAAACTATCATCATTTCCATATTCATTAAAGAATACCTTTTAATTATAGCTTATTTCTGTATAATCATATGAAATTTCATAGCTTTTATTCATTTTGAGTAGTGTTACAAGAAACAATGTTCGAGAAACTGAAATAAGTTACCAATTTTATCAATTCTTGCTTTAAAATAGTAATTAGCTCACAATTATTTACACAAGTGTAATAATTTTTTTTTTTTTTGCAATTATAATAAGTCCATTATGAAACTTAAATGGATTAGGTAATGTTTCATTTTATGAAACTGAACATTTCTTTTTTTGATGTTGGTAACGTATAACAATATATGTCTTATGATTGGTGGATACTTACTTTTACTAGTGATAATGGCAACGTTGTCAACATGGCATTCACCTCAAAAAACTTCTTAAATCTTATTAAAATTTTAATTGTAACTTTTTTTCTGTATTTTGAATTAAAGTATTCAAAATAGATAAAATATTATAAAAAACTCGTTTCATAATATGAATGTTGTCGCACTCGCCCTTGAGGATACTCACCTCTTCGTGTTCTAAACTTGGTCTCGTGCGATAAAAATGCGTCATATGAAACTTGTTTTGTAATACACTACTACTTATTCCATAATAGTAAAATCGAGCTACATCAAGCAACGCTAACGAGCTACTAACTTGTAATAGTATTAGTATATTACATAATAAGGGTGGTGAGCAGCCTATTACGCACGAGTGCGTAATAGACCCCTATAGAGTGTAATCGGAATAACCTATGAGTAATAGGGAACCATCACTTAGGAAGATTTGATTGATTTATTATTTTTGAACATTTTGTACACGTATCTTGTTTTATAAGAATGAAATAAATATATTACAGGATTTTATGGTTTATATCTCAACTCCCAGATTAAAAGTTAGAGTTAAAATTCGAACTAAAAAAAAATAGGTCTAGTGACGCCACTGGTTTTGTTAGTTATCTTGAAATTGAGTAAATTAACTCCACTTTGTTTGTGGTTAATGACGATATGAAACTTGATTAACAGAAGTTATTGCTCAAAAGTAATGTTAAACTTAAACAAAGCACTAAGTAGTATGTGTGAGTTATTTTTGTGTTTCGATTTAGTGAAAAACTTTTGCAGTTAGTTAATGGACTATGATTTTTAACACTGAAGTAAATGGCACAGATACACATGTGGGTTTTGATACCTTTGACGTAGCTTCCTAATCATTAATGTTACTTTCAAATTTTCCGCTTTTATGACCCATGTGTGCTTTAAAAGTCAACAGGTCACTAACTGTATCGATTAGAATAGTAACAGAAGTAATATCAGAAGTAATCAGAGAGCTGCCACAAGGTACACGTAGTGTCGTATGTTTTATTCGATCAGGAGTTCCAAGGATCGATCCTAGGCCCGACACTATTTGTAATTTACATTAACGATATGATACCTTATCTTTTAGAAAACGATAAAGACGTCTTTAATACTTGTTATGCGGATGACACTAACATTATAATTAAATCAGACAACACTCAAGATCGAAAATCCATGCTTGCTTCAATAAACTGAAATATTGGTGCAGTAAGAACAACTTAACTGTAAATGTTGAGAAAACTTTGTAGTTCCCTTCCGAAACGCACAAAAACGTGTAATATATATATATATATATATATATATATATATATATATATATATATATATATAGATAATAAAGAGTAATCAGAGTATCTGCACAAGTGTTATCAAATCAAAAAGAAATAAATTCACTTCCGAAAGGAAGTAAAGCGCGACCATTCTTATGGAAAATTTTAAATATTAAAGGTAAACGTCGGGATGAAGTTTGCATCGGTATAATAATAACGTAGAAAACAAAATTGACAAATTTTCGAGATATAAGTATTAGTATACAGTAATAAAAAAATAACACAATACAGCTCGCGCGCGTAACCAGAGATAGTTCAGGTCGCGCATTATACGTCATTGCGCCCGGGAACGATCGCCAAGTGTAATAGTTTAAAATCGCTTACCAGTAGCGGCGTGAATAATCGTTGGTACATGTACAAAATCACAATTAAAGTTTTATGTTATTTTATCAATTTAAAAATTGAATATTAAGGAACTGTTCGCATTTAAGTAATTGTCAGACATTAATAATCACGACATCGTGTTACACAATTACTCGTAAGTAGAGTAACTAAGAATCCATATGGAATAATAAAAAAAAACGTCCACTTTCACGTAATCGTGCAATGTTGTTCATGTAATAAAGGACAATTTTCTAATCTGTATTTTAAAAACATACTAATTTTATTTATTGATTAAATTTAAAGGTAAAATTTCCATTTTAAGAAAATTTTTATCCACATATCCTACCACTAACAATACAAACATAATATTTTTAACATGACACACTTATATAATAAGTATCGAGGTAGTTACATACGTAATCATTATTAAAAAATGCGTAATATACTGTTGAAACAATTTACCTGCGACGCTACGGAAATTGTTGGATTACCTAGAGTAGAATATTTGAAATCGGTCGTATACGCATCTCACCTACAAATAATCTCTGGTTGCGCGTGGTGTATGTAACATTACAACAGACGGTTGAACAAACTTCGGTAAAATTATATCAATCATCTGAAGGCGTCTGTACAGTACTGTAAGTTTATTAAAATCACCAAAAGTAAACACAGAAAAGTAATTACCTTGATTTGCACAAAATTTTCAGTATAAGTTTTTCTTTCCATCTCACAGCCGCGAAGGTAATTCTCGTACGATTGACCCTTCGGTAATTGGGAAATTACCAATGAACCTCCACTTTCTTCCCACGGACACGGCTCCGCAGGACTCGGCACTTTTTCTATCATTAATTTCAGCTAACAAGTACTTTTAACTTATACTCGCAAATCTATTAGCGAAGATCAGGTTACGTAATAACTAGTTCACTTGAATTTATTACCTACACAACATTCTTTGACTTTTATGTACACAACGTTTATTGTACCGATATTTTTATAGCAACCTTTTGTCTATCTGAACAAGCTGTGGGTGCATTGTGATGTACTTTCTCGATGCAAAATAAATTTACCAAAACAAAAGAATATCACCATTAGCTTAACGCTATTTTACTCAAGAAAATAGATAAGCACTGAAATCCAACACTTTTCCTTTCTTCAAAATTAAAAAAAAACGAGAACGTCAGAACAAACCGTTGAGCAACGGCACAAAATTTCCCTGTGGTATATGAATCCTATCTATAATCTACAAGCAGTGAAAAGGATCTCTCACGATATCTTCAGTCAGTACCGGGTCGAATATAGGTAAATTTTACGCGCCCGTTCTATTTACAGCCTAATTCTAACTAACTAATTGAAAAACAGAACCCTTTACCAACTAAACTCTTTTAACCCCCACACTAAATATATCACATCATAAATATACACACGTCCGGTTTTTCAATAAGAAACTATTACTCAAATAAACACTCTATACGCTCCACATTAACAACTTTGTCCAAAAAAACTACAAGATACCAATGGCGTAGAAGACTTGTGATATAAGCACGATAAGCAAAATACATTTTAGTTCTCAAAACAAAACTATTTCCTTTCGACATAATAAATATACAAATTTCAAACATAACTTACGTAAAACTACATTTACCGAATATTTACAATATGATATTAGTACCAACTAAAACTTGATTTTGGAGCCTTTCTAGTTACAGATACTTGTACAACTTCCGGTAAATGTCTCATTTAATTATAGTGTTGTGTGCAAATGTGTTGAATGGACACCTCAGCTGTCCTACTTTAGAATTAATAAATATGAACTAATGTATGTATACTCGACACTCGGTTAGTTATTATTAAATAGACAGGGTCATACCTTAATAGAAAAAACAGTAGTACGATTAATTTAATACCTCCATTCTTAACCCTTATTAACAACCTTTAACATAGCGACCGTGACAGTTTACGTAAAATAAATATGAGTGCGAGTACCGGAATAGTGAGTGAATCACGAAAAACTTATTACCACTAAATCTAAAACCAAATATAAACAAATGGGTAAGACTCAAAGTCATCATGCCGATCAAGAGCTTACTGAAAACGGTGCGGTAAATGCAAATTTTATTACACAGACATCTAATATACAGTTAGTTGGTGATGTAAAAATTATGTTCTACATAATATTCGTAATTGTGGTAGTAAGCTTTATTTTAAAAATCGTAAAAACTTATAATAGTCACATCAAGCGTAGAACGCTTAGACGTGCAGCACCTTCACCAAATGTAGTTTAATTAACAAACATATGAACAATCGATAAATCGGTGGCGTCGCGACGTGATAAATTACTGAGTGAGCGCAAAGTGCAGACAATTCAAGATCATAAATCATACCAAGGAAGTCGAAATAACCAAAAGGATCAATTTCGACATATGGAAGATATCACCAAAGTCCAGTCGAAGCAATCAACAACGGCACAACGTAGAATTGCTGATAACAGTAGGTAATTGACTTAATACACAAATTCGTAAATATGCAATATTACGTATTCATTGTGAAATGGGAAAATTTAATATTTATCAAAAAAAAAATTCATGTTCAATTTGTCAAATTGCAATTCTAATTTTGACAGTGTGAAAAAAAAAATTTTTTTGTTAAATTAATACTAAATGATGTAATGTAATTTTTAATTTTCACAATTAGCGTTATCAATGCTATGGGAAGTCTTAGAGGCAAATTTAAAACGTTTGCAAGATGAGCATTATGTACAAACTAAGAGAGTAATCAAAAAGTTAGTTCCAAAAACTGAAGAAGTTAGACTTGAAATATTAAATGAAATTATCAATATATGCAATGAATATGTTACACTTGCATCTACTTCTTGGAGCCAATGCAGTTTGGAACATCAAGGCATAATAAATATTATACTTCACAAAATTCGTGAGCGTACAATCAATGCGTTTTCGAAACTTGATTTGGATTTCGAAATTCCTCCTAAATTAAAGAAATTAGATATTAATTTGGTAATACAAGAATTTCAAAAATCGTTTTCACAAACAATAATCACTATGACTTCGTTATCAGATTTTATTAATCTAGCTGATAAAATTCTTCCGAAATCGTTTGACGGTAATTCGTCAGCATTAGACTCGTTTATTGATTCATTATTACTACTTAGCAAAAATTGCACGGGCAACGAGGATAATGCTTTAACCTTAGTAAAAACGCGATTAACGGGAAAAGCAAGATCTACTGATAAGGTTACCGATCTGAAAACACTTATTACTGAATTAAAGTGCAAATGCAGGGGTGATAAATCCGACGTTATCGAAGCACGACTATTAAATCTTAGATAACAAGGCAGAGATACGTCACTATTTACGCAACAGATTGATCAATTAGCAGAAAGTCTTCAATAAGCATACATCTCGGAAGGAGTTCGTCAAGACACAGCGCAATCTTTTGCGAAAAATAAAGTAATTAAAACTTTGATTTCAAATTCTAAATCTGAAAGAGTAAAAATAGTTATAGAAGCAGGTACGTTTGAAACAGTTCAGGATGTTCTAACCAAATATCTTAGTGTCGATTCAGATAACAGTAATGCGACAATTATGTTTGGCAACTCAATTAGAGGAAATCCCAAAAGACGAGGCAATTTTAATCGCTTCTACCATAACTATCATCGTGGAAATTTTAACCGAAGAAATGGAAATCGCGGTAACTTTTCACGCCAAAATTACCATGGTACAAATAATACTAGTAGACCTTATTATAATGATCGCGGTGATTCAAGAGCTGAGAAACGTCAAGGTTTTGCGAATAGCCAGTTTTCAGCAAATGTGAGCGCATACGAGTCGGAAAACTCGCTAGTGCCCCTCCGATGAGGATGGGGGATACGGAAATCGACAACCAATAAGCATTCTTAATCTATCATTTTCAAACTTCGTAAATTTATCAACAAAATTTGGATGTTTTACATTCTTAGTAGATTCAGGGGCAGACATATCTCTTTTAAAAGATAGTTTTCAAAATTCTGACGTACAAGTTCAAACAAGAAAGAGAAATTATACAATTCGCGGAATTACAAATACATGTATAGAATCATGTTTGGCAATTAAATTAGAAATTTTCATTGACAATAATAAATTAATTCATCAAGAGTTTCAGTTAGTTAAAAATGATTTTCCCTGCCGATGGTATCTTAGGTCGAGATTTCTTATCAAAATTTAGATGTATACTGGATTATAATACTTGCTCGCTAACAATACGGGATTCGCAAAATTTTATCATTCCTTTTCGTGGTGGACCAGACGAAGATACGTTTATTTTTCCAGCTTGGTCGGAAGTTACCCGTGAGATAAAATTAAATAATGATTTTTCTGGCACTTACGTTCCAAATCAAGAAATAGCAAAAGGTATATTTGTTTAACGTACCGTAACACAAGAAAAACACAGCACTAATAAATTTTCTTAATATCAATAATAAAGATATCCCTATTTCAGAGTTAAATATAAAAACTGAAAATCTTGAAAACTACAACAGTTATTCCATTACAAACGAAGTTACTGATAGGTAAAGAGATTTATATGAAAAACTAAAATCAAATATTGAAAATAAAAATCTTCCTTCAGATACATTAATTAATTTAAAAACGCTCTGTAACAATTATTCTGACATATTTGCTCTAAAAAGGGACATATTAACGCATAATAATTTTTACGAATAAAAATTGAAAACTAAAACTGACGAACCGACATACGCAAAAAACTATAGATTACCTCATTCTCAAACACCTGAAATAAACAGACAAGTTAACAGATTATTGAAACATGATATCATTGAACCATCAGTTAGTTGTTATAATTCACCTATTCTGTTAGTACCGAAAAAATCGGCAAATAATACCAAGGAATGGAGATTAGTAATCGATTATAGGCAAGTCAACAAGAAATTAATAGCTGATAGATTTCCTCTACCCCGCAAAGAGGACATCTTAGATCAACTAGGCAGAGCGAAATGGTTTTCGGTTTTGGATCTGATGTCAGGCTTTCATCAAATTCCCTTGAAGGAAGAATCTAGAGATATAACTAGTTTTACCGTTAATTCAGGCACATACAGATTTAAACGTTTGCCTTTCGGACTATCAGTGAGTCCCAATAGCTTTCAGCGTATGATGCAAATCGCTTTTGCATCGCTTACACCTGAAAAAGCATTTATGTATGTAGATGAAATAATTGTTGTCGGATGTTCAGAAAAGCATCACTTGAAAAATTTGGAAGCTGTATTTGAAACTTGCAGAAAATACTGTTTAAAACTAAATCCCGAGAAATGTCAATTCTTTAGAAAGGACGTGACTTACCTAGGCCATTTAATTACAGATAAAGGAATTTCTCCAGATCCAGCAAAATTCGAAGTTATAAAAAATTATCCTAAGTCGTTAAATGCAGATGATGTTAGAAGATTAGTAGCGTTTTGCAACTACTATCGTAGGTATTCCTAATTTCGCACTTATAACATACCCATTAAATTACCTTTGCAGAAAAAACATTACATTCAACTGGATAGACGAATGTGAAAATTGTTTTCAAAATTTAAAACTGGCGCTAATGCAAACACCAATACTGCAATATCCAGATTTCAATAAAGAATTCATTATTACTACGGATGCTGCTAATTATGCCTGCGGCGCAATTCTCAGTCAACTACATAACAATCAGGATCTTCCGATTGCATATGCATCTCGTGCTTTCACTAAAGGTGAAATTAATAAGTCAACAATTGAGAAAAAACTCGCAGCAATTCATTGGGCGATTTCGTATTTCCGACCATATGTTTATGGTAACAAATTTACAGTCAGATCTGATCATCGACCCCTTGTTTATCTTTTTTCCATGAAAAACCCCAATTCCAAACTTACTAGAATGAGATTAGAAGAATATAATTTTCAAATAGAATACATTAAGGGCAAAGATAATGTAGGAAGTGACGCACTTTCGAGAATTGACATTGAACAATTGAAAGAGACTCAAGCACATGCATACTCCGTTCAGACAAGATCAATAACTGCTAAACAGAATGACTGTATAGACAAAAAGGAACTCAAAGAAACCGAAGATGAACCAAAAAGAGACGAAATTACTACATATAAAATCTACGAAACATTAGAAAATTTTGAAGCTTATAAAATTCCTAAGTTTAATTTTAAAGTTATAAAAAGTGCACTAAATAATACTAATATAAACATTAAGGGATCCCAAATTAAAGTTATTATTAAGTATAATTCTCATAGTTACTTAGGAAAGCCCGCACTAGAGCAGGTAATTTCCAAGCTTGAAACATTAGCTGGTAACCATGGAATTGATAAAGTAAAGCTCGAGCTTAACAGTGATATTTTCAATTTCGTTAATTTATATGAATTTAAAAGATTTAGTAATTCAATGCTCAAGAACTTGACCATACTTTTGACAAAACCAATTCAAGTTGTAAAAACTGACGAAGAAAAACAAAATCTAATTATCAAACTTTATACAGATCCTCTACTAGGTGGAGACTGTGGTAAAACAAGACTTTTAGCTAAACTTCGTTCCTATTTTTACTGGAAGAAAATGCGTCAAGATGTCGCAAAATTCGTTAAAACTTGTCATAAATGTCAAGTGAATAAACCAGGAAGAAAAATAATTGAACCAGTTTGTATTACAGAAACACCCGTGAATGACTTTGATTCAGTAATCATTGACACAATCGGGCCATTTGTAAAAACAAACTCTGGAAATTCTTACGCGGTTACACTTCAGTGTGATTTAACAAAATATCTCATCACAATTGCTATTCCTAATAAAGAAGCTAAAACCGTGGCACGTGCAATTTTCGAAAAATTCATTTTAATTTACGGTCCTACGAGAGAGTTACGTACCGACATGGGTACCGAATACGTAAATGAAACTTTAACTGAATTGACAAATTTATTAAATATTTCACAAAAAACTTCTACTGCTTATAGGCCACAAACAGTTGGAACAGTGGAAAGAAATCACAGAGTCTTGAATGAGTACCTAAGGATGTATATTAATGATTCGCGATCTGACTGGGATGAGTGGTTGCTTTATTATACTTATTGCTACAATGCAACCCCATCCACAGTACATCATTATATCCCTTTCGAACTTGTTTTTGCAAAGATTCCAAATCTACCGAGCAATTTCTCCTCCAATAAGGCTATTTCACCAATCTATAATATAGAAAATTATGCCAAAGAAATGAAATTTAGATTACAAACCGCATTAGTTAGATCCAGAAAGTATTTGCAACACGCAAAACATAAAACGAAGGAAAACTTTGATACGAAAATCAATCCTTATGTCAATATAAATATAGGAGATTTGGTATTACTATCTAATGAAGCAAGACAGAAATTGGACCCGATGTATAAAGGGCCATATACAGTAACTAGTTTTGAAGCTGTAAACTGTACTTTAAGGGACCAAAATTCAAAATATTTAGTAGTCCATAAAAATAGGCTAAGAAAATATTACTAAGCGATTCAATATAGTTACTTACAGGTATTTCTACTTATTACCTTTTTAATTAAAATAACATTATTATTATTAATTATTAGATATATTTAAATTGGATCCAATTAGATTAATATAAATTTAAACTCAAGTTAAAAATGCATAATAATTATTTTGCTTGACTGTGCGATAATTTTTTTTTAAAGTAGGTAATGATACTGTTAGATACAAATACCTATACTACTTAAACGCATATTAAGCATTTATTATTACATGTTTATTAATAGTTTTCATGAATATATATAATCATTTATAATTATTCCAGTACATAATTTTAAGTTACTATTATTATTAACCTCATGCAAGATTTTTCATTAATTTTAGTACTTTGCATTATATAGAGTTAAATAGATTAAGGAATGTGTGTTGTGTGAATGCTAGTTCTAAGTTAGCTGAACAAAAGAAAAAAAAAAGGGGGAGGAAAGTTATATAAGTAATTAATAAGTTATATAAGTAATTAATGTAATTAATAAAAATTAATAAAATCTAATGGGGAAGGTGTTGTGTGCAAATGTGTTAAATGCACACCTCAGCTGTCCTACTTTAGAATTAACAAATATGAACTAATGTATGTATACTCGACACTCGGTTAGTTATTATTAAATAGACAGGGTCATACCTTAATAGAAAAAAACAGTAGTACGATTAATTTAATACCTCCATTCTTAACCCTTATTAACAACCTTTAACAATAGGATTAAATTTTATGTTTATTATACAGGGTATCCAGAAACTCTCCAGACAAACGGAAACAATATATACTACATTATTAATATAATACCTTAATCCAAAAATGCCTCCTAAGCTTCAGCACAAAATAAAATATTAGAAAAAAAGTTAGGGTGCTGATTCCTTTTGTTCCTTAACCAGTTTGAAAACTCTTCGCGGGTAGGGAAATGACCGTCTACATCACATGAACTTTCTGAAAATGAAAAGGATAAAATCTTTCTTGATGAGTAATGTTCCATATGGAAGATTTGGAAATAAGGGGATACATAGAAGCGAGTCTTCTGGTGCTAATCTCAGGGTTAATTTCCATCAAAACATCGTCGTCGTATTCTTCTGTAACATCACTGTGTCTATCAGTTTCAGTATTCTTCGGAACCACTGGGCCAGTATCTCTTATTCTTTGGTGTAACGCTGTAAATGTTGAGTTACTGGGATGCCTTCTTTCTGGAAGTTTTTCCGCGTATCTTTGTTCTGCTGCACGAGCGTAACACTGTACTTCCCCATAAACTAAATGCATATCAGCATATTCTTCATTGGAAAAACTAACGATTTTGATTTAAAGTAACCAATTCTAATCTTTTTAATACAAGAATAACTGTTTAACATCAAAACAATTTGACGTAACGTCAGATTTTGTTGATTTGTCGCAGTTAACTAAGCATTGTAAACATAATTTAGTAAGGAAACGATATTTTCTACCAGAAACACGAAAAGCTTAAATTGATTTTTCTCGCAAACGGTATGAGATAGCGATTTCAACCAAGAGCACATTTTTCGTTCAAAAACATCTGTTGGCCCCCCCAAGTGGATCGCTTCTGATGACAATAAGAAAATGGTGTTTGCAGTGGCCGGTTTGCCATTGGCGACTTATCCATTGTACCAAGTTCGAACTTGTTACTTAGCAGTGTTTTTGAGATATTTAACAAAGAGTGACTTGACGGTGCCATCTTAAGGTTAAATCGGCATAATCATGCCTAGTTCGTTTGTCAGGAGAGTTTATGGACGCCCTGTACATATAAATTCTACCAGTAGTTCAAAAAAAAAAGTTGTTAAGACCTTTATTTATAAATTCATTTGGTTGAATGATTATTTTAATAAGTATGGTTCAGATTAGTTAACTAACACATTTAAGATGTTAGATCGGTTAAAATGCAAAAATTAGTCAATGATATTTCCTAAGTCTGTCAGTTAACTAATCTGGAGTTTAAACTCCATATTATGTTCATTATACAGTTATTTAGAAAAAATATGTACATTAATTTTGTGTAACTAGCGACATATTACGTTAGTTTTAAGTTTCTGGTATTTATTACTGAATGGTCGGTACAATCTGTAATGGAAACGACATTAGTTCGAATTATAGCCAATATAACTCTTGATACCTCAGTGGCTAATCTTTTAGTTATAAAAAACCAGTATTCTTTTGCCTCACAGTTCGAAACAGACTAATTTCATTACCTTCTTGCAGAACTACGCTCGAGTAAGATGTATTAATATGAAATATAACAGAAGACTCGTAGTCGTTTTATTTTCGTCTCCTTTAATTGATAGATACGGCAATACATGCAAAATTAAATATAGAATTGACTAATTGCGATGTAACCCAATATGGTTGTCGAAATTTGCTATCTAGCTCACATATTTACAGTAACAATATTCAAATGTACTCATAAAAGTTATCAGCTCGTTTTACATATATTTGGTGTAATTAACACCTATAGGTGATCCTGTATCATATAAATTAGAATGAAAGTATTACTAATGGAATTGTTATAAGATTCAGTTAAAATTAATATAGATAGAAGGTTGCCAGCTATTTTTTATACGTACAACAAAAAGTTAATATAAATTGGATTTTGTTTTATACTGATAACTGTTCTTGTTTCTGAACATTGCTTTTCTCGTATATATAAGAGACCTTATATAACATACTTTGAGACACTTCGTTTGATGCAACTAGATTAACTTATATCTAATAAACGAAAAACTCTTTAGTCTACATCCTTAGGGATACAATATTGAAGTCTTCCTTGTTCCTACCTGTTATAAATATCTTTTGAAATAATTTATGTACACTTATTTTCTAAATAAGAGATGATAAAGATAATATTTAAATTAACCTTAAAATTGAGAGGTTGAATTAATGGTACAAATAAATTTAAAAATTTTTAAATTGCTGATTAAATTTATATTAAAATGAAATTTATTAATGAACACTTTCCATTGCGTAAGGTCGAATAAAATTGTTTCTAATAAAAGAATTTGTAAAATTCGTTATAAATGTTTAATGATGCGTTTCATCAAATACATTTTATACTTTTTACCGTCCAACCTATATATACATATCTAAGGAATAGAAGGTTATGCAATCGAATTTTTTCTCACTACGGTTAAATCGACATATTACATCATTTTATAACTTTTGCCAAGTTTCGATACGATCGGCCATGATGTCTGGATGTCTGCATGCGTGGGTTGTGTGTGTGTGTGTGTGTGTGTGTGTGTGTGTGTGTGTGTGTGTGTGTGTGTGTGTGTGTGTGTGTGTGTGTGTGTGCATGTTGCTGTGATGTGTGTGTGCGTGTGTGTGCGTGTGTGCTGTAAGTGTGTAATGCTGTAGTGGGTCGTGTAAGTGTGTGTGTGAGTGTGTGTAAGTGTGTAAGTGTGTGTGTGTAAGGTGTAGTGTGTAAGGTGTGTGGTGTGTGTAAGTGTGTGGTTGTAAGTGTGTAGTGTGGTAAGTGTGGTGTGTGGTGTAGGTGTGTAGTGGTGTGTGTAAGTGTGTAGGGTGTGTAGTGTGTAAGTGTGTGTGTAAGGTGTATGTGTGTAGGAGTGTGTAAGTGTGTGTGTGTGTGTGTGTGTGGTGTAGAGTGTGTAAGTGGTGTAAGTGGTGTTGTGTGTGTGTGCGTGTGTGTGTGTTGCGTGTGTGTGTCTGTGTGTGTGCGTGTGTGTGTGCGTGTGTGCGTGTGTGCGTGTGTGTGTGTGTGTCGTGTGCGTGTGTCGTGTGTCGTGTGTGCGTGTGCTGTGTGTGTGGTGTGTCGTGTGTGTGTGCGTGTGTGCGTGTGTGTCGTGTGTGTGCGTGTGTGCGTGTGTGCTTGTGTGGTCTGTGCGTGTGTGCGTGTGTGCTGCGTGTGCGTGTGGCGTGTGCGTGTGTGCTGTGTGTGCGTGTATGCGTGTATGCGTATGTGCGTCTGTGCGTGTGTGCGTGTGTGAGTGTTTGCATGAGAGCGCGTGTGTGGTTTGTGTGTGTGTGTGTGTGTGTGTGTTTGTGTCTGCCTGTGTGTGTGTGAGTGTGTGTGCGTGTGCGTATATGCGTATGTGCGTGTGTCCGTGTGTGCGTGTATGAGCGTGTGCGTGTAGGTGCATAAGTGTGAGCTTGTGTGTGCGCGTGTAATTGTGTGTCTGTGTGCATGTGTGTCTGTGTGCGTGTGTGCCTGTGTACTTGTATGCGTGTGTGCGTGTGTGCGTGTGTGCGTGTGTGAGTGTGTGCGTGTGTGCTTGTGTGCGTGTATGCGCGTGTGCGTGTGTGCATGTGAGCGTGTGTGTGTGTGTGTGTGTGTGTGTGTGTTTGTGTCTGCCTGTGTGTGTGTGTGTGTGTGTGTGTGTGTGTGAGAGTGTGTGCGTGTGCGTATATGCGTATGTGCGTGTGTGTGTGTGTGTATAAGCGTGTGCGTGTAAGTGCATAGGTGTGTGCTTGTGTGTGCGTGTGTAATTGTGTGCGTGTGTGTCTGTATGCGTGTGTGTCTGCGTGCGTGTGTGCCTGTGTACTTGTATGCGTGTGTGCGTTTGTGAGTGTGTGCGTGTGTGCGTATGTCTGCGTGTGTGCGTATGCGTGTGTGTGTGCTTGTGTGTGTGTGTGTGCGTTAGTGCGTGTGTACGTGTGTGCGTGTGTGCGTATGTTCGTGTGTGCGTGTGTGCTGTGTGCTTGTGTGCGTGTGTGCGTGTGAGCGTGCGTGCGTTCGTGCGTGTGTGGGTGTGTGCGTGTCGGCGTGCGTGCTTGAGTGCGTGTGTGTGCGTGCGTGCGTGCGTGTGTGTGCGTGTGTGTGCGTGTGGGTGTGTGTGTGAGTGGTTGTATGTTAGTATGCATGATATCTACAGAAAAAACTCCTACGAACTTAAAATTTTGTATTTAAGCTTACCTTTATTTCGTTTGGAGCTGATTAGACTTTGGAAAAGATCTAGTGGCGGAGTGAGGAGGTTTATTAGGGGTAGTTTTTGGGTTTTATCAAACACTTCTAAAACAGCTGCATGTTTCAAAGATGTCAAAATACCTAGATATAGGCCTTAAGGATATATATTGATTGTGTTCTATGCAATTTTTAGATACGATAATTTAGCGACAAAAGAAGTCTTAAGGCAGAATTTAAGTAAATTTTTTCAATGTCTGAATAAGTATTAATTTCATAAGAAAAAGAGTAGATATATTTTTTAATGAAAATTTAGTTTTACATACCCTTTCTTTATTAAGTTTCTTAGTAAAACGCAAGGCAAGTCTAAAAATTGATTAAATATGAACGAAAATGGTTGAACTGTATTATTGATATCTCATAGAAGCTTAATAGGCTAGTAATTGTTTTAAGTTAACATGTATTTATGTCTATTAATCTGTATCTGACATTTAAACGTCATTCTCACATAGATTGTTGTTTTTGTTTTTACAATGTTGCACGTTTTCGTTATGAACGTATAAAAAGGAGGTTGCATAGTTATCCTAAAAATACCTAGTGTGAAAGTTTTAATACATGCGAACTTAAAAAATTAAAAGAAATGATATAATTTTAATTATAAATTTTGTAGGGTGTCCATACAACCCCTTTCATACGTTCATAACGAATACAGGCAACATTGTAGAAACAAATACAACAATGTATGTCAGAATGACGTTTAAAACTTCATGTCAGAGAGAGATTAATAGACATAAATACACATTAACTTAAAACAAATTTCAAAGCCGCCTGCTTGTGTAAGATATCAATAATACACTTTAACCATTGTCATTCATATTTAATTTTTTAGACTTACCTTGCATTACATTAAGAAACATCATTTTATTTAAAAAATATCTCTACATTTTTTCTTGTAAAATTAGTCCTTATTCATGTATTGTAAAAAATTGAAATAACACTTAAATTCTACCTTAGGAATTTTCGTGTCGCTAAACGTGCCTCGTATCAAAAAATTGCGTGGAAGATAATTAATGGATGTGTGTAAGCTCCTTATCTAGGTAATTTGATACCTTTGAAATATGTTGGTCATTTAGATTTGATAAAAACCTAAAACTGACCCTAATAAATCTCCCCTCTCTGCTAGTGGATTTCTCCGAAAATCTAATTTGGTCCAAATCCAAATGAAAACAAGCTTAAATACAAAATTTTAAGCACGTAGGTATTTTAATTCTGGTGTTATTGTGGATACTAACATACATCCACACACACACACACACGCACGCGCGCACGCACGTACGCACGCACGCAATAACGCACGCATGCACGCACGCACGCTTGCACGCACGCACGCTTGCACGCATGCTTGCACGCACGCACGCACGCACCCACACACACACCCACACATACACAAGCACACACACTCACACACACAGCACGCACGCACCACCACACACACACACACACACACACACACACACACGTACACACACACACGCACACACAGCAGCACGCCGCACGCACGCACATACCACGCACGCACGCACACACACACACACACACTCACACTCACACACTAACACACACACACACACACACACTCATACACACACACACACGCACACACACACACACACACACACTCACACACAAACACACACACACACACACACACACATACATCAGACGTCATGATCGATCTTGGCGAAACTAGGCCAACAGTTATAGAATCACCTCTTAACATGCACAATGTTAGTTCACCATTCAATTAACTGAATTTATAAATAATTTACAAATCATTATATGTGTTAATTTAAAGGATAATGAGTTTAGCGCACATCTTTGTTAGTGTAACTTAAACAAACAGCGCAATATTTATTTTTTTGGTCAGATCTCGTAACGCTTAGGACATTTTAAACCTCACATACTATCACGAATAGATTTCTGACAATAAAATTTAAATTTTAAAATTTTAAGTTTTATACAATTTCGAACTACATAGTGAACATGACCGTTTCGCGCCGATGTACAATGAATGCTGTTCCTAACCCAACTTAGTTTTATACCGTGGCTTCTCCAGCGTAGCGATACATTCAATCCTCCAATAAAAATTCAGATACAGCACCCTTTAGATGGTTTTGTTTTGTATGCGTATGTTACTCTTTAATGTGTCAAATAACACAAATTTCAGGATAATTCGCTAAATCTAGTATCAATTTACAATTTAACAATTTTTATAAAACTTAAATATCCTAATATAGATCATCTAGGTTTTGAAACCGATAAAAATCGATTATATCAGTTCATTTTATATTGAACATTTTAATCCACCATAAGGATTAGTCTCCGTTGAACATATATTTACAAAAATATAAAGTACGCAAAAATTAGTTGTAAAACTAATATGTAATCTTGACTGACCAAAATGTGACCTTTCAAACTCTGTTTAATTTGTTTAAATTAAATTCTTAACAATTTTTATCAAATTTTGTATTAATTTTATTGACAAGTGCTGTCCTTTTTTTTGTCATTTTAAAAACAACATGATCAAGGTTGTAAGCAGCGGCGGTTCGGTGTATTCTACAATTTCTGAATTGCATTTTAAATTTGATACAGATGTTAATATTAATGTATACTTAATTAAAATTAGTTAAGAGCTTTAAACGCTAATTTGTAAACTTATTTTGAACCTGAATCTATTATTCATGTTATATTTGCACAAAAAGCTTTAATAGGGTTGCAATTTATTTTGAATCAATGGCAGTGAAAGATAACGAAAACAAAAAAAAAATGTAACCAAAAAATTGTTTCACTTTAATGTTTGAATTAAGAATTTTTAAACAGTCACTTTTTTTAATTAAAACTTTCTATGGAACAGACAATTCTCGATTGTATTTGTATTGACCATCTTTAGCGATGGATTTGCGCTGCACTATTTCTAAGGGTGGTGGCCGATTGCAAGTGAGGATTAGAGTCAACTTCCGCCAGCACAAAAATTAAGACTCAACTCGTGGATGAAATACTGACGACGGACTATCAGTTCCATATACGGCCTAATAATGCCTCGGACGTCACCCAAAGATGTAGTGCAGCCTATGTAACTTTAATCCAATGTTGACCTCCTATATGGTTTCCAAACAGAATGCCCTGGTTCTTTAGTGGAGGATAACTTCAGAGTTTGAACGGCGTTTGAAGATGTTCCTAAAACAGAACTATTTGGGACGGAAAGGCAGTTACGGAGCTGGACATGCCCTTCTCCAACGATTTATGATGACTAATAAATAATTTCTAATAAATACAATCTCTTTCTTAAATCAGATTGTTATGGATGTTAATGACGCATTTTTCATTTGTGAAATATTATTATGTTTTCAGAACTATTAGCATTATGATGAAAATACATTATTTGCTAATATAATTTCGGCTATATTAGTTGTGAGATATGTGGAAATATCAATTCACCCTGTGTTCATGCGTTCGTGCGTCGTAATTTGTTTTAATTTAAATTAAATTAATTATTGACTTTTTGATTGTCACAACGCTAAAAATATAATACAAAAATTACCTCTTCCTACACAAAAAAAATATTTTTTACATAACGACTTGATTGTTAATTACGGATAATTCTGTCTACACATAATTCAAAATTACAAAAGTCAATTACCTACATTTTCACATAACATTAACGTTTGAATGTAATTTTTAAAAGTACATTGTATTTTACACAATAGCGAGTACATTAACAGACAAATTTTACTTTTACTGTCCTATAATTGTAATACGGTGCAGAAGGTTATAATGATTTCGTTTAATATTGATAATATGCGTCGGTTGCAATGGTTTTTACGATCACCACATTTATGCGTAACGGTAGTTGTGGACGACTAGAAAATATGCTATTACTATCTTTGAAATTACCATGTTCCCCTTAAAATAAAATTTATCCACAAAGGCGTATTTTATGTAACTTTTACGGCACAAATTAATTAATTTGCACGTACGGTATCTTAGTTATTTGTCAAATTGAGTATTGGCTGATTGTACTCGTTCAGAACCAATTTTTATTCATTTGAATGGTGGTGTCTGCCTATATTCAAATTGAATTAACATAAAAGACTTGTTTCCAAACAATGTGAACACTATATACAAAATGCGCTATCTTACGCTAACATTAGTCATATTTTTAATTCAGCAATAATACGAGCAAATTAGTGTTCACATCTAAAGGCGTAATATTTTCAATCTTTTGGGATTGTTTATCATGAAAACAACACTCTTTCAAACACAATAGATATTTCAAATTAGGTTTCTTTCGTCATCCATTACATAACATTTTACGAGTTTATTATTTGTGTTCCCTTATGCAATACCTTATCAGTATTTAAAACGAGTTTATTTTTTTACGTATGTATTAATTAATTCAGGGCTTTGATTTCGGATTAAATATTTTTAAATGGACAATTTCCATTCTATATCTTAATTTATTATTGACTACAAAACGGTTCTATAAAATTCTAGGTAAAATCTATTAACAAATGCACTTTATAGAAGGCGCTGAATCAGATTTTGTGAATATCTCCAAAACTGCATTCTTCAGAACTGTATTAAAGATAATTAAATATTAGAGAAGTTTCCTTAATAAAAGTTTCTTGTAGAGCAATAAGTAAGCCCTAGAAAATCAATAAAATCCCTATATAATTTTTGTCTATATTGGAAAAGCTCTCAACTTTATAATAATAGTACTGTAAGGTTTTTAAATATAATTCAATTTTAGATAAGTATCACTTGTAAAAGTTCGTAATATGAAAATTAATAAGCCTTACTTTTATTACTTTTTTACACTACAGAAATTACGTAAGTGTTATGTTTAATTGATTACTTGTATTTTGTACATTTAATACAAGAGGAAATATGATTATGTTAAATACATCATAATGAAAAAAAAAAAACTCTCTGTGTATATTGACTTGTTTTGTATCTCTAGAAACCTTATGGACGTAAAATTATTATTTGGTTCCTTTTGTTCACTAATTAGTAGTTATAAGGCGATATTTTCATGCTAAATTTTAAAGAATATTTCATTTGCAGCCAAATCCGTCTAAAGTTAGAGGTAATATTTCAGCCTCTGCACATAGGTTATTTGACGGACTTTTAGAAAAAAACTCCTATACAATATCTTAGGGACATGTTTTGGGTTCTGATCAATTTCGTTAATAGTGATTTGTATGAAAATGAATAATCAATACTGTCATCGTTTTTCTCCGACAGGGTTAATGTCTTTAAATTCTTAACAGAATATTCCGATTCTCAGATCAAGTTCTATTAGTCAAATCTCAGTTTAATAATATTCTATTAAAGATCTAATTTTCTCGTTATCACAATAAAATAACATTCATAAGTAGGCTTTAAAACATGCACATAACTGTTACAGCAGGCATATTCACTGGGTTTTGTTTGACGCTGGAATTACTGATGACGATAAATGTAATTGTTATCGAATCGTATAAATTCTGTATCATTTATCTTAAAATACACGATTCGAAAACCTCAACCAAACATAAGTGTATAATTATGAGTTTAAATCCCAAAATTTGTCTTGATTCAAATAATTTTAATTTCCAATTTCTTCTATAACTTTGGCTTAATTCACAGATTTGTACACAATTTTTTTCAAATATCTTGAACGTCTTGCAGGTATCTTGAATAGCATTTTAGTGGAAAATTGTTTAACTTTTATATCCATATTTGTAATATGTTACGGATCAAACGCTCACCAGAGCATTAGCCTGCAAAGGTAAAGTGCAAGCAACCGACATAGCTCAGTGGTACGGGCGGGGTTTTTACTTATTCCTCCAAAAGGGCACTCGACACAACTCAATTAGGCCAAAATCAGGAAAAACATGTCACAAAGGGGCCACCTGTTGAATAAATTTATAGCGGGAAAAACGTTAATACCCAGATCTTACAATAATGGCCTAACAGGAAACCATAATGTTCACTGGAAAGGAAAACACTCACCTCAACTTGAAATTCTTCTCCAAAAATATTTACGCAAAGTTCACCTAAACTAAATCATAAGATTCTTTTGAAATCCAAAGAATTGCGATAATCAAATTCAAAATCCATTGTACATTTCGATAAACTTCAACGTAAAATTATCGGCTCAAATAACCCAAATTACTAGCCAATACGGTTATTAATTATTCAATTTAAAATGAATATACGTCAGAACAAAATGAACAAATGCGATCAAGTACTTAAAACTATCAATCTAATTTAATAAACGTCAATATAAGGGTTGTAATCTCCAAATGCGAAGAATTCACAGCTAAATGCCCAAACAAACAAAAAGCTCCCTTTATTTTGTCGAAAACGAGGTAAATCCGTGAATACAGCCGGTACGTTGGTTCCTATAAATCCTCAAAATATTTGCTAATCCTCGCCAAACAAACATTGGCGTGCAAATAAGCCAGCTGATCGGTCAACGATCTATTTACTTTATAACTACGTTACGTTACACCTTAAAACTCATTTTCAAAAGAAATTAAATCAACGAAATCAAAAATGACGAATTATCTATTAAAGAAATCTTTCTCACTTTGTTGCGTTAAACTTATGCTGCAATAATACAAATAATCGAACGTCGTCACTGTAAAATTACACGAATCTCATAAAATAAATAAACTATACTACAATTTGAATGTAAACAAAATGTCTAATCTTTTAAATTTTGATCAAACGTAAATACTGTAGCGTTGTGGGAAAGGAATGAGATCAGAATAATATTAAACAGAAATGAAATAATTTTTTAACACTATTCATATATTACAATAAGATCACATACTTGTATAAAATCAAGAATCAGCGTATTGTCCTAAAACAGATTAAATATATCATTACTATGTCAAATTTCTTATGTAAAGTTTCTAGCAAACTTATTTGCAATGACTCTTACACGGTTCAAATTCCCACAACCCTATATTGTAAGTGTCTTAATTTTAAATAACACCTTATGAATATTACCGACGTGAAATAACAACAAATTTTGTAATATGTAATTTTATATAGCGTAATCAGGATAAAATGAGCAATGCACAATATGCTACATTATGCGGGTGAATACACTTCATAAAACGAAATAAAACATCTCAAGGAATACTAAACAAAATGATAAACAAGACGCATATTCATTCGCCTAAACAGATACAAATAAATACTATTAAAAGAGTTACCTTCTCTCGCACACCAAAATGATGAACCGAAATCTTCCCCTTTCTCACAACTGTAACGGCAATGCTCAGCAACTGGCCCTTTAGGTACTTGATCGAAGAAAACCAATACTCATGTTTACACGAACTTCAGTAACGAAATATCTGTAAATCAATAACCATATGTTTCGATCTCCTTTCCAACTGGTTTAACGTATACACACACAAATATTAGTTTCTTTACAAGCATCCTTCACTTTTATTTACACAAAACTTACTAAAGCGTTGTCTATTTACAGCAATTTTATCATTAGTTGGGGTCAGCTGGGCACGCGCATGTAACGAACATATAACTTCAACTTCTTTACAATATATCCGCATAAGAAATGCGCTAAATAGAGCAAAATAGTTAGGGATCAGCACTAACAATAAACACTAGATCAAAGTCTAAGAACACGAGAAAAATTCCACCTCTGACAAACTATACACGATGCAATAGTTACGGGGTGAATGAATCTTCAAAATCCCCAAAAAGGGTAAACGGAAAAGATTTCCTACAGTAAAATTTAAATAACTCCAAGCACGATGTAAATAAGTTCAATCAACCTCCAAACTGTCTCGCACGTACACGGCGAACGCCCAACAACTTGAGCCTTCTACATCTTAAGTAAAACTGAACGATAAAAACAAATCTCCCTTTCCTCTCAAAATCATGTCATCCTAACTATCGCACAATAATTTCCAAACCCAAAAAATTCACAGTAGACAATTCCTATGAAAGAAACAGTCTTTATAGCTGGAGTTATGTCACGCACATACATCCTGCTTTTCAATAAGAAACCCTGTTATTCAAATAAATTTTCTACACTTCCACCAACAACGATTTCCTAGTTAGTGAACCTTGTAATAAATGAAAAACTATTGTACCGCGACTGAGCCGTATTGTTATCAACGACAGCACAAAAAATTTATTCCGAACCATATTACGTTACTTAAAAACTCTTTTCATCCATCATTAAATTAAATTGCGATAACAATTTTCAATGACCTAATTTAGCTCAACTACACTATGATTAACATTACTTAAGCAATAGGATTGACCATTATTTACAGAAAAAATATTAAACTCTCAATAAAATCCCTTTTTACTGATACACTAAAACTCCAGACGATAATTTACGATATCAGAACATCACAGGATGTGAAAATTGAGCAAACAAAACAGTCGACGGGTTTACACATTTATACTAAAAAAACAAACCAAAAAAAGTATCTTTTCTACTAGCAATCAATATGCTTTTTCAGTAAACGTTTGGTGCGGTATTATTGGTACAAAAATCCTTGGGCCGTTTTTTTTATGAATATAATTTAAATTCCGAAAGATATCTAACTTTTTGACGACCTTCCGTTGAACATAATTCAAAATTTTAATTATTTTCAACACGACGGGGCACCAGCACACAATGGGTAACTTGTGTGTAACTATTTACAGGAAGGCTTTAATAAGTGGATAGGAAATCGAGGTCCAATAGTTTAGAAATTTTTATTCGCATTTTCCCATTTTGCGTAAAAATAACTATCAAAAGTCTCTCTTATAACTTTCTCGTATTTTGAGTCCTCCAGTGGGCGCATGGATTACAATAATAATCCACCGTTCGTTCGCAGCTCGTTATTTTCAAATAGTTTGTCCTGCGCATGCGTAAGTTTCAGTATCTGCTGGTTTGGGTGTATTATAAGTAGGTAAGATTGGAGACTTCTAGAACACCGCCACATTTCCAAGGTCCCACATTTCCAAGGTTGCCACAAAACCAAGGTCCCCACCGTACCAAGGTCAAAAAGCGTAATGTGTGACCTAATTACATATCATTACCACAAAACCAAGGTCGCAGACCCCGCTTTCCTGTTCCACTACTACAAGGCTATCCGTGTGACATATCATTACCACAAAACCAGGGTCACAAAGCCCGCGTTCTTGTTCCACAATTACAAGGCCATCCGTGCGACCTATTCGTGTTCCACAATTACATCCGTGTGACCTGCTTGCTACTCTTACCCACTTGTATGTTTTTTGTCCACTTGTATGCTTTTTGCTCACCCTCACGTTATTTACCAAAATAAAAGAAAACGATATGTTAATATATTTAATTCATGTATTACTCAGATATATGATTTTCTTTAGGAATAAAACATTTTGATTTAGTACAAGTGCAGAAGGTCCTCTCCACTTCCGTTTCAGTACATCTGCGCGGACGTGGTGCGAGGAGCTGAGCATACGTGCAATGTGGTGCCCATCGGAGATGCTCCTGTAACGGATTGACATCTGGCTGCCATCGGTTTATTCTAACCCCACACATGAAACATTCAACCGTATCGTCTGAAGATGTGGAAATGAATCCTGCTGCAGCAAGCGATGAGGGTGAGTGAACTCCAGACCATGTTCGATACGTTAGTAATCGTTTATCGAAACAATTGTAATACTGAGGATAATAAAAGTTCGGTGGCACGTCGCACATGTTTTTACTAGAGGATAAACTAAGCGACTGGCATAAAATATTTTATTACATACAATATATAGACAGCAAAACAAAGTATTAATAATCAACATAACATACTTCCTCACACAAATAACAAGAATCATCATCATAAACATCATATAAAGTGGTTAATGGCGCTCTACATGATGAGCACCAGTATTCATCATGTGAAAGGTAGTACAACATTGTCCATCGCTCCATATGGGTGTGGTGGTCCACCACGCGGTAATCTCCTGGTTTCAACGTGGAGTAACATGTATAACATAAACACATACACCAACCAGATGGTAGCGAATGTACAACGCAATTATGTGAGAGTAATCTTTCAAACTACTCCCCGAGACGTGGTCAGAGATTCGCTTACCCAAGGTGTCAAACCATGCCGAATCCCACTTTACATCTTCATATTGCATACGCACTACTGATGTTATGGAAGGCGGTAGTATTCCTTTCTTTTCAAAATTAACCCAGTTCGGAATTAATTGACATGTCCGTCGCGCACTAATATTAAAGAGGGATACTGGTTGGTACACTGTAGGAGTCTTCCAATCGTCTTGCACTGGAGTAACTGACATAGTGAAGATCGGTAACTATGGTATATGTAAAAAAAACCCTCCCTTTAAGTATATGAATAATACTGAGTGGGGGTATGTGACCTTCGTGTAGTGACCTCGTTGTGGTAAAGTGGAACATCCTTGGAAATAAGTATGCCTAGGAATCCTTGAAGTAGTGGTGAAGCCAAGGTTGGAAAAAATAAACAAAATGTGTAACAGCCTTGAACGAAAAGAAAACCTTGAAAAGGTGTAACCGACAAGACCGCTAAAGCAATGTGTGGTATAATGTGAAGGTCACGTAAGTAGCCTTGAGGAGTGTACATAGAGGGGAGAGTGTCATATATAAAAGAGAGGGAATGTATGTAAAGCCAGTATCGTATATAATGGATAACATCGTACGTCAAGCCATAGAAAAGGCGAAGATTATCGGTGCTATAAGTTCAAGTAAATATTGCGATATTTTGCTTAATAATGTGCATTATTTCTTAAATAAAAGTAAAACAAAGTTTGTTAGTGTCGGTCTATCACCCAAATTTGGATTTGAGCCAGTCGTAAAACTCGGTGGATCGAAGAGTGGTGGAGTGGTGTTTGACAAGCAGGAATGGCGTATACTTATGGATAATCAAGGGGTAATTACTAATTATTTCTACAGTCCTGAAGGAACATGGCTACCTACCAAACTGGGATCGAAGACTGTCTCGTACGAAAATATTAACAAGAAAAAAATTATACGCCTCTGTGATAGTGAAGAAGTTGATGTCTATTTAGGATGGGAGTCTATAGAACAGTTATGGAAGCTTTTGAAGATAATATATTACCGATTGGAGTTGGCAGATACTGTGAACTTTCCAGAGTTTTATAAAAACCTAATAAAGTCGGCAGCGGCAATTCCTGAATGTAACATTCACCAAGTTATAGGTCCATTGCATGATGTATTTGAGGTCAACATAGCCTGCCTTCTGGAAATGGAAGAATTTGCCAAGGAGAAACTATATATGGATATGGATCTTGCCAAACCTATAACTGAAAGGGGGGGATAACGCGCTTGTAGTCAATAGGGATAGTATTAGGTGTTAGTCAATATGTGGATGTGTTATAGTGCGGAGTCGTGGCCTAAAGCTGTAGATTGTGTTAGTGCAGTCCAAAGACTAATATGCCAGTTACAATCATTAGAATTCGATGCTGATCATGAAAAAGTGTATGGAATGGGTAGATTTAGTGATGACTATTTAAATAATCTAGTTAATAAGTATGGGGGAGGAATACGCCTTTGTAAAAAATACTTAACATCGCATGTAGGTGATATAGAGTGTATTTGTTGTATAAAGCGATTAATAGAAGACCTTAAAGAAATGGCATTGGAGCAATTTATACACGAAATAGAACGATATTTACCGAATTTTGAGCCATCAGATGACGACTCACCCAGTGAAGAAGGTGCGCATTAATGAGGCCAAAAACGTAGTTCACTACATAGTAGTATGGGAGTTGGCTCACAGGCATGCGCGTAAAGGAGAATGGGAACAATTAGCTAGAGATTCTGCACGATTTAAAAAAAGAATAGGCGACTGTGATAATATAATTTCACAAATTCTCGAAAAACAGCATCGTGAGTGTGTGTTTGTCAGACGCTTTAGTAGTATGTAGTGATATATATGTATAGGATAGTATTAATAAAAAAAGTAAAAAAAAGATCTGTTTATTGCATATTAATATTATAGTATATATAATTAAGGTTAATTAGCGTATTACACAATGTCTTTGGTAGAAATCCATGAGTTGTGAGAAGTATCAAAACCCAACCACTTAACGAGAGCTTTATTCCCTTGACGTCGGATGACACGTTCAACTAGGTGAATGTCTGGATATTTAACACTTTGTAGTTCGGGCTCATAGAACCGACCTTGAATCTCTTCATCTCGACTATCACGTAATGTGTAGGTGAGTGGGCTTGAACGTTTAACTGTTGATATTCGAAAGACTTCGTAACTCCAATTAGGTGTGTACCCCTTAGAGAATATACTCCTATGTTTGCTAATGCGTACATGTTTCCCCACTTTAAATTTAGGTGTTTTACGGTCAAGAACTTTCTGACATTTTAAATGTTGCAAAATATCTGCAGCATTCTTTTCCGTTACATCTACCGGTTTATACCCGGTTGTTCTATGCTTTCTTGAATTATAATCGGTAACAATTTGAGGCAAGATTGATAGCCACTTATATGATCCTTGCATGCTAAATGTTTTCCACATTATTGCTTTAAGGGTACGATTGACACGTTCGACTATGCTACTTTTCAAGGTGGAATAACTACTGTAATGATTGATATTGAATTTTTTCATTACTTTTTTAAATTCTGCATTATAAAACTCAGTTCCCATATCAGTTTGTATATGTGTAGGCATCTTTTGCAATCCAGATAGCAGTTTATCCATTACCTCCGCGACTAGTTTACCATTCTTGCGTTTGATGGGGAAAGCCCAGACATATTTAGAGAAGGCATTAATTATTACTAAAATATATCGAAATCCTTTATTCACATGAGCATAAGGTATCATTTCCACTAAATCAGCTTGAAAGAGATCATTTAAACCATTTAGTACTACACAACGTCGCGGAAAATTTCTCCTTGCTGGTTTGTGCAGTTCTTCAACAACATCGGATTTACTCATTTTTTACTTTGGATTGTAGTACAATCTCTAGGATGAATAATTGTTCTTTGTCAAAAGTGATATCTTTTGGAATTATAGGTTGAATCACATCTGCCTTACGAATCGTTTTATTATTTAGAAACAGCGGTGTCGTATATATTACAGTATCCACTCGAAGATGAATATCTCGAGGTAACCACTTACAATGCAATATTTTTCCCTCTGTAGGAAAGAAATATCTACCATTGATACCCAATGGAATATCTACTATTGTCTGTTGCAAGACACCTTGCAAGGTAAAATAAGTTTCGTAATATATATCACTTTGCTTCGTAGCATCACTGCGATGATGAGTAATATGTTTTCCAAATTTATCCACTGTCATTTGTTGATGAAGATGTCCGCCAAATTTATCTATGGGCATAACTGATGGGCATGTAGTACTGCCTTTAGTGGTAGTCGTGTAACAATGAAATGAAAAGGATATAGTAATAGGTTTATAACAAGAGCTGTTACTGTATTACTTTTGCTTCACGTAGTTCATCAATTATATATACTACTTCGTTGTGATTGCTAGTATTTCCTGTCGACATTGATCCTAATAATTCCCGTAGCCAATCTACTAACTTATTCGGGTTATTCCACGGTACAAATTCAATAGCTTTGTTATTGTATCGCAATAGTTGCATGCCACCACCTCTTTTGGAGATAGAAGTTGTTCGAGATCTTGTGGTTGGAGGGGCAATAGATGATGTAGCTGACCGTTTTCTAGGTTGAAGTAATGGTTTAATGATTTCCACATATTTTTTACTATTGTTTCCACGGATTTGGTCTGTCGAGTTATAATTACGTCGGGCAGCATTAGTACGACGCAATATGTCATTGTATTGCTGTAGGTCACTCTTTTTGTACCCCGTAGGAATTTTTTTAAAAAGTAGTTCATATAATCCCGGTGTTCCTTCATAGTCTAGGGAGGATCCATCAGGAAGGTTTTCACCAATAAAGTCTAATTCAGCATCACCAATAAAAAATTTCTCTTCTTCCGGAATGAAATGTACGCCATATGTTAAGTCATACTCGTCTTCTGTATCTCTAAATATACCTTCAACGTAGTACTTAGCTAATCCTTGGTATTGATTTAGATAATCTTCAAAGGCGGGTTGAGATCCAGCAGCTAACAGTTCTGATTTTAATTGTTGTAAAGTAGGAATTTCCACATCATCATCGTTAGTGGTATCAGCAATTACAGTTTCCTGCGAAGGTTGCGCAATGGTTGCGGGAACAAGAGTGCGTGGAGCCTTCCGTAATCCAGCTGTTTTAGGTGTGTGATGTAAAAAAACTTCAGTTTCTTGTGCAATGACTTCATTTTGACAGCTTCTGGCGTAAGGGGTTCAGCTTTGATGAGAGAGCCATCTTTCTTAGTAATCAATTGCTGTAAGGGTTGTGTGATAGGTTTAAAGTGTGCTTCTATTGCACGTTCTGTAAGAGCGGTATCTTCTTTCAAAGTAGCATATTTTTGTTGCACGCTCTTGCGAGCACGCAAAATGTCTTGTACTAAGCGCTCCTTCATTACGACTGCATATGTTCCGTACTGCTACCATATTTATAATGCTATAAAACAGTCAAATCTCTTACGGTACCGACCTGTATTAACATCGCTTTCTTTATCAATAACAATAAAACCGAATTTGTCTTGCCAGCAACAAAAACATAAATCTTTAAACCTATCAAAGGACATATCGACATTAACGTGATCATCATACACATGCTTAAGATTAGTGTGATCTTGTTGAAAAAGAATAAGTAAATTAGCATTATCACGTATAAGCTGTTTTGGAATTGAAGAATACGTTTGACATAGATAGAAACAATCATTATTTCGATGTCTGCCAAAACAGAAATGATCTCTTATTTCATTTTGCTTATGACACGCTACATCATCGAAAATCATTATTGAATTTTTACGGGAATCACTAGGGGATATAACATCACTATTATCACTGTATTCGAAATACCCGACTTCTTTTATGGGTGTCAGTAAATTTCGTAGGTACTGGTATTTAGGTTGATATAATGATTTGCAATAAATATATACATTTTCAAAACGTAAACCATTTGGATGTTCTAACAAGGTAATCATAACATTTGTTTTTCCGCACCCAGATGGACCAACGATTATACCTCGTTTACATCCTCCTTTCAGTAGACCGCTATGTTTACAGTAAAGTTCCTTGTTATCAGCTGTGTCATAATTTTTAATACGTAATTCTGTGTCTTGCGGAATGAAGCGTATGGTGCCCGTCATAGTACTAAACCACAAATTGTATGGTACTAATATATATACGTGTCATACAATGAAAGTTGTTTAGTAGTGGAGTGACAGCCAGTCTGGTATGAAGTATACTTCTCGGTGTAATAAGAAGAAAAGGGGTTCAGGATTAATTAATATCTTAATTAATAAATTACCCGTAGAGTTGTATATACCTGGGTATAGATACTGCGGACCGGGCACCCGTTTACAAAAACGACTAGCTCGCGGCGACAAAGGTATTAATGAATTGGACGAAGCCTGTAAAGAGCACGATATTGCATACTCCCAGTCAAACGATTTAAGTCAACGACACATTGCCGATAAAACTTTGCAACAAAAAGCTTGGAATAGATTTCGTTCCTCAAACGCTACATTTGGAGAAAGGGCTGCTGCATTAACTATAGCTGGAGTAATGAAAGGAAAACGGAAAATGGGGATGGGTGGAAGATCACGGACAGGCAATAGAATGGGAAGCAAACCACGAAGAGCAAAGCGTACTCCCAAACCAATTTCATTTAACAAAGCGGTACTTCTAGCGCGACGTCGTGTTGGTGGTAAACTTCGATCATCTTTACGATCTACAATACACCAAGCCTTAAGCGTTCTAAAACACAAAAAAATCATGTCACCCAAGAGCAGAATATTACCTATACCAAAACGAGGGGGGTTCATACCTCTTATTCCCCTATTTGCAGCATTAGGAGCCTTAGGTTCGTTAGGTGGCGGTGCAGATGCAGTTGCAAAAGCGGTTACCGACGCAAAAGCTGCGACAAAAACGTTAGAAGAAACCAAACGACACAATCAAGCAATGGAAGCAGCAACCGTTGGAAAAGGTTTATATCTAAAACCATATAAACGAGGTTTGGGCATATATTTACAACCGTATTCAAAAAACTCCCACTGAAGCTACCACGCCACGCCTTAAGTAATGTTGAGCTATCAAAATTTGTTGAGCAATTAAAGATTCCCTACTTTAGAGGGATATATATGCGAGATAAGCTACCTACACGAATCCATAGGAATGAATGTGGTATCGTGAATCTGGATAATCAAGCTAATCAGGGAACACACTGGACAGCATATATTAAGCGTAATAGACATATAACATATTTTGATAGTATAGGACATGTTAAACCACCCTTCGAATTAGTCCACTATTTTAAAAGTGATGGTAGCAGAAACACAATTGATTATAACTTTACTAAGGTTCAAGAGTTCAATACATACAACTGTGGTCATCTAGTCTTACGATTTTTATACGACTACTCGTTCTGATTGTCAGTAGTTGTTACGTGATCGTGATGTCGTACACATTTACCTTCACCGGTAAAAGCTGTATCCTGCAAGCTACATTTAATCCACCGATTTTTCTTGATAATGAGTCGGAATATGTAATGGGGTTAACTAGTTTTGAATCGTTCAATACTATACAAAACGTTACTTCAAAGAACAACATGCTCATATTTGGAAAGAGAAAATTACAATACCGCCAGGAACATACGAAATCGCAGATGTGAATAAATATATTAATGACTCAGTCAAAGACGATAAGGGGTATATTGATTTACGAGCAAATAATAATACTATGAAAGCAACCATGAAAGCAACCCATAACATTAGTTTCAATGTGGTCCATTCGATAGGGCCTATGCTAGGCTTTAATAAAACTACTGTTTACCAAGCTAAAAAAGTGTACACCTCTGAGAACCCTATTAACATCATCAAAATTAACTCATTAATTATCGAGTGCAACATAACAAGTGGTAGTTTTAAAAATGGTGAGTCATCACACATAATTCATCAATTCTTTCCCAGTGTACCAGCGGGATATAAAATAATCGAATCACCTCAACATGTTATCTACTTACCTATAAATACATCTACCATTTCAACCATAACACTTAAAATAGTAGACCAAGACGTAGATCTCGTCAATTTTAACGGAGAAGTCATAACGATAGGACTACATTTAAAGAAAATATGGTGACGCGGTATAATACATGTGCATGTAACCAGTGCAAAACAAACTATAAAAGAGTGAAGTGTGGAAAGGGTATAGTCAGTAAGCGTTCAGCGACCAAAGCGTTGACAGCGCAGAACAAAGCATTCTTGGAGAGTCTCGGGTTTACAGTACTACAATGAGTGTATTAAACGTTAATGAAAAAGTTGTTGTTGATAATGCTATCGTTAATTCCGAACTGCACACCCATCAACCATATACTACGAGATTTGGAAACAATGATGAAATCAGGATACCCATTCAGGAAGACATGTGCACTCTACCATCAGAAAGTTATGTTTATGTAGAGGGAAGATTATTGCGACAGGATGGCACTGTCTCCAATACCGCAAGGTTCGTTAATAATGGTATCGCATTTTTATTCAGTGAAATTAGATATGAGATGAATGGAATAGTGGTAGATTCCGTAACTAAGGTGGGGTTAACGTCGACAATGAAAGGGTTAGTATCATTGACACCCAATGATCTTGCCCGCCATCAAAATGCCGGTTGGTTTCCTACATCAAACAGCACACTAACAAATGAGCAAGGGTATTTTAATGTCTGTGTACCTTTGCGAATGCTGCTTGGCTTTGCTGAAGATTATAATAAAGTGATTTTGAACATTAGACAAGAACTTGTATTAATTCGTAGTAATATTGATACCGATGCAGTAATTTCAACTGTGGACGAAGCATTAAAAGTTAACATAGATAAGATTTATTGGAAAGTTCCACACATCGTTCCAGCATTAGCGGAGGAATTAGCGTTAACGAAATACATTGATAAAAATGTGAATACTCCACTAGCATTTAGAAGTTGGGAAACCCACATATATCCCGCTATACCAACAACAGATAAGCATACATGGGCAATCAAAACATCGACTAGTATTGAAACACCGAGATACATTATTATAGGGTTTCAAACTGGACGAGAAAATAATGTTATGCACGATGCGAGTAAATTCGATAAATGTGCACTAAAGAATATTCGGGTATTCCTCAACACCGACCGTTACCCGTATGATAATTTAAATGTTAATTATGATAACAATTGCTTTGCCACGCTGTATGAAATGTTTGCTAAATTCCAAATGTCATATTATCAAAGAGATGGACAACCATTACTCACACCTATTCAATTTACGACGGCTGCACCACTGATGGTGGTCGACTGCTCAAATCAAAAAGAAGTATTGCACTCGAAAGCAGTAGTTCTTCGTGTAGAGTTTGAAACATCGGCCAACATACCCGCTAATACGACAGCATACTGTGTTATACTCCATGATCGTTTAGTTACATACAACGCCTTAACCAAAGCAGTACGACAATTGTAATGCAATGCTGATTATGGTGGATGTACAAGGGTTTAAAATTTCAAAAATTTTTATACCGAAAGAACTCGCATTTATAATGGAAAAAAGTAGCTCACTACGTCTTTAAATCACCGTACCCTGGCATACATTGGATGCAGAGATCGTCGTCAAGCTACTTGGTTAATACATAACCAGCACTGTATTAAATGGGAAGAAGGGTATACACCACCACACCACTTTCGAAGAATACTCGAGAGATTGATTCAGCCAACAGATACTGTCTATGTCAAGGGCAGAGAGAAAGCAGATTACATCAGAAAATTTGTGACCCAGCCTGTTATTGAACTTGAGGAAAGTCCACCTCTTCCTGCTATCCAACCCGTTTGTTACTTTCATTGTAAATCATTATGCCACTGTGCTTTGAGTCGGGTATATCGTTTATATAATATATATGTAATGCAATAAGTCTTGTACATTTTTTAATAAAAAATAGTAAATAGTAATTCTCGTTTTTTTATTTATATCACAAGTATTTGTATAGCATATATTCTCTTAATAACGAATTAGTACATAATATTAATATATGTTAAACAACTAAAGGAATAATACAATTATTATTAATATAAGTTTCATTATGGAGAAAATATAGGAAAGAAACTAGCAAGTGTCAGTACCCAAACTATTCTTCTTCCGGTTAATATAAATTCATTTGCTTAGCAACCTGCAATAGTTCGCTCAACGGATCAGCATTCTCCAATTCCGGTATTCGCCAATGCCCCCACGCCAATGTAGAACACGTATCACGTAGTCGATATCGTTTGTCATCCTGGGACCTAAAGGCAATTTTGTTTAACATTTCGGTATATATATCATGTAAGGTTGATCGAAACACAAGCATTTTACACATTACTGTTTTATCAGACCCTCCGCAACCGCTTTGTAGTCTACTTCCGTCAACACTTTCTGAATAACAACTTTCTTAACACCTTTCGCTTTCTTAACAACTTCCTTATCAGCAAGCTTCAGACAGTATGACTTCGATCCAGCACCATAAAAATAATGAATCGCTTTCCTGCGTACTCATCTTTCATTCGTCCAACGACGGAAGCAGTCGTAGGAATACCATGCAACTCATTATGATAGTTGGAAGTATCATATTCGTCTAAATTATTTCGCATGTGTGCATACATATCATCAGTTACTATCTCAACAATCAAAGAATCCGTGTCAGTATAGAGCAACGTGACATTCTTGCCATAATGAGCTCGTAAGATATCATAAAAAAACCGATACATTATAATTTTGGAAAGATCTAAAATACTGAATCCGACATAGACGGGTTTGTCGTACGTAACTACCTGTTTCGACAATTCCGCCGCAAACAATTTATCCGTGAATTGAATAAAATTTTTAAATTGCGGTTTTGCCACGTACCGTGCTAGACCTACCCGACGACCGTTATTTTCCCAATGTGTTAACAGTTTAATAACTCTTCGTTTATCGACATTTTCCATTGTTTTACCAAACACGCCATTATTCATGATTTTATAGAAATCCTTTTCAAACTTGTTCTGTGCTGTGTTGCGGAGAGCTGTATTAAGGTCTACGTATGGTATTAGCCACGGACTCTGACGAAAGCGTAAAACCCTATGAATACGAGTAACAATTAAGCCATGCTCTATACATTGTTTTAAATAGCGGTAATGTATAACATAGTTGGTCTTATCACACAGGTTCGGGATTAACTTCTCCATCTGGGAATGTGGTGCGCAGATCATTTCAGGACAAAACGGATAATCGTTGTGTTCGTCATGCAGATGGTGGGGATAATGTATATCAACCTCCAGTACAAATCCAACATCGGCGTCATCATCAATCTTTACTACGTCAAAGTGTTCTATTTCCTCTTGAGGTAACCACATAAACCCATCGTGAGGCAGGTATTGCTTCATACTCCAGCCGTATAAATTCGTGGCATCTAAATATTGTAAAAACACTTTCGGTTGTTTAGGATCATAGTTTGGAACAAACTCGTTATTAGCGATGCTTCTCCGCTTGATACAAGTACTTACTCCACCCCGAATACCTTGTTTAAAAAGTGATACATATCCATATCCGTCAGTAATTCTAGCTCTACTTTCGTAATTTCAACATGGCATCCCACGCCAATCCAGGTAAAGTGACATACTGTGCAGGTTCTAACCCATACACACCCATACATAATCTCCTAAAGTTTTCAAACACGTCAGCCAATAACAACACATCTGATTTTAAATAAATATCAGCATAATCACCTAGTGTATTACACTTAAAGTGATCCCATACCAGTAGAACGCGACAGTATTCGTCATCGGAAATATTTGCATCGCGCATTTTATCGTAGAATTTGTCATATGATGGCACCGTGACGTCGTTCAACTTACTAAAGCTGTCTACGTACGCATAAGGAAACTACCTTTATTTCTCACTAAGTTGAAGTCGCTATCATTACTAAAATATTTCCGTACCTCCATACATTGATCATCTGATAAATTCTGGGATAGAGTATCTAAGGATGCAGCCATGAATCTACAACTATCGACGAACCGTAAATTAATGTATTTCTTTTCCCTGATACCATGACTGTTTACATATTCATCAACAAAAATATGCTTACCAAACGTTATATATTTTCACTGTTAACCGGAAGTACGGTAATTTCTTCCGTTTCACTCGCCAACTGTTTAATGAACAGGTGAACATCATAACCACTGAGATTATGTAGAAAAACGGGAGAAATGTAGGTACCTGATAGTTTAAGTTACACGTTGAATGTGCTGCACCACGATACTACCAGTAACATGACAGTATCTCGTACTTTCGGATTTGTCGGATCCCCGTAAAGTGCTTCGCATATGTAACAACATACACTGCGTTCATACGTAACCTGCTGTTCATCCGTTAATGGTGTCATTGGAACAATAGCTTTGAAATGTTCATTATATATCCGTTTTACATCACTTTCCAGTCGTCTTATAAATATCTCCCCATTACTCCCCTATACAGCTCTAACTTAGACCACGCATCGTTTACACTACACTTAATGTAATAACTAAACGAATATGGTTCGTGTTTACACGTTTTTATCGTAAACGGTTTTTCGGGATCTGGTTCAGCCGTATCTACCGGTACTAAGAGCGCTTCAAAATCTGCATATATTACGAATGGTAGAACCATTTGTTTCTGATAGTTCGAAACGCGAGTATATTTTCCGCGTAGAATTCCCCGGTTATGTCTTTTTTTGTTTCACGCCCGGTAATTTTGTATATACGAAGTTACAGTCGTGTGACACGTGTCGGGTTAATTGCTCCTCGGATCTAAAGTAATACAAGCATGCATCACAAAAATACATTGCTCCGTTCCGCCGAGTTATTTGGTTGCTAAGTAAACGAGAAAAATTTTTTATCCATACATAATGCTGATTATCTGTTTGGTTACTGACTAATAATACTAAATTGACATGAACTGCCTGTTTGGCTTTGGTATAATACAGAGGCCCCACTACCTCCGTGACACGCTGACCATCACGATAGGTATCGTCTAACCCATAAACATTGATGGAAATGTTGTTATTGGTCTCAAACGTTGAAATATTCGTCAAGCTTAACAGGAACTGTACACCATTCCAGTTGAATAACGTCTGGAAATCAGGGTAAGAAGATGTGCGTTGTGGTACTCCCGTTGGTGTCACTAGTGCCGATACAACAGCCCATGCAAAGCAGCAATTATCATTATTTTTACATTGACTATGCGTGTTTATGTGCGATTTCGGCGGGGACAGCCATATAGGATGAACCAGTGATGGGAGAAAATTTAAGCAGGTTTACCTCTATATACACGAATTGCACCAGGGACCACCCTAAAAGTTGTTACTTAATCGATACACCATACAATTATCCATTGATATTTTATGCTTAAATATCTATTGCTTTGCTCTATTTTACTTATTCTTTGTAAACTCTTTAAATTCATGCATCATATTATTCTGAGAATATCATTTAGTCTGAAAGGATTTCAGTTCTGTGCTTTCCTACTGTTCAAAAGTATAAACCAAACAGCTCAACATTACATTTTAATGAGTAGTGTTTCTGCAACTGATTTTGTACTACCTTCAATACGTTCCTTTAACCTCTGCCATAAAGGTGAACACATCAGTATGAGTATTGCATGGTGACATGCGGTACGACACAATGCGTTGTTTAAACGCATTTCGAATCACTTCAACCCCAGTAGCGACAAGCAAACATACATTTGCTTTGTGCCTATTGCTTCTGAGGTGTCCTTGGAATGCATACCTAGGTACATCCATTGAACAATCTGTGCAGTGCACACTTTCACCACTTTTTTTCGGTTGTACCGGTTCATCGCGTTGGTCATACTTCCGCTTCCTTGAGTTGCTCAACCCTGATGGTCCGGGTTTCGCATTATCCTTCGCATAGTTTACCCCAGATGGTCCTGGTTGCACAAAGGAATCAGTAACAGGTCCACGTACTGCTTTGTTATCGTCCGAAGCGATCCCTTGCACCACATTGCTTCCTGTGCTTTGGTTTTGTAACGAAACCTCCTGCATGACAGATGGTGCAGTAGATACTGACATCCAGCATGCTGTTTTTTGATGTCTCAGTAAAGAATCCTTTCGAGAAAATTTCGTGAGACATTCACATTGGAACATTTTTGCTGCAACAAAGAAAGAATAATAACTATATGCTGAAGTGTAGGTTGATGTGAATAAGGGTACTATACGTGTTGGATAGGAAAGGTATCCGGGAGAGATGCAATACGAAACTAACACTTACTATTCTTTGAAGACATGATGTAACACCGCTTTATAACACTTGAAACTTTACTTGGTGGCGCATAAAGACGGACTGACACTGTAGTGGAACCGCTCCGTCTTAAATACAAAATTTGAAGTGTTGGGGGGAGTGGGGGGAATTGGAATGAGGGGCAGAAGTGGTGAATCCGGACTCCCCCTCTCCCAGATAACCGAGTTGCTACCTACAGTAAAAATATCATTGTTCACATTTGAAATTCTTCTTTACTTCTATATATAAGTTCCAACATAATCCTTGTTACACCATTGAAAATCCTTTTTCTACCTTCCAACCTACATATACATATGTAGGTATAAAAGGTTATGAAATAGACTTTTTTCACTATCGCTAAATCGAATTATTCGCTCATTTTACAACTTTTGACAAAGTTTCGTCAAGATCGCTCATGATGTCTTATCTGTATGTGTATGCATGTATGTTAATATCCACGATAACTCCAGTAGGTCTGTTGGACAGTTGGGTCATACAGTTGCGTGCGTAACTGCTTGAACCCAAATCCCCCCTGTGGGAGTTACATTACAGGAAGGGGGGTTAACAGGAATCCGTTTTGAACTGTAGTAAATATTTTTAATTGTTGCAATGCATGTTTCAAATATTGTTAATTATAAAATGTACTTCATCATTATTTCTCAAATGTTTGTACAATATCGATGTAGTTATATTACTAAAACTTTATGAACCAATTAATAAAGTTAAATATTGACTTTTTTTTCTAAATTACAATTTAAAAAATTAATAAAATTGGATAAAATTCGTTATGACAATTAACATATGAACGATTTGTTTATTATGATGATAATATTTTCAAAGTGTTAGTCTAATTGCTATATTTTTGCATTCAGTTCGTTATTGGTCATTTTATTGTAATGCGTATAACTTTGGTTTCGTTTTAGTTTAAAAAAGTGGAATTATACTACAAATCGGAATGAGAGCGTCATCTGTTGATATATACTTTGATACAAACGAATGAAGAAATCTGTATGAACAGATGGTATAGTCGCGACGTACGTTTAGTAAATTTTAGTTCACATGAAGCATATAGTTGAAAAACAAGATTTGCTTTAAATGCTAGGTGTGTCATTGTTGTAATGTAGCCATATATTACCACCTCGTGTTTACTTTATTACAGGTTTATTACAGGTATTTCCCACACGGAAATAAAATAATACAAATGCATAAATAAGGACAATGTTTAACATATATATATAAACCAGTTTATGCAGAACTTTTAATGACATGACATGTAATTAATTATGTTTTTGTCAGATTCTTAAATAACTTTTTATTTTTAACAATAATTACTTTTAAACTTATTGAAAATAAAAACATTATTTCCTTTTTATTGCTTCTTCATTATAAGTATACGCATACCATTACTTAAAATCGTTCAATAAGAAACGTATTTGTACCTCCACCACATAAATGAATGAAAGGTCATCTCTCTGATTTCGTGTATACCAAAACCGGATATAGCCGATAATGAACTATTTTATATATTTAAACAACTTTGCTGTATACATAACATTAATTACAGGTTTAAAACTTCATTGTGAAATATGCTACATTCCTTTAGCTTTACGAATGACAATAAAATTTTAAGACATTGAGAACGTTATTTGCATTTTTTATATAACAATAATTTATTTATAGAATCTATAACGAGATGATGACACTTATTGTATTCTATTTATTGATTATACTTGCAGTATAATTAGCTAAATGAAATTGTATTGTTTTCAAGTCATACTAAATAAACTAATAAATATTGTTTACAACTTGTAATGCAATATTTGCCTGTTACAATGTATACAGAGGTTGCCTTCTAGACAACATCCACCCTTTCTTTGTAATACTCGTAGTTGATCTAGGTCACTGCCATACATCTCGACCAATCAGAAAGAGTTTCATTCGTTTTCTGGTTATATAAAGTGCATAAAACCCATTTTCGTTATGATCTCGAGTAGTCCAAGTATTAATCGTCGTTATAGTTACGGATTCCAGAGACTGGGAATCTGGCTCGAGATTCAACATTTTAGGGGTACAAATCTAACTTTGTACCAAACTAACCATACTTGACAACATTCCTTGGGTGTCAAATCTAACTTTGCACCCCTAAGGCCTTCTGAGCACCTACTGTGTCGGTAAGATTGTAGGTGTGTGAGTGTGAGTTTGTGTGTGAGTGTGTGTTGTGTGTGTTTATTTTTTAGTTGTGTGTTTGATTTATTTTGTCGTTGAAGTTGTTTTTGAGTGTAACCTAAACCTTTTACCCCTGTATTACATGTTTTGGTTGTTCCTAAGTTGGACCCTAAACAACCTTTTTTATTTACAGCGAATTTATATATTAGTAATAATATTTATTATTTTTATTTTTTTATGTATTTATAGACTAATTATTTCCTGTCATCTAAAATGTTATCCTCTAATGTTAACTAAACTTTTATTTTGGTAAATTAAATGGGTTTGGAAAACTTCAAGTGGGAAACAAATCAACATGTTTTATCCTACAGGTCATAATCCTTGAAGTAAAACAATTTTAAATATAATTTTTATTTTGGTTTTAACAGCAAAAACATAAATTTGGTACAATGGGTTTATTCAAATACAATTTGGACATGGTCGCTTCTTGAATTAACAAAACGTTTCTTTTTTTGGTAAATAAAGGTAGGGTGAGAAAAAAGCGGGGCAAACCGGTTTGGGTAAGATTGGAAAGGTCACACATTGTTTTGATTGGAAACGTTGGGGACCGGTGGCCTTGTAATTGTGAAACGGAAGGGGGTTTTAAAGTATCTTCCTTTTATTTTGGTAATCGTTTAAAGGGTGGACAAAAACATAAAACAAAAACATAAAAATGGGTAATACCCAAACGGTCACCAAGGATGTAATTTAAACAATACAGGTGGCCTTTTGTAATTTTAACAAAAACCCTTTGTAAATTTTTGTTAATTATTTGTTCCCGGATAATTTAGTTAATAAAGGAAACCCGTTTTGCACCTTTTTGGTTTTTTTTGGTTAATTGATATTAATTAGGTTCAACATTTTATTTTTACCTTTAATTTGGGACCTTTTTTGTGGCCAACCTTTGGAAAATTTGGGACCTTGGAAATTGTTGGTTGTTCAAAGTCCCAATTCTTAAATTATAGCCAATTAAATTTGTTTTCATTTCGTTCTTAAAGGTTGCATGGAATCAAAACACATATAAACACTTAAAGACATGGAAAAAATCGGATAATACCCATATACGGTTTTTTTTCTTATCCTTTTTTTTATTAGTAGTTATGTATCATTTAAGTTTTTACAATACAGAGTGCTCGTTTTGTAACGTTTTCACAACAAATCTACATGTGTAAATTATATTCAGTTAATTATTTGTTCGTTATAATATTAGTTAATACAAAAGACAAAACCCCAAAGTATTAATGATGAACTATCCTTATTATTGTTTTATTTTTGTTAATTGTTTTATATTAATAGTGTTCGTTTTAGACTATTTTATTGTTTTTTATATCCTAAATAAATAATTTGACAGTTTTATTCGTAAAAAGCCTTAACCGTTTGTTAAAATTAAAATGACGGCTGGATTACAGTTGTAATCCACGCGCCTAAACCTGTGACAAAAGTGCGCGCGCCTATTCGAGGGTTAAAAAAGATATAGCCAATTGAAAATTTGGACGATTTTTAGTTATTTTCAGATATCTTAGAAAGTTGGCAACAATGTTGAATTTTCTTATCGGTATTTGAATTATCATGTACGAGTAATTCTGCCCAACTTTGCTAATTTAACCGACTCTGTATCTCTTATAATAACAAAGATAGCCATAGAGCGTGGGTAGATTCTAGACACCCCATATATATATATATATATATATATTTAAATAAGACATTTTTTTTTCTTTGAAACTTGTGTAAATAAACGTACAAATTAATTCAACGTTTCGGGAACGTCTTTTGTTCCCTTTGTCAAGAACTTATTTTGACAATTACAGAAATTGAAATAAGGTTACTATTTTTAACAAGTACAGAATATGAAACAAGGTAACTAATTTAAATTTAATCTGGACGAGTGTGTTTGACTTCGGGTAGTTGGTTTAGTACATGATGTAGAAGGGGTAGAAGTGGGGACGTCAGGATTAGTTGCAGCATGTGTTTGAAATTTCTGGAAGATTTGGAGTTGGTTGAAATGTCGAATCAACTTGCTTAATGATATTCTTCCAAATTTGTGGCATTCTAGAAGTGTGACCTCGTTTATTGGGGGCGTTTGGTCTTGTTTCAATTTCAACTGGTTCTCTAATAATTCTTTCTTGTACTGTATATAGAGTTGCAATTAAACGGATATTGTTGGTGTTAATTTGGTCTAAATGATGTGCAGCTAAAGACGATGATGGATTGTGCTGTTTAATTGCTAGTTTGTGTTCATCGGCTCTCGCATATAATTTTCTATTAGTTTGTCCGATATAAGTTCTTCGACAGTTATTGCACGGTATCTCATACTCACCTTGGTTTTCATTGGGAAAGAAACTGTTTTAATTGTCGTGTTTACAATAATAAAGTTATTCAAGGTAACATGTAAACACAGGCTGTTTAGTTAATTTATTTAACAAGCAGAAGTGGGATAAAAACTAACACGCCCAGAAGACGATTTAAGGTCAGAATGTAGAGTCGAGGCTGTTTATTCCAGGCGCATTTCAAGAAATCGAAAGGCGGTTATGAGGTGAAAATATTAATCGGGTATTGAAAATATTAATCTAATAATTAATGGAGATGTTAATCAAGTTGGATCGGTATCGCAGGCTTATGAGTGCGACTAGACACTGAACAGAGTGGATCCGACGCAATAGGGCGGTGAGACAAGGCTTAGATTACTATCAACTGCTTACAAGTAATTAAGCTGTGCTGCAATGTCGTGCTAGGCATTCATCATCATCATCACGTTGCACCAATATATTTAATTGACATTGTTTCCAGAAGGCGTTTGCAAAAACTTGCGTGAAAAAATGTATCCGAACTATGGAGAAAAACGTAGACTAGAACCCAACGACATAAAGCTGATATAATTTCGTATTTCCATGAGAAGATAAACTTGTGTAATCAATTAGGATTGTCATTTAAGCAGCAAAAAGAACAGGTAGCAATTGGTGTGTAGTTGCATGAGTCAACTACGTTAGTTATGTCAAAGAGTCATGCAGATGAGGATGAATTATATGAAGATATATTAAATTACGAAAGAGTGAGCCACTCGAGAAGTCGAAGAATATCGGACGAAATCGTAAAAGAAGATTTATAGAAAAAAGAGCAGACTACACAAAGGGCAACTTTTGGGCAAAGTCAAAACAAAGCGAAACTAAAAATACGACGAAATAAGTACAAGGAGGCGTTAAGGTGGTTAAAAAAGGGAAAACAGATTTAATTTGTTTCCGGTGTGGAGGAGGAGACCGTTATGCTACCAAATGCAGTATACCGAGGATACCGTTTTGGTTTAAACGTAACTCATCGGATTATCAAGCGTATAGCCTCTATATCACCTTCAGTTAACAATTTTCGTTTTAATGCTTCTCTTTGGAACATTATTTCTATACCCGAACGCACCTAGTGGAATACCGTTTCGTATTTTATTCCTAATGTAGCCGCCCAGTCGTCCCATCTACTCACACATACCAAAATCTGATTGCTGTACCTTTCATAGGGTTCTATTACCACGGCAACTTCATCATCAACATTCGTTCGGAAGATAGGACATGTTCTATTCTGTAATCTTTCAAAGCACTTAGCATGAAGGAGGTGTTGAAATGGAAGAAGGCGGTTTACGATATTCCTTACCATGGATTTCCAACAAATTCCGCAAATATCTTTCAATTCCATATATATTATCCGCACGCAATCTTAACACACTAAATTCTTTCAATTTTTTCATTGAAGATATACAATTGCTTAGTTACGAAACAGTAGTGACACAGCAGTGTGATATTCATCTGATGCTTTCTGAACTACATAATCTGAAATTAAATTAACGCTTTTTGAAATTCAATCAACATATCTTAGTTACAAATAACACTTTCTGAAATGACGATGGAATCTGCAATAAAATTAACGCTTTCTAAGATCAACTTGATAAATTTTGAAATTAAACTTGTAGATTAATGAATATTGTTTTAGAACCGTTGAGGAAAAAGTTGAAATGTGTTACTTAGATAACATTGTAGTGCCAGCTAAGGAGTGGGACGACATGTTTGTACGATTGCGGAAAGTATTTCAGGCCCTAAGACAAGTCACGCTGCGAAAATGCTACTTTGGGATGAAACGAGTAGAATATTTAGGATTCGCGCTATCATATGAAGGGTTACGACCTGTAGAAGTAAAAGTTGAGACGGTTCCTTGTACCAAAAAATGTTCATTGATTTAACTGGTTATTTTCGAAGATGTATTGCAAATTATGCTATTGTCTTATCTTGTAAAAAAACTTTGTTTGGATGGAACGTTGGAGAACAAACATCATTCGACCTTGTGGTATGACCAATCGGTTTTGAGGCTCTGTAATCCATACGCTACTGTAACAGAACTTCACACAGATGCCAGTTCGCAGGGACGGGAGGACAGTCTCTTGCAGTGATTTCTAAGAACACTTGAGATGCTAAATCTAACTACTATTGGTCCAAACTTGAACTCCAATAAGTCAAAATCAAAGCGTCGACTATAAAATTGCAGATACTTATGAAGTGTTTATTGTTGACAACGAAGATGACATATTGGCTCTGCTGCGTGGTGACCAAGAACTAATTATGTGAAAACACTGAAAAAAGATGTTACGTAAAAATCTCAAGAGGAGAAAAATAAGTGCGCAGATTACGTTTTCCAAGATGGTATACTAATGAGAACAGAATGTTGTATATTATACCGAAAAGCACGAGAAAAGCAATTTTTGTGTAATATCGTGATTCAGGAGGTCATTTTATAGATAGAACTGTCTGTGAACTACAAATGGTTTATTGGCAAAAATCATATGCATGCTTGTTTTGTATGCATTTCATTAAACAGATCCAGGTGGGCGAAAACCCCGTGGATTACACCAGATACCTCAATCACGGCAACCCATTTAAAGAGTGAATGCTGACAATTTAGGATCCTTTATGAAGACAATTAAGAGTAATATGTATATTTTAGTGGTGGTAAGTGGGCTTGCAAAATTTGTGCAACCCAATTCTGTTAAGAGCACGTCATCTAATATAACTGAAACAATTAAGAAGTACATAGGATAATATGGAATTCCCCGAATTACCGATAGAGCACGCTTTACATATCAAATTTTGTGAAAGGTACGATGTACACGATATTTTGAATTTTAGTAGATGGCCTCCAGGAAATGGACAAATGGAGAGTAAACCGAACGATAATACCTGCATTAGAAAGTATGATAAAAGAGGACGAGTGGGCCAGAATTTTATCCAAAGAGAAAGAGGAGTGAATCCAGCATATAATAAAATAATCAACATCACGCCGTTTGAAGATTTACATGATTACTTACCGAGTTATAGTGCAGATTTATGTGCAGTAAAAGTTTATATCATCCGACAAGTACCAGTTGAGGTAATTTAGAATGGAATTAGAGGTAGAATACGAGAAGAGCAGCAGAAGTATAAGTTTACATACGACCGGAAGAAATGTTAGGGTGTACATTATTCAATTGGAGAAGTAGTTTACGTTCATAACTCAACAGATTACATCAGGTGAAACCAGTAAACTTAAAGAAAAATACCGTAAACCATTTGGAAAAACTGCAACTCTGAAAAACGATGCTTACCAGATCAAAACCCAAAACGGCAAATCGTTACTACTCCCGACGTAGCGCAACTAAAGGTTTACACAAATCCACCTGAAAGCGAAGAAGACGCTAAAAAGGAGTCAATAGAAACTTAAACGAGGAGTAAATTAGGTGACAAGGAAGAAAATAGTGTAAATAAGCATAGAACAAATATAAAGGCGTCCTGGAAGTGTAACAACCATGTTATCAAGACCTACAAGGATATTATTGGTTTCATTAAGTTAAATTTAGAACCAAATTGTAATTCAGTTACTTCTGTAATTGTTATGTTTATATTTTTTATATACGAATTTTATCTTTCAACCTATAAATACATATGCAGGTACAGACGGTTATGGTATCGACATTTTAATCACTATTGCGTGTGCGTGTGCGTGTGCGTGTGCGTGTTAACTGTTTAAAATCCTGTAACTTAACGAGATTTTATTAACGTTTCCAAATTAAAAAAGGTATCTGAAGTCAAGATGATAATATCATAATTTACGTTTTTCTCGTCCACAATATTTCCAAACGGCGGAAACATGTTTATGATTTGTAAAATAGTGTCATTACCTGCCAGTGTACCATTATACAAAAATGGTATGTTATTTCATTGCTTTTAATTTCCACTTTGTAAATTGGAAGGTCGTGTGTTGCTTAACACCACAAAATTGTTACGATTAGAAGTCCCAATAGTTATCTATGTGCATTGATACGTACGTCATATATGACAGTAGACTTGTTTTTGAAAAGGAAGTTTTTGTGATTTAATTTTCGTGTTTTAATATTCAAGTTATTTAAGATAACGCACAAATACAATGTTTAGTTAATTTATGTGATATCTCTAACTTTTATGTTTCATTTCCCAATGGAAAGAAAATGATCCTATTATATATATGTCTTAAAGCAAAACAAAAAAAAATTATATAGTTCTATTAAACTTATAGTCGTTGTCACGAAAGATAGCCATGGCGTCACAAACTAGATACGTATGAATTTAGATTTTATTCCCTAGTCAAATGAGAGTCTTTTAAAATAAGAATTTGTGTTGTACTCTTCCTCATAATTATGTACCTTTTTCCTGTAATTTCTCACTTTCGCTTAAATCTAAGGAATCTGTCACCTGTCAAATGACATAGGTTACATTTAAAGAAATGTTTTTTTTTTTATCGTCTCATTCATATTTTGAGGTTTTCCGGACTAGTGCCGTTTTTTGTTCCAGTGCGGTGTTCTAAATTTGTAAATATTTACAAAATATAAAGCGTCCATCTTCTTTAGTATGTCTTTAATAGCAATGTTGCAGATACACGTACATACTTCACATTGTATTCTCATTAGAAACTTTGACTTACAATTTTTTTAACACCGGTACCAGACAGAAAAGAAGTCACTGATCTCCATGCACAAACGAAGTAGAAAGTGAACAGATTACGATTCCATACGAAATTTTCCTTAAAATATTAGATCTTAGGATATTTATTCTATGTACATTGTTACATATTTTATAGTTATAATTCATTTAAAAATTACTTCGAAGATCTGTAGCTTGAAATAATTGGACAAACACCAATACCTTATTGTTTATTTTTTTTTAAATTAGTTTTATAAAAGTTTACAAAAACGTTTTCTACATTATTTATTTCCATGTGTATAGGAAGAAAATAAAATGATAAAACATTTGAGTCAGTTACATGGATGATAAGTACGTCAATGGTAACATCTAAAACTTTTTCTCGTTTGTGCCAACTTGATCTCACCTCTTCAGTGTGACGAATACAGTTTTTCCATATTTCCGGAGAATAATTTTCTAAAGCTTCATTCCACATGTCCATTACTTTATCATCACCATCACCATCTCTTCCAATGTGTTTGTTGTAAAATGTATTTTACAGTGACTCCATATCAATTCAATTGCATTAAACTCGCAATAATATGAGGGTAACCTTAAAATTTCATGTCCATGGTTTCCTAATAATTCGTTCACTACATGGAGTTTTTCCTTTTTTACGTAGTGTAGCTATAGGTAACATTTCTGGTTTAAACATAGTTGATTCATATTTAATACTGTTTACAGTTAACCATTTAGCAATGTTTGATTTTGTCCATGCCTAAGGCAGAGTGATACGGTGCGTTATCCATAATTATGAGAGAAGGTTCTTCTAAACTAGGTATCAGCTTTTCAACAATCCATTTTTTAAACAAGCCGCTTCATTTCACGGTGGTAGTGCTCCTTTTAGGATTTTGAAGCAAACAGTAGTGATGCAACATTAATAAATCCCGATTCTGATCTAGAATGAAGTACAATAAAATTAGCCTTTGAAAAAATTTATGTTTCATCTAGAAACACGTCATTACGTTTAAAATGAAAATTTAAATTGTTTATATAATTCTTCATAAAATGGTTTGGGTGGATTACAATATTGGTTTTTTCGACCAATGCACTACATTTATTTTCGTTTAAAAATATAACGCCTATTTCGTGTAAAACTGCAGTTATTTGTAATAATATGAAGGTGTAAAATCTCATTGTTTAATAAAGCAACGGTTACATGTTTTTATGCAACAAAACACAAATTATATTTAAGGTTAATTATAAATTAGAGCAAAACTTACTTTGAGTGTACATTTTATATGCATTTATAATTTGCATTTTCGATGATTCTGAGACATCACTGGTCTTAGGTTTTTTTTGCACGATTGTACATTTTTGTTTATTTACAATAATTACAATATATGTTTACCGAGTGATAGGCCCAACATGTGGGTAAGTAAATTAGAGGACCCCTATGTTCGTTTTCTAGCTCAAAATAATTCAGCAAATTTAAAATCAACTGTTGTGGCGACAGCTATATTACAGAAAACATTAATTAGTCTATACACAAGTATATGTCGCTATTAACAAATTCAAAATTTGAGCTCGTGGGACACGACAAGGGGCGAAGGTCCGAGAGCAAGTTATGAAACCCTATACATGTCTTGCAAATTAGCATTAGGGCCCCTTATTAGAATACAAATTCAGGTTTGCAGCCAAGAAGCGCCGAGAGCAAGTTGTGAAGCCATACACCTGCATTATAAGTTAGCATTAGGCCCCCTCATTAGAATACAACTTCAAATTTCTTGTTATAAGAAATCTGAATGTAAACACTTGAATACAAATTCAAATTTCCCACCAAGGGTGCAAAGCCCCGAAACCAAGTTACGATGCCCTATACCTGTCTTATAAGTCAGCGTTAGGCCCCTTATTAGAATACAAGTTTAAATTTTCCCCTCACAGATGGCGCCACAAACAAATTAAAATTTTTTATCAAGGGTCGAAGTCCTGAGAGTAAGTTGCTAAGCCCTACATCTGTCTTACAAGTTAGCATTATGCCCCCTATTACAATACAAATTCATATTTCCATCCATAACTTGCAGAGACTTAAATACAAATTAAAATTTTCCCGCCAAGGGTACCACGATAATACACGAAGGCCCACGAACAAGTTACGATCACGACAAGGGACGAAGACCCGAGAACAAGTTGCGAAACCCTACACTTGTCTTACAATCTCGGTTATGCTCGGGGAGGGTTGGAGTGGGGGTCACCGAAACAGCCTTCGCCGAAAGCCTCACATCACAAAATTTTACCTATAAGAAGAAGTTTATCGCTTTTCCTAAAAACAAGGGTGACTACTTTCAGATGCGACTGTCTTCATTTTAAGAGCTCATATCCAAACCCTTTTGCTAAACACATCATAACCGCTAGTGTGTAACTGTACCCATTATTGTGATTACTTAAAGATCACATATCACAAGGATCAGTCCACCATAACTCGAAAAAAATGTTACTCGCAATGTACTGGCCTCGAGTAAAATTGTCGCTATAGATTTATGCGTGGTGTACACTTTTTTGTGAACTGTAGCAACACTCTAATATCTCTCCTGGCCATACATTTTATAAATCTAAAATCATTTTTTCACAAGATGTATTTCAGCCGAGACAGAACCTGTATGTAAAGCCGTCTTATGTGATAGCATGGCATGGAAGATCCTTATCGGTACACATTCGAGGATTAAAAAAATAGTGTTCTAATAAAAGGTCGGTGTACTTAATTTGATTATAACCCTTTTTGACAGAGGTAATTCAGCTAAGATAGAGCTTGTATGCTGTATAGAGGAAAAATCTAGCTTAAAGGAGAAGAAGACACAAGATATTTTTTCAGCGTATGCACCGCTATATTGAAGATGCTGTCTTGTGTATTAGAAAACATGCTACTGATCCGGAATTGGATAATCTCAAGAAAGATGTATGTGGTACAGCTTCAGGGGTGAAGAAGAATTGAAAGCCTATGCAGTCTTTCAAGGTAATGTGGAGAAATTACCTAATTTTAAGAATAATTCCATATCTGTGTAATAATAATAATAATAGCGGCAAATAAAGGTTGTATGTTACCCGCTGCATGTATTTTTTAAAGTATAATTATAACCGAATGAGTATTATTATGAAGCAGTATCAGAGGTATTTTAATTGTTTTTACTTGTTAATAAGCTATTACAATATAACCACTCAAAATGAAAACGGTGAAATTGATGCTGGTAATGATGTTTTCTATGAAGATCCAAATAAGTTATATTCGCTGCCCTTAATTTTGAACATAAGGGGAAGTGCACCCATTCCAAAAGTCTTGACTGCCGAAAATGTTTTCACACTAATATTTAACATAGGAGGTTATGGATTACCTAGATTTGAGGATGTTTTCGATAATTTACTGTTAGACGTAGCAACTTTTTTGCGGCCCTGATCTATATAAATCAAGAGTAGTTACTGTTAACAGGTATTATAAGCTTCATGGCTAAGAATATATTTTACTGTTTTTTAAAGAAAGTATGACATCCATATCATTAAACAATTTTACGTAATTTTAATATAGTTTATAAAGTAACCAATTTGATAATTTATAATTAAAGTATCTAAACTAAACACATCAAATGTATATTATTGATAACGTAAATACTAATACAAACAACTGTAATGCATATGTGTAACCATCTACTGCATTTATTTTCTGCTTAGACATTGTACACATACTTTTAACTGTTAACCTTCAATATTTATTTTTAATTAATACCACTGTTAAAAGAAGTACTCAGTGGAACGTAGAACAACCTATAATGCGTATGTGTATTAACTAACTAACGTATTAATGCACTTTTATTTTCCACTTAAACCTTGAGCATATAATTTAGCAGTCGACCTTCAATATTATACTTTTAATTGATAATTGGTACAACTATTAAAGCGGGTACACAATGAAGCGTAAAGCAGCCTATAATGCATATGTGTAACCATTTGGAAAATCGTTTAAAGCATGGCAACTTAATTACTCGTTTTTAATTATATATAATGTTGAAGCTGACTTTCTCATGGCAAACAAGTATATTGTAAAATAAAATAGGTCTTAAAGAAATGTAATATTTGAAAATCAGATAGGAATTAATTAATTAATAGTCATAAATACAATATGCTAACCTCAGGTATTGAAAAAATTTGAGCTAGCGCTTAAATGCAGTCTTAAAGGTTGCATAAAACATAATTGTTTAAGGACTAGGTTTTTATATCCTTGATAAAAATTTAAACAACCCTAATAAATATTAATAATAATAAACAGATTAAATAACATCTTTACATGTCTTATCCTTTAATTCTTCCCCATTATTAGAATACAATTTTTATGACAGGGCGAAAGCCCGTGAACGGATCCCCGTCTTACAAGGCTAGGACCCCTTATTAGAAATCAACCCCCAATGTATAAATAAATCTTTTTCGTATAGGTAAAAGGTCACAATCTGTAGATGGGAATTAAAAGAAATGTAATAATAATTTTAATAACAATTATGCAATTTGCTTTGGTAAAAAAAACGGCCCCTAATAAATATTGATAAACACAGATTAAATAAAATCTTTTTATTCTCATGTGAAAAAAATATGATCCCCACGTGGGCGTATTTAAAAAATTGGTGGGAAAGTGCCCCAGAGGTGACATCACAAAAAGCAAATGGTGGATGGTGCCTCGGTACTACTGATAGTTCTAAAAGGAACTGATTTATTATTATAGGAGGGCTAAAATTGACAAATGGAACCACTTAAGCTTAAAAAATTACTATCAGCTGTTAACTCAAATCATTGAATGCCAGTTTGACAATTCAAAACAGAATGACTATTACTACTGAAGTAAAATTTAGTCTCCAAAAGGGCTACGACATGCTATAAATATAGAAGACACTTACTATCGTGTAACATACCTGACAACTTCCGTCGTAATTTGAATCGTATACACAACACCTGCTATATATTTTTGTGCTCTGTCATACCTGTACAAAATAAGTGGTGGTATTTATAAACTACGTGTCGTTACTATGTTTAGTCAATTGATGACGAGACGTCATCTTTCGTGGCGATTACTTACATTAAATTATTATCTTTTTTTTCTTATTTATATTGTATGTTAATCGAAAATTTATTTATACAGATGTTGACACTACGAGGTTGGGGGAGTACAACGACTATAGACTCCTTCAGTCTATAATCGTTGGGGGGAGCACACCTAACGATGAAAACGGCTAAATACAAATTAATGTAATGTAGCATTATAGGTATTTCTTAAATAATTTCTTATGTAAAATGTAAGTAGAATCACTACAAAAAAAGGTTCTAAATCTTTTAAACGTTAAAATAACCTAATTGTAGGTCACTGTGATGGCATCCAACAATGTTTTTCACAAATGCTAACTCGCATGCGATCTTATTAATGATTACATTCCTCACTACAATAAAATTATCAAAATTTGTTTGAACAAAGATGTTAAATAGAATAAGATAAAATTATTATATACCCAGTTTAATATACGAAATATTACAAAAGCTCCTTTATATTATTTGGAAGCATAATGAAAGCTACTTCGATGATTGTAATAATTTATGAATAAGGTTTCTCTGATGTTCTGATCTTACATTATTAAAATACAAGACATTTATTATTTCAAATACTAAGTTAACTTAATGAATGCAAATATAGACATGACATTTATTTCAGGCGTCTTATACGTTTTGTAATTGCCGCTGCAATGGTAGTAGTTGCATATAATTGAAGATGTGTTTATACTTCAGAGCTTTTAAAATCAAACGGACCCTTATAAAATTGTTGTTACCTTGCCAAGAGTTTACATTTTGAGCACACGAGTACTTGACTTTTGACGCAATTAAAGTTTAAAATACTTAAACATTTATTGAGTATAAATCGTGTACTTTTTATTCTTCTCTTACATAAATTTAAACGTTCCGATAACAATTACATCCTCAGTAAAAGATAATCGCTGTAAACTTTAGATAAATTTAGATGTCAAAATAATTTTTTTTATAAGCCAACTATGGAATCTAATTTTATTTTAGCAAAGATAATCCTGAAAGTCTATAGTTTCTTAATTTAAATTTATTTCTTAATGTCACAGCCTTCTTAAATACTTTCTTATTGACGTATCAAACCGTATAAAAGAAGTTGTGGTCTTTTTGTAACAACATAAAGCTTTAAATCTGAAGAATGGACAACCTATCTACGTTACGTATTCACAATAGATTAACGTAACCGTCGATTTTGCTTATCTAAGCAGAAAATGGCCTCGGTTGTATATATGTGGTGATAAGAAAAATTGATCGAAAGCAACAAACACTTTATACTTGTGAGATGTTCGCAAAAAATCCTTTTTTTTTAATGACTTTTAGATTTTATGGAAATGAAGTTTTATTTTAAACTGCAACTGAGCTTTAAAGAAAAAAATTAATGAAAAATTAATGTAGACAACTCTTTCGTGACAAAGGACATCAAATAAATGAATTCAAGAGTAGGGAAGAGTATGCAGAAGTACACCCACATTAGCATACTATTAAAATACAGAGAATTTTGTAGAAGCACATAAAAGATGTTGAACGAAAAGTAGATACACCCAGGAATTTTATTATGTATATTCTCTAATTTAACACATTCTTCAAATAAATGACATTGAAAGAACTTTTGAACGACAGAAATAAGGTCAAAAGCATTCAATACCAACATTTCTTTATTTAAATTTGTAAGACAAAGTAGTACAATTATTTTCAAATCATTACTAACATAAAAAGTCTTTTCTTTAAAATTAAAATCTAGGTAGTCAATTCACTTTTGTGAAGTTATTACTGCTAACAGAGACAATATTTCAAATGACACGTACGTTTTATCTTGCACGAAGAGAATTAGGTTTAAAAAAGTTTTGATAAATTACTTTTACTCAAATATTGTATATTCTAGAAAGAAAAGTTTTAAAGTACTTAATTTTGCGATCCTGATCTACTTTTACTTTTGTTAGACTCTTGTATACCACCAATCTTGAAAATGCTACATAAAAATAAGAACCTTACTACTTGCACTTTATCTAGTTTAGTTTGTATTTACTAAATGATAAAATCGAGAATTGAACAGAGTAACATTTTTGAACTTGGGAATTGTAAGAACTTTATTACAGCTGTTAGTTTTATCATTTTAAATCAATCAGTAACTTACCGTTTTTGACTTATTGTACAATGTACACTGTGGGCCAAATTAAAGTCCCTCACTTTTTCATAGCTAATAACTTTTTACCTGGTGCACCCTTTGAATTAGTCTTTGGTGGGCAAGTAGGCTGGTATGTTCTTCATAGGATATCTAGTTTTGATAAAAAAGACCAGACTTACGTGACTTTTTCTAAAATGCTGCATTTAACGCAAAAGAAATCTGTTTTACTCAAATTTGAGCTGATACGTTTTTTCGATAGCTAAACTACCGGAAATTCACCTGATAAAGAGAAAGAAAACAAATGCAACAACGTTTAAAAATTCTTTGATTTAAAAAAAAAACATAATGGAAGAAAAGAATTAAAAGCATTGGAAAGAAAGAATACTACGAAAATTGTCTGTGAATATGTCCGCCGCAATTGTTAACAACTGCTTGCATCCTTCGGCAAAATTGCCCACTTGCACTTGTAATTACGTGTTGTGAATATTCTGTCCAACATTCCTTAATCCGATCTTTTAGCTGATGAATTGTTTCAAAGGTGTGGTTGTAATATACCATGTTTTCTAACAGTCCCCATGCAAAATAGTGGACCGGATTGATAACTGGACTATTTGGAGGTCAATTGTTGGATTCAATAAAATCGGAACAGAAGCCTTACTATTTCCGTGGTGTATAAGCAGGCGCCCCATCCTGCTGGAATGTGTAGAAATCATAGACTTGCTCAATAGCTGGCAATATATTCGATAGGATATTCATTTGATAAACCTCATAGTTTATATGGTTGGCCACAACAATAAATGAAGTCTTTCCTACAGCTGATACGGCAACGGAGGCCCTAATAGAAGAGCCGAAATGTTGGCGAGGAATGAAAAGGCTTTCCAAGGTAATATTTCTCTTCTTTTTTGAAACAGTATAAACCCTATTGTTCTGTGTATTTTTAGGTTGCCTTAGATAAAACACCTTTTCATCGCTAAACCATATTTTCCCGACTTGTTTACGTGTCCTGAATCTGAGAAGTAGTTGTTGACAACGTTCCAGCCTTTTATGTTTAACATCGGGTATTAACTTTTGACAATACATTTTTTTATAAACTTTTAAGCTCATATCTTTTTTTTTTAATTCTTCTTATTTACGTTATTTTGATTCGTCTTATTTTACTTACTCTTCTTGAACTAGTTGTCTGAACTGGCTCTAAATTTTCAATAATACCTCTTACTCTATCAATATTTCCTTCTGTTCTTGCTGTTCCATTTCGTCCACGTCCTTGTTTCATTTCGATTGAGCCATTGGTTTCTCTTAAATGAGCGAGACATTTTGAAATTGTTCTTACTCACCACTTTTTTGCGGAAACATACGTACTTTTTTTCTAGCACCATAATTGAACGACTCCCTTTATGATTTAATTATAATCTTATCTTCGTGAGTTAATAGAACAATAATGACATCTTACTTGTAAGTGCCTATTTTGACAACAATACTTTGAATGTCATGAATATTGATTATTTGTCAATTGAGACATTGCTACTTCATTAATACTAAATGACAGGTCACTATTTCCTATTCACCGTGTTTGACCTCAAAACTGAATTTTGGTTTAAAAGTCCGTTTTATAACGGCACCGAAAATGGATGAAATCGGTTAATAAATAAAATAATTAATTACAAAGACTGAAACTTTCATTTGCCCTACAGGAAAAAAAATTTCTCAATTCCTAATTTTATTTTCACAGTTTCGCTTTAGCATGTGTACTTTCGGTAGTTTACCTATCAAAAAAACGTATCAGATTTCTTTTACAACGACGTCAAATGCAGCATTTTAGAAAAAGTTACTTAAGTCCGGTACTCCGTAACAGGTTTTGATCAAAACGTTTGTGGAACATTTTACATCAGTCTATAAGACTGAAGAAGATTTGTTAATGGATGATAATACTAATACATTTAGGCGGTACGATGGTAATCATGTTAATTCGCTGAAATTATCACTTACTGTTCAGGATGTATTTAACGTGATATGCAAAATGAAAGATGGTGCTTTTACGTGTCCTGATAATATTCCTGCTCGTTTATTGAAGAACTGCGTATATTCTTTGTGTTTTCCAATATTTAACCTGTTTTATTGTTCACTTGAAACGGGTTACCAATAGTATGGAAACATACATACATTAAGTCACTTTATAAGTCGGGTGACAAGAATTTGATTACTAACTAACGCGGTGTAAGTATACAGTCAATTCTTCCTAAACTGTTAAGATAACTACGTTGGAATTTTCCTCTGTGTACTCCTGACCTTTCCTTGATATTCGATTCTGAAGTTCTTATATTTGCTGATGATCTAAAAATATTTAGAGTTATCGAAGATTATCAAGATTATGTGTGCATTCAGCAAGATTTAAGTAGTTATCATCATGGTGTCACTCTAACAAAGTGTAGTTATTCCTTTGTAAGATCCAAAATTGTTTCAGAGTATGATTATAAAATCAATAACGCAGTCTTAAATAAAGTTACTGAGGTTAAAGATGTAGTTTATTTGGATAAAGAGCTGAATTTTAAACCTCACGTGTTAATATCTAATAAAGCGCGCAGAACATGTGGTCTTATCTGGCATATTTCGAGAGACTTGAATCAACGCAGTTTACGAGCTTTATTTTTTTTCATTCGTAAGAAGTATATTGGAATATGCGTCGGTCATCTGGTCACCATTCTATAAAGTAAATATTGACAAAATTGAAAAAATTCTAAATAAATGTCTAAGACTGCTAGAGTTTATGGACGGAAAGCGACACTTAACAGGTGAATACGCTGCAATACACCAATTAAATATGCCATCACTGGAAACAAGAAGGAAAGTATACGACCTATGTTTTCTTTATAAATTAGTGAATGGTTTGATTGATTATCCAAGTTTATTGGAACAAATAAAATTTTTCTGTAATACTCGTAATACCAGATCTGTGTATACCTTTTATATAGGGTGGTCTAAATCTAACTTCGCTTATAATGATAGTTTGCTTCGTATGATGGGGTACGGAAATGAATCATCTACATATTAGTGGTTTGTTTGAAAATGTCTGTGACCAGAAAAATAATTAATGAATACAGGAAGTACTGTGTAGAGTGTACTTTACCGTGTTAGGTTTTTAAGGTGCTTTAAATTATAGTGGGTTATTTTTTTTTTAAATTCAACTTATGTATTTTTTATAGTTATTTATATCTTTATACATGATTTCTAAAAGGGGCTTTCCCGTATAATAAAGGTTATTACTATTATTAAAACTGGATATCCTATGAAGAACATACCAGCCTACCTGCCATCCAAAAACTAATTAAAAATGTGCAACAGTTAAAAAGGTATTAGCGACGAGAAAGTGTGGAACTTTAATTCGGCCCACAGTGTAAATGGTGTTTTTATGGTTAAGTTTAATTCTGTTAACATACGGATTTACTGTAGTGTATTATGTTAATATAAGGATGGCATTAGCATATCTTTGTAATACTTTCTTTAGGGCCTCTTTCAATCTTGTTCCAGGAATATTGTTATTTATCCACACTAATTGGTGTCTTAAACAGCTTTCGTATAGATTCAAATTATTTAATAACGCTGAAGCTCAAAAATCTATCACTGTAATTAAACTGGCTGGTTCCGTTTCATATTTTTTTTCTCATAAAATTATTATGAAATTACGTTTAATAATGATTATTCGCTTTGAACTGATCTTAATACACGTAAACGTAAATGGATTGGCTGTTTATTGCCTTACTTAACTTTAATACCGTTTTGTAATTGAAGAGGAAGCAACATTTTGCGACGATTGAGCGCGGCGACTTGAGGCAAGTTTTATACCATAGACGTTGTCATTAAAAAAAACATTTGTTAAAACAAATTGAGGTCTTGAAACGCAAAAAAGTGGTTTTCTCACAGCGCCCAAAATGCGACAGACAAGACTGGCATTAATAACATTAGTTAAAAATACTCATGCAAAATAAATTAAATTGTTACAACGCAAAAAATATCATTGTCACAGCGACAAAGATATTTTAGACGTAATAACCATTATTCAGAACAAAATTGAATGCTTACCAGTCCAAAAAATATGTCATTCGCAAAAAATATATTATTCAAAAACAAGTTGAATTTTTACACTTACAAAGTATAACGTTATTTGTCAAAAATATTTATTTTAAACAAACTAAATTCTTTTACATTTTAGAATATACGACAAACGTCAAAAAGCATACTTATCCGTTCATTTATAATTTTTCTTACCACAGGTAAAACGAATTTCACATGACTTAATTTTTGTTAATTACATCACGGGGACCTCTGAACCAGAAAATTGAATACCTAAAGTGATTATCAATAATTTTCACTGCCTCTGTTAGGTTTAAAATAACTCACAATCAATGTTTCGTTAGAACCAAATTGATTCAAAATTCTTACAGCAGGGTTTTCGCTAAAAACACTAGCTTGTATTATAAATGGCAGTTAGCGTACAGTTTGTAGCGCCATATTGGGGTAAAAATTAGGGTAGAAGGTGGACCTTGTGGTATAAATAGAAGTTAGCATATAGTCTGCAACGTCATTTTGTGTATTTTAAAAGCTTCTAGACAACCACACTTATAAAATCCTTACAACCCAAAACGTGCACAAAACATGCAAAAGAATATACCAAAACAATTAAAACATGCAAATACCTACTAGCAAATAAGCAAATGCAATAAACACAAAAACATCTATAACTAGCGAAAAACATCCTATCTCTCGTTCCCTCTGAACGGGTCAATTCACTGTCTCCCTCTTGCGCGCTTAGGAGTAAATGTAGCGACATGCACAAGAGAATCACGCAAACATGCATTTCCAAAGTAAACGAACTGTGCACCGCTAACATCGAAACACCCAAAACAGATAAGAAAACATACCAAATCAACCAAAACGCGCAAGACTCTAGTAACGTGCACAAAAACCCAAAGATCTAAAACCTCAAACGCGCAATCAAGTATGTGACGAAGCGCAGAAAAGTAAACGCGGTAAACATAGACACACAAATAATTAAACATGCACACACAAACTAGCCGACAAATACTCAAACATACCAAACTTGCGCAAATAAGCAAAGAATCATACCACAGAAGCAGAAATATGCAATTAGAAAAAAACCTGTATATGCAAATCAACACTAAATCAGTTACTTAATACGTAAACTAGTACGCAAACACATAACTACACACACGCACGCGTACGAACACACACACACACGCACAAGCACTTGCACACGCACATTCACACCACATGCACACGTACACGCACACCCACACGCCCTCGCAGACACACGCACACACACACGCGCACACGATCGCACGCACATATAGACACGGAAATAAACACATGGCCAACGTACAAAGCACACAAGCAACAGAACTAGCAAACAAGCAATTATGCAAACACCCAAAAAGGTGTGTAACTTGGCCATAACGATTTATAGTTGCATAAGTATGAGTTATGAGTAACTATTTTGTTCCGGGTTTTTAGTGGATGTATATAATAAATATGAGTCATTTAAACTGTCTTTCCAAAAAATTAAGATACATAAACGTGATCTACCAGTTAGTACACAAAATGCCATAAGTCTATGACAAGAAAAGCCTTATTTATATGTACAAAATGGGCAGCATTTCTATGTACATGACGATAAATAATTTGAGGGACCACAGCAGTTGGGCGTGTGTAGAATCAGAATCTAATATGATAATCGTTTTCTGAAAGTTCCCGACGGTCGTAAACATTTATTTGACTAGTGTTACACACTCATACAAATAAAGCGTTTGTGTACCCTTGTTATCGATATAAAGCCTTTTGTACCTTAAACCTATCACACCTGTGTTTATTGCATTAGTTATTAAACGTCACCAAGGATAATCCAGTAAAATCAGCGACTCATACTTATTATGTAAACACTAAGAAGTGCTAAAGTCAAATTGCACGCCTGTTTGGTTATTTGTGTATCTGCTTGTTTTTAGTTTATTTGTTTTGAGTATTTACTTGTTTGCGTGTTTTGTATATTGGTGCATCGTTTTTTCACATATTTCCATGTGCGTGTGTGCGTTTGAGTGTGTGTATTCCTGGTTGTGTGTGTACGTGCGTGCGTGCGTGTGTGTTCTTATAGTAGAAAACTCGTCTCTAGCTAATCGGCTATCACGCATATCCCCTCTCCTACGTTAAAGAGGTCTTTTGGATTGGCCGCGGTCTTCTCATCTCCATGACGGTACGAAGTATTATATGTGTCTAATTCCTAGTGTAAGAGTTATTTATTTTGACATGACAACTAATAGATACCTTCGTGAAAATCAAGGATATTTACATTTAATGTATAATGTATGTCTCCTTTCTTGTTTGACAATGAAGACTGATATAGCACATAATTATAAGTAATCCACACCAAAAAATTGTTGGCTATATAAAACTTCAAAACCGCGTCGGAGTAGAATGGATGAATATACCTTCCATCGATTAAATGATACTAATATCTTGAAAATGGCATCCAGATAATAGCCATAGACAATAATCAAATTTCATAACTAAGAAAAATTTCTCTTTAGGTTTAAAAAAACCAAACCACTCATTCATACGACATGTTTGAGCATTAAATAATCGATCGTTTTTGTGGTCTTTTGGAAGATTATGACTTCCCTTAAAAAATTTATATGCAAACACAAGATTTCTGTTTACTATCGGAGTAATATTAATCAATTCCACGTTTTTTACCTGTAATTTTATTCACCCCGGTTGAATTTTTCTAGCATTTCTTTGCACATTTAGCAAGACTTTAGGGCGACGTTCTTCGTAATTCGTCCAACGCTGACATGTCAATGCTAGGGGCCAATTCTACTTGACAATCTCAATAATCCCAAGCTCAGCATCGTTGTTATTTGGAATAACACTTGTAGATGAACCAAAAAATCTGGATTATGAAAACCGCATCATGCACTACGTTTCTCAAGTAGCAATTCTTTTTGTTCGGCGAGAACGTGATTCATCATTTACATGTGTGGTTGCACTTTAATCCTGCCATCAAGAGTTCATGATCTAGAATGATCGGAATGGATCTCCGAAAACAACCCCTTACATGGAGAATTGTAGTTTACCCCTCTTTGAGCTTAACGGTTCAGTTTGTATCGTTTTTCGACTTAAATGGAATACAGTTGGGGTGTTTTTTATCTATCCTCGTATCGGTTTAACATAATAACGCAAGCAACAGTACTATCATCGACGTGCGGAAAATACAATTATTGAGATTTTTACTTAGGTGAATCTTTTCATGAATAGAGTATCCAAATAATAGTATATAATAGAGTAGAATAAATTCTTTTTCATATTCTATTTACATTTGAATGTAATCAATTTAACGTTTTGTGTTTGTTGCAGGTAACTAACGTGCATACCAGGGCGCTGAATACCACAATAACATAATTGACATTGTCAGTATCACTTTGTCATAAGTCATCCGCGATGGCCTCTTCTTAGTCTTCAATGTGCAAAAGTAATATCTAGTATTGCGGTAAGATAAAAACATTTCTTTCATTTGTTTCATTCCTTGTTAGAGACACGCACAGAATTAGGATCTCAATTCTTACTACGTCATTCCGTAGATCAATAATATACCTTCATTTTTAATTTCTCTCTATAAATAATAAGTAGGGTAACTTATCAGATTTAGGTATTTTTACCGTCCAACGTCTAAGCGAGTGTCAGATGTCTTTGATAACATATCAAAAATGAAAATAAGCAAATTCGCGTATATTTTCAAATACAACATCTAAATATTTATACGTATTTCTTAAAACTATGAATGCGTTTAATTCTGAATTATCCATCAAAACGCCACGGACCATACTTACAGTCAATTAAGAAACACGCGCACGCGCGCACACACGCACACACACGCGCGCGCGCGCACACATACACACACACACACACTCGCGCACGCTCTACTTGGGCACCAGTAAACTGATTATGATTGTGAAAGTTTTTGGATTTTATTTTAGGCTTGAACACAAATGTTTATAAGGGTAAGTATTAAATAGCATAAAACAAAGAAATTAATTAATTTTCTTAAAATCAGAACAAAAAGCTTGTAAAAAAATTAGTTAATTTTTTTGTTTTTGACATTTTATATTTAATCTTATATACATGTGTGCGAAAATTTTCACACAATATATTTAGTTGTGCCTAAAGTAGAGCTTTATTGGATGTAATTCCCTGTTACTTTAAAATAGAATTTGACGCTTGCAGAAGTTATTTAATTGTTATATATAGAGTCAATGAAACGAATATCTTGTGAAATACTGGACTGACATTCATCAAATTTAGAAGAGGGGGATAACCGGCTGTTTCCTATTAGACAGTAATAGCTGTATCCTTGCTAGATTTAACTTTTGTTCGAAAATAACTCGGATCTTTTATACCCACACAGTAGCAGGAATGTATCCGTTCTACTACTGATGGTAAAGCCTACAGTGGCAATGATTTTGAATAGTTTAAACCGGACATCCTAAAACAGCTACAAACGAAGAAACATTTTCAAATCAAACATCAGTTTTACGAATTTCAAAAAAGGATAATTACAAGCCCTATAAAATCCAAATCCTTATGATCCTTAATCCTTAATTTATTGGAGATTTTTTTATTATGAGAACAGAATTCTGTTTTAGAGTGATGGAAATGAATAATACTGATAAAAATGTTTTAAAAGAATAGTTCTCTCAAACGAAGCGACATTTTGTCTTAATGGATTTGTCAATAAGCATAATTATCGGTATTTGTCACCAACCAATCCTCACAAGATGCAGGAACTTCATTATCAGCATCCACCAAAATTTAATGGGCTGGAATATTTGTTGACCAAATTATAGGTCCATTTTCATATAAGGTCTCACTGATGTAAAGTGTTTGTGGCTTTTGCGAAATCAATTCGTACCTTCAATTACTGCAAGATTTTCATATCGAGACGGAATGGTAGGAGTTCCTGGCCAAACAATATGCCTTTACGCGTGTACCCGCCAGGAAATAAATGGACGAAGCTTTCCCAAACCGTTGGAATGGACATGATGGGTTTATTGAATGGGCCTGTGTATGAATCAAAGCCAGAAAATAAAACAATCTTGCTGCAAAAATGATAGCTGAAATACAGAGTATACTTCGTTAGTAGATTCTAAACACGAAGAGAATTAACTGACCGGTTGGGCTATTTCCAAACAAAAGAATGCCGCCATTTTGAATATTTATTAAAATAGGTTACGTTTATTTGTTACTTTTTATTGTCTTATTATTTTCCTTATCAACAAATTTTTGTCAGAAAACCTACGTTGCTATACTTTGATAAGTAAAAAGGATGGGGTCATACTACTTTAAGGCTATACTAAGGTCTACTAGAGGGTTAATATACGATAATAAAAAATACTATTGAATTTAAATTTAAGAAAGCAGGTTTTTTTAGACCCCTGCCAGAATCTGGAAACAACGTAATTACTGCCGTCTTATGCGGAACGACAGTACTTCTCAAGATACGCGACGGTTCCCAGACACACGCTGCACACACGTACGTACGCACACAGGCACACACGTGCACATACACGCGCACATGTGCACACACGCACACACCACACGAAAACACACCCATGCACGCACTCACACTTTGGATATTGCAATTTAGCTTTTGGTAATACAACAAGATTAAATTACAAGGTTAATTTTGAATTTAACTACTTAGAGTTAAAAAAATACGAGAAAAAAGTGTAATAAGTAAGGAGCTTACGGTAAGAAGGTATTTGTCATGTTTATGTTTAAACCTGGAACAACATAGTACATTCATTCATTAAGGTACATTTCGTTTGTATGGTGTATTAAAAAGAAACTCCGCGCTTTAGTACTTAAGTCTTCAAAGATATTACGGTCACAGTGTTATTAAAAGTGGCAACAGCGCACAAATAGGTTTATTTATTTTTAAGTATTCCAAAATGTCCATGATAATGCATTCGTACCCATCGCATGAGTTTGTTTTCTTTTTTTTTATATGTTAAAGAATTGTCCTTTTGCGAAATAATGAGTATAAAGTAACTGTGCCTGTGCTTATTTTTTCAAAAATGTAGGATCTCCATTGAAAAGTTAAACCAGAAAAACCAGCAAAAACAAGAAAATGTTTAAATATTTATTTTGTTTAAACATATTAGCCAACCACATGCCCCAGAATGCTACTACCTACATTACTATACCCAGTGTCATTCTTTATACAGTGTATTCACAATAGATGTGATGGACCAAAAATTTTCGAATTCGAATTTCATATTTTGGGACTCCGCCCTGCTTCGACTGAAACTCATTTTTAGTTTACTTTCGATTAATTAAAGTCAAGTAGGTTTTTACAGTTATTTGTCAATTTCGTTTCAGGTAAAGTACCTTTTCCGTTAATAGTACATCAAAGTGTCACTAAGAAAAGTTGTTTATAAAATAAAACTACGGCTTTATGCAAAATTTCATTTTCATTAAATCTGCGTTTTTTTGTATTGTATGAACGAACAAACGCGTCGTAGTAAAGCAAACAACTTACTGTCATTATCTTAAACTTCAAAACTTTGTGAAGTATTTGTTCTAAATTGATTTCTTATCTCAGTAATTTGCAAATGACTTGTTCTTTAGTTTTTACCTGTTCTGTAGTTTTTTGTATTAAAAATGTTGACTCTCGAACAGCGCATTCACCTAATACAATGTTACGGACTTGGGAAGCATATTATGCTCATGTTGTTAATAAGATTCACGAGCGATTTCCAATGATGGCAATTTATGTGAATGGAGTAAAAAACTTGTGAAACAGTTTACAAAAACTGGAAGTGTGCAAACTTAAAAAGCTAGTTTATGATCATCAAGATTTTCTCCAAGAAAATAAAATTATACCATTTAAACGCACGTTCATTCATAAATTAGAAGCTGGAAACGATGGCGTACAATCGCTGTCTTGTTTATGGGCCGGAGAAAATATTTTGAACGACAGATATTTTTATAAAAAAATATTTTTTTCAGATGAGTCAACTTTTACAAGTAATTGCATCGTGTCTTCACAAAATTGTAGGTATTGGTCTGATGAGAATCCACATTTTCGTATAGTAACTAACAGTCAACGGTGCAAGAAAGTAAATGTACGTTGTGCAATAACGTACGATAAAATTATTGGCCCATATTTTTTTGACACTAGTGTAAACCAACATTCCTATTTGGATGTGCTCGAAAGCTTTGTTTTACCTGTCATGGAAGACGTGAATTTAGAAGATTTTCATTTTCAACAAGACGGATGTTCAGATCATTCAACTTGTTTGATTACAAATTTTTTAAATCAACACTTGTTTGAAAGGTGGATTGGACGAAATGGTCCAATATATTGGTCATCAAGATCGCCGCATTAGACCCCTATGGATTTTTACTTATGCGGTTATTTGAAACAAAAAGTTTATTCATATGATCTTCATGATAACAACTTATTAAAACAAAAACTTAGGGATGATGTAGTGTAGATGAAATTAACCCAATGAGCATAGCGAAAGTATACGACGATTTCAGAGTTAGGATAGAAAAATGTCCTCATCTTGGAGGAAGACAAATTGAGTAATTGTAGTTGAATTTATTTTTTTGGTATACTGTAAAAATTTTAATTTTAACTTGAAAATTTCTAATCCGCCTGTTTTCTCATCTAAGATTTATCATGTAATCGTAAATAATACAAAACATTTTTCTCCTATTTTCTACTTCAATTATCAGAGTAGCCCGATCATTATGAAAATTTGCATATCTCCATAACTTTTTATTCTGAACAACTTTTCTTAGTAACACTTTGACGTACAATATACGTAAAAGGTACTTTACCTGGAACAAAATTGACAAAGGCCTACTTGATTTTAACAAATCAAAAGTAAACTAAAAATAAGTTTCAGACGAAACAGTGCTGAATCCCAAGATATAAAATTCTAATTCGAAAATGTTTGGTCTATCAAACGTTTTGTGGGCTCAATTCGGGGACACAATATGTATATACTATAATTTAGCTTTGTTCATTAAAGCTTAGGTAATTAAGTAAATACAGGAACATTTATACGGTTTTTGTGTATATTTGTACGTAAGGAGAAAGTGTAATAATTTATTATATCATGTAAATGATTCAATAACACATTAACAAATAATATATTAGTAAAATGAAAATTATTGTTTTCAACAAGATAAATGGTGATATAAACCCAAAATATTTGAAGTGGTAATAAATTCATTTGTTTTAGTAATTCTAGGAGAAAACATGTCACGAACGGAAATAATTCACGAAGAATACATAAAATATATCTTGAGTGGTTCCTTTCTCCTATTGTTTTATGAATGTGTTAAGATTATTTATGTATAAATATTTAAAATTTTCTTGTACAATTCTAAACTCGCCTTGTTGCATACCCATAAATATTTTATGCACACGGTTTGGACTTTGCTAAATTAAGAAATGTATAAAAAATTCTATAACAGTGGTTTTTATAGCAAAAGGATATGTTCAGGAAAAACACAAATTTTACAGCTGTGTGAAAAAGGTTTTTTTGATTACATTGCTGTAACAATAAAAACAAATTATTTGTTCTTTAAATGAGACAATTATACTTTCGAAAGCTATGCAAGAGTAAAGATATAATAAACCGTGTTACCTAATCTTTTTTCATAAAAAGCGCACATATTGTTTTAATTTATAATCTAATTATAGTATATTACATAATAAGCGTGGTAAGTAGCTTATTACTTACGAGTGCATTCTGATCACGAGCGAGCGAAGCAAGCGAGTGTCGTAATTTAAGGGGGGCTTGTAGGGCAAAAAAAGTAATCCTTTGTTTTCGACTGATTATTAAAATTTATATATATATATATATATATATATATATATATATATATATATATATATATATATACAATAAAACAATACACAAATCGAAGCATTTGGATGCTGGGAAGTGCCCAAAAAAATTGTTTTAAACTAAAATGCACCCGCTAGTAGGAGGGCTATCTCTCGTCCTCCTCAAACTGCTCTTCTAGTCGCATGTGGGCTTGGATTTTTTTTTAGCTGGCCTACTTTGTCGGCTTCTTCAGAGGCTTCTCTGACCTCTTCAGCCTTAGTAAATCATGTCCCATAGTTGCTTGGACACAACTAGAGCCAGGTTCAATGCCAATTTCTTGCAACATTTTGCAACGAGAGATATTTCCTTCGTTGAAGGTAACTACACCTTCATACACCCCAAATTTCAAAGTTTCTATTCCAACAAATGTTGCCTTAGGTAACCTGATCCACAACACATTGCTTAGCGATTCATTGGCATTCTCGATTTTACCTTTTAAACATTTCTATAACAACGATTTTTCGGAACGGACCCCAAAAATTGGTTATATTTTTAGCATTACCGCTTTTGGTAAATGAAAATGGTTGTCATGACTGTATGATTCTTTATTTTTTACAGATTTATTAAATTTACACCATGTATCATCACCATTTGGACCAAAACCATATGACGGCTCCTTGTCAAAGGGCCAAAGATGAAAATAAAGAGCCCAAATTCCTTCTTTCATGCCTTCCAAATTATTTTTATTCCTCCTTATTGCTAGGCCACAGTAGGTTTGAATTTTTAGTATAGCAACATCTGGTACCCGTTTTAGCCCACAGATTGTTTTACGACCAGAAAGCTTTTCCTTTCCAAGTTTATTTTTCAATGTTTTTAGATTTTCCCCATATGCTTTTGGACTTGACCGACACATTCTATTTTATTCTATTCTATTGTATTTTAATCAGGGCCATATGGATACAGGCCATTAACGTCGTCAAATGCCTTACAATCGACAGCATCAAGGTATTCTAAATACCTTGCAATACCTGTGTCAGCAGATGTTTGGTAAATTCCTTTCATACCGTCCACTTCCATTCCTCCATTGGACCACTGGTAGTTGGCTACACAATTATTGAGGTGAATATTCTGAAGTCTGCCTGGTCAAGTACAATATTAGGACATTATTTCAATATCCAATACTCTTCTAGTTTCTACTTCGTTACGGGTACAATTATTCTGTGACGTGTGGCCTCTCTTTTGCCAACTAACATCAAAGCCAACAGCCAGATGAGATGACTCACTGTATGTTATACGCTGTTGAATAGATTCTGTCATTTAACGTTTTGCCACACTTTCCGTAGCAGAGTTTAGAATGTTTGTATACTTTGTGAACCTAGGCGGAGGGGGCGGGGGCATATTCATTAGCCCACAAATTGTCTTTTTGCCCTCAAATCTCTTGCCTATGCCTCGAGAAGCATAAACAAGCCTAACGTTTATATCCTCGACATTTGTTCTTTCTCCAGCAACTCCCTCTTCTTCGTTCAGAAAATTCAAAGTTTTTGAGTTGGAATACTCATCAAAATCCTTACAATGGGGACAAGAAATACATATTTTTACGGCCAAGCCATTTCTGTCAGAGACATTCATATTGATAAGTGTGCAACATTTTTTACAATTCTAAAAAGTTTTGAAAAACTCAAAAAACTGTTTCAAGTTGATCAAACTTGTAATACCCGTATCATCTGATTCAAAATCATCATACCCCACCAAACCTTTCAAGTTATCAGCAGAGTATCCTTTTGAACTTGGAAAATACTCCGATTGATCGGGAGATGAGTAGCTTTGTCTGTTACCTGCTCGTTTGATTCTCTGGTGCCGGTAATGTTCATCCTCACTTCATTGTTAATCTTACTATTTACAAGCTTCTGAAGTTTGGGATTGAATACATTTTTTCTTTTTTTAAATACACCTTTAGTTTTGTCATTATTGTTTTTATACCTATATAATAATATAAAAAAATAACACTTGAAATATAAAAATTACTCACATAAACTAAAATTTCGAAAAACGAAACCAAAACTAAACAAACAACTTTTTCTGATCAAATATAGCTTGTCAGTTTATTTTACCAACTATTTTATTGTTAAATGATAAAAATGAGTGTTGCCAAAGTTATTTTGCAAGGTTAAAAAAAAATTGAAAAATCTATTAACAAAAGATTGCAAAAGAAATAACACACAGCTGACACACTGTTGTTCCAAACAAACTGGTTTCCTGAGATATCATGTTTTTTGAAGCGTGCGTCCCGTTTTTTCGCCAACCGCTTATCAGAATTCATTCATTTTTTTTCTTTATTCTGAATATGGGAATTAGTCAAATTTAAATCACTCAGTACCGACCTGTAGGCTAGAAAAGTGTCGAATTTTGAACAGCTATTATAAAGAAAGTACAGTGATTTTTTTTAAAAAGCTTCGGTTAAGTGGTAGTACTAACAAAGCTTCACAAATAAAAAAAATAGTGATACGATTAGCGGTTTAAAAGAAAATAGGTTTCAAAAATGGCCATTTTTGCACACCGTACAGGATCCTCTTAAACGAGTGCGCAATGGCATTACCCTCCAAAATTGTGTACTATACTTTTTTCATTTCTATAGAGTATAAGAGGTGACCTATGAGTAATACTCAACAACCACTTAATTTTTTATGACCTTTGTGACGATCCTACATAAAATAAATTTTTCTGTATAAACCCATCAAATGATTTTATGGCTCATATCATTATTCACATTAAACATTATAGCTAAAGTTCGAACTAAAAAGATGACAACCCGTGACGCCATAGTCTTGTTAGTTACCTCGAAATTACAAAAAATTAACCCATTTAGTTATAGATAATGATGATATGAAACTGTATTTTAACATAAGTTATTGTTATGAGATAATGTTATAATTAAAAGTACTAACAACTGTGACTTACAGGGGGTACTGATATATTTTTGAATTTCGAGCTATTGGAATTTATTGAAAAATTTTTGCAGTTTACGTAAACTATGGTTTGTAACACTGAGGTAAATGATATGCCGGTTTTGATATCGTTGGTGAAAGCCTTTAATAATAAATGGCACCTTCAAATTCACTTCTCTGAATACGTTTGGGAGCTACATGTGCTTTAAAAGCCGGCGGATCACTACCTGCATCGATTAGAATGGTGGCAGTATTACCGCAAGTTACAATAACCTACATGCATATTTATATATATATATATATATATATATATATATATATATATATAATTAAATTTCGATTAAAACAAATGTTAAATATGCCTTCTTGAAAAAAATACTGTAAGTGGACTACCTACCTTATTTATGAAATGATTAATATAACAAAAAGTTGCAGGTATAATGAATGACGTAAATAATTAATGCTCCGAAGTACGTAGATTTACTTATTCACATCATTTTCAAAATAACTAAAGGCATAAGCTAAATTGTCCTGTAACATACTGCTAGATTAAATCACATCATAGGTTATTATCTAATAACATATTCTTTATTTGCCAAATAACTATTACTAAGTCAACTGCAACAGAAAGCACTTAATTAATTAACAAATGTGTTTTATTCGATACTTCATAAGTTGGCGTTTTATATTTTAAAGCACAATTGGCAAAAGTCACTAGTTTCCTAGCATTATAACTCAACCAAATGTAGATGCGTGTGAGGCAGGGTAAAACCGGTTAATCTGATGAAGTCGGGCACGGATAATATTTTTAATATGAGGAAATTCCTGTAATATGGCTGTGTGTGCTACAAACGTCAATGATAAAATGTGAATAAACCTTTAATATATTTAGCTTGCCAAAGTTAAGCTTTAAGGGAAGTTTTGAAGTTGTTTTTTAAGGAGTCACTGAAGCCATCATTGCAAAATATTTTATAAAGCCTAGTATGTTCACTTTACTTCTATGTGAAATTTGCATACTTACGTTCTAACCTAAAATTCGGATAAGCGTTTTAGTGCTTTAAATCAAAGTTTTAAAAGACTGGCTAATAATCAGATTTACATAATCGGGTACCTCGTTTTGTACGACCAACTTATAAGCAGACAGCAAAGCAGAACTCTAAGAGAGCTTCTTAAAACACTGCAAAAAATGGGAATAAGTGCTCTAATGAGGATTTTAAAGTAGTATCCCGTGACATAAATGAAAAACTAATCACCAATGCTGCGATCAGGACCACATGGTAGGTGGAAATACTGCAATGTTAGTGAGCAGAATTGGATATATAAGTGCAGCTTGGTTTTCTAATGTTCGTTAGTGGAAGTAGGAAAATAGCATAACTAAAGTCAGAAATAGAAGTTATGTTAAAGAAGCCAGTAAGAAGACTAGGTTTACTACATTAAACTACTAGGAAGTTTAAAAGGTTTTAGGTTTAGGCGATATAAGCTAGTATTCTCATATTCTACAAATGGGAAGTATGTTGATTGGATTCTCCTTATTTGACGTTAGAGTTCTTGTTCACGAATCAGCTGAAGAAAAAACAACCTAATTGATAAATTTCAAGGAAAGAAGACATGGCTTTATTCGTTTTTGTCCCCGCATTAAGAACTTTGATTAAGAAGACCTGAGGCTACCTGGATTAGTCGTGCAATAGGTGTTAATCGCACTGTTGTGGTCAACTTTTTTGCAATCTTAAAAGAGGCTTTTGATGAATATAATTTTGCACATGAGTGCATGTGAAATGTCGGTGGAACTGGAATAACAGCAGTTCCCATTAAGTAATCTAACGTAATTTCTATAAGAGGAAAAGTACAGATTGGAAAACTTGTTTCCACTGGAAGAAGCACTTTGGTTACCGCGGAAATTTGTATAAGTGTCGCATGTTCCTATATGTCTGCAATGACTATTTTTCCGAAAAAGCTTCTCCTAAATTATTGGATGATACACCAACTGGAACATTTGCACAATACCACCTAATGGACTGGACTCAAAAAGACATTCGCATTAAATGATTAAAAAAGTTCGTAGAAAAACCAGCGTTATTGTTGTTAGATAGTCATACCACTCACTCATAAAGCTTGAAATTGATTCATACTGCATGGGAAATACATGAAGGCAGCTACTGTGCAGACCGCTATAGTTGGATTTAAATAGATCGAAAACTACAAGGGACAAGGAAACAGATCCAGAACCTTCTGCATTTGTACAGTCATATCACTTGTCGATGGAGGAAAAAGATCGCCCTTTTACTCCCCCTGTAGTAACATCTACAACATTACGTGCCTCATCTCCGCACAAGTTGTTGCCTTTTGGTTTCGCCAAAATGGTTTTTGCGATTTCGAAAGCAAAAAGGAAAGACAAGGAAGGCACCAGTTATAACACCTTCTCCTTGTAAAGCTGAGTTGGAAGAAGAAGTTAAAAATCTCTAGTTGTAAAAGTTTTGAAGAGATTGCAAGTGCAAGAAGACAAAAACAAACAAACTTCTCATAAAAAAAGGTAAACTTGAAGTGAAGCGAACGCATAAACCAATCGCTGATGAATCTGATACTACAGACGAATAAAATCAAGACGAAACATGCGTCTATTGCAATGACCTTTTCTCAAACTCTAAATCGAATGAACGTTGGATAAGATCCGTTTCATGTAAAAAGTCGTCACATGAGGATTGTGTTGGCTGCGAAGAAGCGAATGATTGTTTTACTTGTGAATACTTATAAACAAGATAGCTTTAGTTTTTTTTTTTTGTTGCTTCTGATGGTTTACTCCTAAGGAGTTGGTCAACCTTATTAAGTCAAATATGTCAAAAAACTTTATTCATATAGCCAATTAAGGAAACCAGTAAAATGCATTTACTCAATGAGTAATCACGTATTTTTATGGTCTTAAGATACTGGTAATTTTCAGCGAGATATGTCAAAGGCCCTGTTTGTTTGCCAATGACAGCATGGAAACGGCAAAAACGAAGACTATTGTCTTAAGCCAAGTAACGCACCAAAATAAAAAACACCGAACATATTTCAATAGCTAAGCTATCGTCACCAGCAGTCGACCGCTGATGATAATAGCCTAGCTACTGAAACGCGTTCGGTGTTTTTTTATTTTTGTGTGGTATGTGGGTGTATTTTGTTTGTTACAGATCCTGCAATAGTTCCTAATTTTTCAAAACATATGCCCAATAACTTTATTTATGTACAAATACTTAGGTAACACGACCAAATGCTTTACTAGATGAGTAAGAACTGATTTTGACGGTCTTCTTGTGTTATCATTTTGGTGCCAAAGATACAAAAATCCTTATTTTCTCACATATTTCGATGGGCAAGAACCAAATCTTATGGTATCATGGCGTTGGTCATCATTTAGACCCAAATATCGTTCAAACCTTATTCATTTACCATATTTTTTGGGAGGATGACCACTGTCTCTATGGTTACGAACAAACTTATGGTTTTAAGGCGTAGGACATCATTTGGAGCCAAAGCTGTCCAAAACGTTAATTATTTACAAATTTTGTTGTAAAAACAACCAAACGCAATGACTCGATGACCAATGTCGGAATGTTACGGTTTTACAATGTTGATGACCATGAGGGCAGTTGGATAACAAAAGTCATTACTTATACACTAATTTAGTTAGGAAAACTGCAGAACGCATTGCTTTTTTAGGGAAGAATTGTTTGTTTTGTGGTGCTGCTCATGATTGGAATCTGTTAGATCAATAATAGTTATACAGAAGGTGATTACAAATTAGATGCCAACCTTCAAGGAGGTGTTAGTATGACTCATTTGTGATCGATTGAGGCATATTTACCTATGTCCAAAAATAACGGTTTTCAAGATACAGGGTGTCAATGTTACACAAAAAAGTTGATTTTTGATAACTCTCCAAAACGAAAAAAGGTATTTTTCTAATTCTTGGTATATTAAACAGAGATATAAAGTACATTGGTGTTAGCTTGTTATATACAGTGGCGTAGAACGTAAGGGATAGTGCAATCTTTTAATCCCGAATTTCTACGCCAATGAAGTAAATTGGATTTCTTTATTAAAGTACGAAACCTAGATAATTTTCTGATGAAAAAGGTATACTTTGTCTAAATCGATAACTTCAACAGTTTCTAAGATATTTGCATTTCAGGTAGTTATTGCGGGATATTATTAGGTCTGTAGTATTTGGGAAACAACACCAAACGTGAAAATCAGTGTTTCGGGATAGATTTAATGATTTTAACACAACACTTTCATATAAACGTAAGTCCAATAGTGCTTCGTTTTCGAGATACAGGATGTCAAAGTTAAGAACCTGCCTAAGCAGTTGGTAATACATACCTAAAATGCAAGTATCTTAGAAAGTGTTAAAGTTGTCGATTTAGACAAAGTATACATTGTTTATATTACAAACATCTAGGTTTCGTATTTTAATAAAGAAATCCAATTTACTTCATTAGCGTAGAAATTAGAGACTAAAATGTTGCACTACCCCTTGCGTTCTACGCCACTGTACATAAAAAAAAACATATTAATGACCTAAAACCAATGTACTTTATATCTGCATTTAATATACCAAGTACGAGAAAAATACCTTTTTTCGTTTTGGAGATATATCAAAAATCAACTATTTATTTTGTAACTTTGACACCCTGTATCTCGAAAACCGTTGATTTTTGGATATAAGTAAATATGGCTCAATAGATCACAAATGAGTCATACTAACACCTCCTTGAAGGTTGGCATGTAATTTGGAATTATCTTGTATAAATAATTTTTTTACAAAAGTATGGTTATATTTTTAGGATACACAATTTTTCCGCGTGTTTAGAAAATGTTTTACTTTATGGTGTAATACTGCTTTCGTTACTGTGGCACACCAATTTGATTAGTTCTGATTCACTTGTTAATTATACAAACAATTATGAGTTTGAGTTGATATGTTAGATGAATTAAGGCTTTTTGGTTTAGAAACTGCATGCACATTGGTAAGTTATGATAACACTTAGAAAATGCATGGTATCATGTAAATCATAATCGATTTGTAACTGACCAGTGCAAGATATTTTGAAAGGATGTAACAAAGGAACTTGTTGCATAGTTGCACTTCTAACGCAAATATAGCATATTATGCAAACATATAGGTAATCACAATCCTCAAGTAAATAAAACAAAAGGAAGAGGTGCAATATGTTACGCAATACGCACAATATAAGAAACTTCAGCATTTTTTTTCTACAGCTACATTAAAGAATAAACTGGACACTCTATTCAATTTGTATAATTACTCACTTGAGTTTCTCACTGATTAAACGAGTAGTGTTATGAACATTAACTAAAAAAGAATATATTTTCTCCAGATGAAACCAAATAAGCTTTAAAAAGTAATTAAACAAGATTTAAAAGCCTAAATTGTAGTTTCGATATTTTTATAGAAGCGCGCGGTTTTGGATATTTTTTCAAGTTAGCCATATTATCTGACAGATTTAAGCTTCTATACTATGAGTCATTATTGTCGTTTTTTTGACGTTGCTCACTTTCATTATGGATGTATTACAAAAGAGGTTGCATAATTATCCTAAGAAAATGTATGCGTTTTAATCATCCAGAATATGCGTAAAAAACTTTGAGGGGTTTAACTCATCTACGTTTAGGGATTTGAGTAATACTGGGTGTGGGGTGGTCTGCGCTATATTTGCACATAGTTTGTTAGTGAACACTAGGTGTTACGTGCGTTATAAAGTTTATAAAAACAAAGATTAACCTTCCTGTTTTGTTCTGAATATAATTGTGGACACTGATGGTTATCACAAAAAGTAACATTTCTCTTTCGTCGCCACAAAGCGATCCATTCTTACCTAACATTTTGTTCAGTTCTCAAATATACTCAGTGACATAAAAATTACCACACCGTGGCCAAGCGTGCAGAGAATTTTTTTAACCAAATTTGTTAGAAATAGGGGTCCCGTATTTGGTAATAATTAATTTACCTTTGTAGTGAAGTATGCATATTGTTCGGTGTTACTTACGTTCTTGTATGGTGTTTCGTAGGCGATATCGTGCTCGTTAACATTTATCCGGCTGTAATACATCAGCTGACCTGTTTTGAACAGTTTCTATTAGATAATTTTATTCTACTTTGACTTGAGCATATTCAAAATTTGCTGAGAAAATATGACTACTAAAAGGTTCAAATATTGTGATCTAGAACAAATTTTATACGTAACAGTTTTATATTTCAATAATACAAGTGCCCTAACATTTATTACATGATTCTTTTTCTCAAACACAATTTTGAATAGAGCACCTAAACCTTTGATTCTCCAACAGTAGCGGAGCTTGCCATTACTTGCTTTAAGAATTGTTTATGTCGGTTTGTCTGTGGGTAATCTCTAGTAGTACGTCCAAAATGTATACACTGGAATTTTAATTCAAATTCATTTATTATACCCTTACATAGATGAAATGAGTTAATGCTTTCATAAAATTAAAGGTGTTGGCATAAATTGCAATGCGATAATATTTCAATGTTATTAGGTATACACGTGCTGCCCTCTCCTAGATACGGTCGCGGGACAGAGTCGGTTTTGAGAACCCCAGGGAATGGGAGTACTATACGGTTCTCTATTAGATTGCTAAACATTCATTAGTCACACATTTGAACCAACGCATTGTGAGAACGACAGGCCCATATATGTTTTTGTGTTTTGTTTAATGTGAGACGAAACGTAAGTGTACACCTAAACTATCTAATCAAATTATTGGCATAAGCTAGTCGTACATTCAGAATTGGCAAACAAAGATGTCTGGTATTCAACGGCTTGTTTATTTTTCTCATTGCCACCGGGACACGTGATCAATGTTAGGCGATGCATACAGGTAACGATAGGAACTAATGAAAGCACGCGAATTCAAACTCTGTAATGCAACGTTTTTTGGTTTTATTTTGTTAAGATTTTCTATTTTATATTCACATTGTCAATACGTGAAGTGTTTTCTACAGCGAAATATTGGAAATATTGTTCAACCAGGATTGACGGCATAAGAAGCCTTGGACATTATGTATACCGTTGTAGACTCATCCATATGCAAGTTTTTTATCGAATGAAGATCCTGGGGACGATGAAGAAGGTGGGGTACCGGATATCATTTATAAAAATAACTAAACTATTTTTCTAGATATAAAACTTTTCTTTTTACATACATATATTTAATTTAATTAATATAAAAAAAATAATTAGGCTTTGTAGTGCTTGCTAGATACAGAGTGATTCAAAATTATGCGAAATTCAAAATTCAATGTATATCTGTGCTTTTTACAGCGTTAGTTTTCAGCTTTCAATTAATATCTTCTGGTAGTACATTTCTAACACTTTTATCGTTGTTATTCCTATACCCTACAGTGCAAAAAAATACACTTTACTAAGTATCGTTTTCAATCTCTGCCGTTTTTGTGATATACAGGGCCCTTCATTTCAGATTCCGGCTTTTGTAACTTAGTTATTATTTAAATTAAAGTTTTAATATTTTGCACACTTTATCTGCAACGTAGCATTTTAGGAAAATGTGGTTGATTATACAAGGTGGTCAAAAAAAGTGGGACGTCATAATGGAATTTTTTTTTTAAATGACACCTTATATTTTTTACAGATTTTTTTGACTTACATGATTGTCTACATAACCCTAAAATTGTATAGAAATCGGTTTGATAACATCGACAAAAAAAATGTTAAAAAAATCAGCGTTACACCACTGGTTTTAAAGATTTTTAAAAATACAAATAGTGGCTCAGATAATAAGTCAGGGACACATTAAGTAAGGTTTAACAATCAAGCTGACCAAATTTGGAAAATCTAAATTACACAGGGTGTTCAAAATTTACTGTCAAAGTTTTTAGAATTTAAAGACCTTTTTCTTTCTTATTTTAAATATAACACCCTGTATAATTTGATGGCATTCGATCCGTAATTAAAAAACAAAACCTTTTTTAAAATATGTCCATATCAAAATTCCTAACGCTTTAAAAGATATACGCCAAAAACCCGTTTTATCAATTATTTCATTAGCAATTTTAATAAAACAAAAAACTAAGGTGGCTGTTAAATCAATCTAATGTCATCAGGGCTATTTTGACAAGTATTACATGATATTTGTAGCAATTTTAATTTAAAATAGCTTTATTTTAATTTATTTTTATTTTTCAACACTTAAGAACAAACCAAAACTAAACTAAACACAAAATTAAAAACACTTATTTTGGGTGTCTTAACTAATAAAAAAATTACTATAATTAATTTTTTTATTATAACTTATGTTCAATATGTTTTCGTCTAAATACAAACGAAGACGTATATTGAAAGAGCTTGCCACTCTTTTTAATACAACAGGTGTAATTTTTCGAAATGCATTTTGCCTGTCTTCAGAGGTGGTTGGAGCTTCATGGTAAACGGTTTCCTTAACGTAGCCCCACAAAAAAAAACTCTAACTTAGTTAAGTCCGGTGACCGTGGCGGTCAATTACATGGCCCTCCTCTTCCAATCCAGCGATTTGTGAAGGCTCTGTCCAGATGGTTCCTGATTTGTAGTGAGTAATGTGCTGGAGTTCCATTGTGCTGTAGCCTCATTGCATTTCTTATTTCTGTCGGTAAATTTTGACAAACGGGGCAACTCATTTTGTAAAAAGTCTAGACACATGTCCCTGTTCAAATGGCCGTTGAAAAAGTGCGGACCAATGACATGGTCTCCAATGATTCCCCCCCACACACACATTTTAATAGACCTTCTATGTTGTCTATCGATCTGCCTGAATATCCTCGAGTTGTGGTCCAAGTAGTACTGAAAATTATGACGATTAACAAATCCGCTTTAATAGAAGGTGGCCTCATCGGAGAACAAAACCTTATCGAAAAACTCAAATTTGAACCTTATTTTATCCAGTGCCCAATTACAGAATTCCATACGTTTATCAAAGTCTTCTTGGAAAAGTTCTTGGTGAAACTGAATGTGATACGCATAGAACCGATTGTCTTTGAAACACGTTGAACAGTACTTTCACTAACATCTACTGCATAAGCCTGGACGGATTTTCCGTAACCTGTAGTAGCACGTCCAATTACTTTTCTTCTGTTCGAACCAGTTTATTTCGAACTGGTTTGAGGGATTCTACTTTACCCGCTTGCGTAAATATTTCCAGTAAATTGTGCAGACTACGCTTGTCCGGATGCCGTCGTTCTGGATAACGCTCTGCATAAAGCCGACTAGCTAAAAAACAGTTCTTTTGGAACTCTCCCAATATGAAAATCATATCCACAAGCTCTTTCCTGCTGTAATTAATCATCAAAGACACAATTAGAAGCAAACCACTTTAAACGAGATCTTACAATAATAACAAATGCCATGTTTTGAAGTAACTTCATAGGTGTGAAAACAGTGTCATAACCTACAATTTTTGACGTCCAGGCGTAAGAATTTAGTGCTAAATCTTTTTACATCAAGATTTGTTAGTAATTTCAAGTATGATTTGAAACTTGTATTAAGGCGTGAAATTTCAGTTAACCTCACAATAGTTATATAATTGCACAAAGTGAAGGTTTGACAAACCGTACCATAAAAGGTTTGGTAAATCGTACCTGGTACGATTTGCCGAACTAGTCTGAAAATTTATAGAATGTTATGATTGTATTTTGTTCCAGCACTATCTACCTTCTTGGGTATAGTTAAGAAAAATAATGCCTTCTGATGAAAATCGAAAATGTACCCAATGGTCTAAGAAAGATATGCGACTATCAATAACAGCGTTTAAGGAAAATAAGTACTGCTTCCATGAATGCTGCAAACGCCACAATATTCCCAAACCAACCTTGCGGCGACAAAATGTCTAAATAAAAAGCAAATAACGATATACAACGTCATAGTCGTTTAACTACAATATCTCTGGAAATGGAAGAAGAACTGGCCCAGCACATCGTAAAGTTAGAAGAAAGATTTTTTGGTCTGACTATAAGTGATACCTGTCACCTTGCTTTTCAATTAGCTAGCCGAAATAAAATTCCTAGTATATATATATATATATATATATATATATATATATATATATATATATATATATATATATATTATATCTATATAACGTTGATGAAACGATGAAAGGAGATTTTCCACTGTACAAAAAAGAAACCAAAAAATCTTGGTAAAAGGAGGAAACATCAAGTAGGAGGTACTTCTAACGGAGAACGTGATGTTAACACCACAATTGTTTGCTGCGTGAATGCGACAGGCAGTTGTATTCCGCCTATGGTAATATACCAACGTAAACGTATGGCTAATGAATTGAAAATTTGTAAACCCCCAGGAGCTGTCGTGATCATATCTAACACAGGATACGTTAACGCAAACATTTTCCTGGATTGGCTGGAACATTTTATTAGCAACGTTAAATGTTCTAATGAACATAAAGTTTTGTTGTTGGAATTGCTGTGTCGCAATACAATATGACATCTATCTTGTGTGAGGAATATTCTCGATATGCATCCATAGTAACCATTAAGAATGCATTTTAAGCTACCGGTGTATGGCCTGTTGACAGAGGCGTCTTTAATGATGCCGATTTTGTGGTTGCTGAAGCTTTACTACCTGTTGATGATCAGAATGGGATGGCACCAGAAATAATTGATGGTAAGCGGAATGTAATAACCCCAGAGGCAGTACCTGATGACGTGAATGAAGCAGACAATTCTGACAGGGATAGAGCTCCATCAACAAACCATGTATCTGTATAAGAGATTTTTTCCACTTCCATAAGAAGTTAACATTGCAAAAAAACATAAGCTTTCTCATCCTGCAGTTATTTTGAGCAGTACTTCATTCAAAAATGAGTTGGAAGCTCGACAAGACGAACGTCAGGAAAAAGATCAGGCTCGAGATGAAGGACGTCAGCGGAAAGCCCTAAAAGCAATGCGAAATTTGAACGAATCATTAACAAAGGCTGCTCCTATAAAAAATAGGCCGTTCCAAAGCTACTACATCAAAACCGTTCCATGATAAACGTTGAAGTAGATGTCTCTATTAAATCGATAGCCGGTCCCTCAAAATGTCCAAACTCATTGGAAAAAGGTACCGCTGCAATAAAAGATGTTGCAATAGAAGTGAACCCAGCTGAATGGTGTTGCTTTATTTGTGAAGAAACCCTGATTGAAAGTATGTTGCGGTATCTAAAGTGTAGCCGTTGGGTCCACCAAGTTTATCCCTGGTACAAAAAAACATATTTGTGTTGAATATAAATAAACTGTTGCATCTCATACTATATAATATGTAGGTAAGATTTAGCTACCCGTAGGTACGATATACCGAACGAGTTGGACAAATCGTACCTTTTGCAGCATTGTGCAATTTAGTTTTTCTTATATGTTCCTATTGTTATTAACCCATGAATTTATTTTTTTTATAAATAAGTATGTATTCTAACAATCAGTATTTTTTATTTATAATAGCTTTTCCTAGAATACCAACCATAACCAAAATTCTAAAGAGTGGTACCTACGATTTTACCCTAATAAAGGTAAATTATGAAAAATTCTCGCTCTTATCCACCGATTAAAGACTTATGTCATCAAATACTTTATCCCCAAATATAATTACGATCTGATGAAGTAGGGTCAGATATTCTGATAACAATAGCTTGAATCAGTCCATAAATCAAATGTGGGTATAAAGTTTGGCCTGTGAACAAACACAAGAGGGCGTATTTTTATGTTAAAGACAGTGACAACGTCAAACAAATTATTAAATAATTGCTGTCCCTGTTAGAAGTTCACCTGCTAAGTTGTGTTTAGTTTGTGCCGTTTACAGAGATTTGAGACAGTCTATTTGTCGATAAAATGAGTGAAACTAGGATTGAACATTGCAGCGTAATAAAGTTCCTGACAAAAGAAGGAAATGATCCAAAAGAAATACATGAAATAATAGTTGCTGTGTATGGGGAAGGTGCACCATCTAGTTTTCAAGTAAAATATTGGTCTAATCGCTTTCGATAGGGTCGAGAATCAATCAATGATGACCCAAAGTCCGGACGATTCGTTGAATCTCGAACTGAAGACATTTTGCGAAAATTTGGTATTGAAAGATCGGCTTGTAAAGATCTCTGTCATTGCCGATGAAGCCGGTATATCCGAAACAAGTGTCCTCAAAGTTTTGCATGATAATTTGGGTACGAAGAAGGTGTCTGTACGGTGGATACCCAAATTCCTTACGCCTGAAAAACAACTTTACAAAAAAGAAGCTTCTCAAGAAAATTTGGCCGAGTTGGAGAGGTATATAAATTTTTTTTCTCGCATTATCACAGGGGATAAGACTTGCGTACATCACTAAGACCCTACTACTAAACAAGAGGCCAAGACACAATTTTCTGGAAAAAAACTGATGGCAACTGTTTTCTGAGATGCTGAAGGAGTCTTGCTTGTTGAATATATGCCGAGGGGGTCTACCATAAATGGAGAAGCCTACGGAAACACAATTAAAAGCCTAAAAACTGCTTTGGATGAAAACCGCCCGCATTCTTATCCACAAAAAAACTTGTTGCTGCACGACAATTGTCGGGTTCATTTTGATATTTATCACAGGAGATCTATGGCTGCAATTACATACGCTGAAAGAGTATTTGCAAAAGTCACAACTCCTTTACTAAAAATGATTGAAATTTTACCAGTCGAAATGCTATCATTACCTTTCAATTTCTATTTTGATCGTATATGTACGACCTTTAATTTTATGATTTTTAGTGTTTAGTAATTATATTCTGTTTAATCTCAAGAAACCGTTACGTGTAACATATTTGGCACGGGCCTTATTGTGTTATCTGTTTTACGTAATAATACAGTAATTAACCATGTCTAACTAATATTACTACCTAATTTATTTACTGAAAATATACACATATTTTACTTATAAAGCAAAAGAAAAGTAATTGTAAAGCGGATTTATGAAACGTAGGACTGAAGTAATCATGTAAAAAAAAATTGAAAAGTAAAGTACAAGAGCGAAATTACTTTATCCTCTCAGCTCAAAACAAGAAAGCAACAGAAAAGTGGTTAATAATCGACCAAACAAAAGGCTTTAACTTGATGGCTGTCAGAATAAGCGAAATATAGCTCACAGATGTTTCCCTTGGAGGTTGGTTTTAGGTGTGACAAAAAGTATATGTTGGGAATTCCCTGAGCGCTTTTAAAAGGCACCACTGTTTTTCATTAGAAAAAGGTTGCAACTTCCGTATTAAGAACTTCAAATACGTCTCTAATTACGTTTCCAATTTTTCTTTGTTGTACATTAACACAATTCTGTGACTGTCATTTCTGAAAAACTTAATTCGTCTTCATTTGATTCGTATTCCGTTTGGCAGTCTTTCATTCTGCCTTAAGAATATTAAATAAAATCAAACATATATTGTGACGTTTGCAAGAATAGTAGACTGCCAGATGTTACGAACCAATAACACAGAACAGTTTGTAAGCCATTCTAGAAACTTTTAGGTTTCAAGCGAGCTTGAATGTTTATTATTTAAAAAAAGAAACTTGATTACAGTTCAATTGTGGACCCGAAAACATATTGACTTTATTATAAGTTGCCTCGTGGATTATTAAACAATTGAAGATATAGTAGGGTATAATGCGGTTATCTTGTTTTAAAGATAAATGCCTTCATCTTTCATTTATACTGCGATATATCTGCACAAGTCTGAGAAAAGGAACTGCAACTCCTTATAAATCTCGAGGCAGATGGTTATTAGCCAAAAGTTTAATGGAATATATCACAGATGTTTAGTGGCTTCGGAGATATATTGAGAAAAATGGTATTTGAAGTGGGGCTAAATTACGAAAATATATGTGATGCGAAGAAGGAATAAATCGTAGTTAGGGTAGAAAGAGTAGCGCATTATCTCGAAAGGACACAAATTTAAGTCTATAATTACTTAAAATCAATTTCCACATCCCTTTTGTTAAAAGTATTTGATAAATCGCTTCCTTTTTAAAACTATAAATTTCTATCTACGTCGTAAAGGCTATGACACGTTCATTTGTCTGTTTACCAATGCTGTCATTTTTAGCTTTTATTGCAGATAAAGCGTTGAAAACACAACATTTTTCTAAAACATTTTATTTCGTAAGTACATTATTTACAAATGACGCTATTTGCTTCATAGGATTGGAGTGTAGCACACTTTATTTAGTTTATAAGTCATACATAACTGCTATCCTGAATATCTTCCGACGACGCCACATGCAATGCCTAAATGCATTTTCAGAAATTCTCATAGACTACTTGATCATTTGCATGAGTTGCTCTGCCCGTCCTTATGGAAGAGTAAACAATCGATTTTCCTCTAGTTAGTTCTCTCCTGGGATTTTCCATTATTTACTAAAGTTTTAGTTGCTAAATTATAATTTTGTACACTTTTTCTCCACTTAAAAGTGCAGATCAACCAGAATTGTGCTGCAAACCTTAATGGTTATAAAAATCGACACAATTAGAAGTGAGAGGAATTAGCAATTACGACTAAGTGATGTACAATTAAAAATTCTAACCAATCGCTGTATATTTTTACAACAAGGGAGAAATACTGAATTCGAGTTAAACAGATATTTGGTTAGTGATTATCTTTGCAGTTGAAACAATGATTAGTTATATTGCTACTAATTAAAAGTGAAACTGTTACGTCGTTTGTCTAATTGCTCGTAAACTTTTGACTATTCCACCATTTTATCGCATTTTCTGCTTACTGTTGACACTTAAAGCTAAAATTGAAGTGACATCGTTTACCGTTTATAGGAATACTATTTAGGTATATCAACGCATAAAGTAGCTTTAAAATTTAATTTCTAAAATCATTACACGGTCTTTTATTACAGTCATACCGTTTATTTGTTGATATACCTACCTCTTACAACTAATAAATATTGCGCAAGTAAACTGTGCATTTAATTAATTTATTTAGGTTATAACTATTTAATGACACATGCATTTATAGTTTATGTGATGTTAAAAATGTTTGAAAGTAAAAGTTTTGAAGGAAATAAAGGTGGGGTATATGCAGTGTCTAAAATATGGATTCTCACTACGTGGATCTCGGAAATGGTAATAGGCATAACTCCGGTTAAATGGGAAAAAAGTTGTGTAATTAGGGGACCAATAGAATGACACAAAAAATCGATGGTGCGATTTTTTGTTTTTGAGATATTTGAAATAATTTGAATTTTTAAAATTCCCGTTTAATTTTTTCTGGCGTTATTACTATAAATGCTAGAGCAAAAATGAAAACACTTCTTCATGGCAACTTGTTACGGATTTTAACATGGAATTGTCAGTTTTTCCATCGGATGTTTCCTATTTTTATAGCCATCATCAACTTATTTTTTCTAAATACGGTCCTGATATTTTGAAAACTGATTTGGAAGGTTTTTTTTTTATTTTAAATTCAGCAATATATCACATTTGATGGTCTGATCGCGTTTTGAACCTTTTATGTGCCAGCATCTCGAAATCTTTGAATATAGACCTGCATTTTCAAAAAACTTTGCTTAGTTGACTTACGTTTACGTTTAATATTTTATAAAATGAGGAAAATTACTAAAATGAAATATTATTAATTACACAACTTAATATAAAAAACTGAATGCTTGTAAAATTAACATGAAAGTTACTCATGTAAATGATCATTATCAAACATTGCTAAAATACAAATGTACAGTTTCAAAAAAAAAAATTATTTTCCAAAGCTGATAAAGAGTGTTTCATGAACCTCCAAAGGTAAATAATATCTTACAGTTCCATCTGAGACATCATGTTCCAAAAAGAATAAATAAAAACTGGTCGCTTTGAAAAAATAAAAATAGACGACTTTGAAGTAATTCAGCATGTCATAATTTTGTATTGTACCGAGTGGACCAATAAGCCGATCCTTCGGCTATATTTCAGGAACTGTTCATCGTACAGCTTTGGGAAAAAAATTCCTTAGTAAAAACGGCCAAGGGAAATCGCTGGAAATAACTTTCAAGTTTCTAGCTTTACCGCTCGAGGGCACAATCTTTGCAGAAAAATTTAAAAACAATTTTTTTATAAAATGTCCAATCATAGTAAGTATTAAATAAGTAAAATAGAATGATGCATTATTTCAACTTCAAGTTCAAGTTCAACAAAGTTTATAGTACATAACATTATATAGTATTTACAATACGTATTACAAGATATAATAAATTAAAGTAAGTCATATTGTATTGTGTATTGTTGGTGATGCGCTGCTCAGGATTTTTCATCCTCTTCAGCGCGTGGATTGCGTGGTCGTTGGGATTCGTGATTGTGTGGTATGCCTGTTGACATCATTGTATGATTACCCGAAAAGGGCAACCACCTCTGAACCGTGCGTGAGGATCAATCCCTACAGGTCCATCGCAGTTTGCGCCTGAACGAGCGCCGCTGCCACCTTACGGATGACAGGTAGGGACTTTTCCATATCGAGACCTCCGAGGAGGCCCAATATGGCGTTGAAACCTAAGGCGGGTTGGGCAGGCGGGGTAACAACAGCGACGGGAGTCGTTTTCGGTACTTTTGCCTTCTCAACTTTGCCTGCTGTCGCTCGGCTTTGCGCAGTGGCGACATCGTAACCGATGAGGTCGCCCCTGCATTAAGTGCGTTTTATTAAGTGAAATTTTCTTGACTCGTTTAAGAGCGTGAAGGTAGAGTGTACCAGTCATATTTTCCAAATTTCTTTTTTTTTACTATCTAATTAAACTAGCTAGGGTATTGGGAAAGGCAGCTAGTAGTAGTTCCGCCGTCCGGTGGAGGTTACACCTCCTCGTGGTGACCTCGGGAAACCAATCCAAGCAGTTTGTAAGCCTTCTTGAGCGGAGAGTGGCAGAATATAAGTTCTTGGTTGGTCTAAGCAAACACGCCGGGCCAGCAAGCAGGTGCAGGAGACCCAACCCCCTCACTCGGTAGCTCGCCGTTGGGGGGGCTCACTGCGGACTGCAGATAATCTTTCCTCTACTTTTTAGTTAGACCCCGTAAACCCTGGGGCTTCTGCCTGTACTACAGAGAAGGGCGGAAAACCCGTATTACAGACTCAGGTATTCGTTCTTCTGAATCCCAAGAAAATTGTAAGTTTTAATTTGTTGTATTGTGTTTTAATTAAATTTAGACTTAGGCCTTCCCTTTATTCAATTTTAACTTAGATTTAGAAAAAGTGTAAGTCATATCTTTTGACAACCACCGAAATATGAGCCAAACCAATATGGATGACGAGGTATTTGCAATTCCGGAAGACATAGTCTTTAAATCAAGGAAATCGTTAAGCAGATCACCGCCCCAACCAACACAACCCAAAATAAGTCCGGGAAATTATAATACAGATAATGGAAACAAACCAGCCGATCCTATAATTATTGTAGGGGATAGACCTATACGTAAGACCCAGTCAGTGTCCAAAGACATGACCTTGTGTGTGTCACAACCACCGACAAAGAGAGCAAGGCAGGAGGACGATCAGAATTCTGCAGAGATGTCAAATCCCTCATTGGAGGTTATGTTCACAATGGATCCGAAGGCTCTGCTACTTAAGGCTACTGCGAACATAGACAATATTAAGACGGCCACAACAAGAGAGGTGAACGGAAAACTAGCCTTTACAAGGTCGGATCAAGCGACAGTTAGGGACAATCTGGACCACCTTAGTAAGACCCTTATGGCGCTAGTAACAATGATCTACGAGACACAGCAGACAGCCACCATAGCCGAAATTAAACTTAATAATACTAATGTCGCCCCGCCAAGCAGTGATATGCCAAAGCTGAATGACAAATCGGAAGAAGATGTTAGAGTTAAGCAACGGCTGCAAAATGGAAAAAGCCCCAGATCTCCTAGAACACCGCTAACGTATCTCCAAGCAGCAAAAAAGGTGATACAGAACACCCCGAAAACATCGAGTAAGAAACCTACGTTTACGACTCAGGTTGAAATAGAGGGAGTCACGGACGCCCAGGAAATATTAAAGCAGATCAGGCAAGACGTAAAATATAAGGAGATTGGCGGATCCTTCGCAGCAGTACGCAGACTACAGACAGGTAAGATCATCATAGAGTGCGAAAGCAAAGCTCAACAACAGACCTTACAAAACAAGTTAGAGCAATCAGGAAAATATAAAGCCAAAGAACTAGGCCCTCTACACCCTAGAGTACTACTGCCTGTGTAACGATTTAATTCCACACAATTCCATTGTCAATTTTTAAATTTTTTACATGTATACGCCAACTTACTATAGAATAGATATAAAAAAAAATATGACAATAAAGAAGGCACGAAAAAAAAATGAGGAGCGTTGTCTAAATAAGTATTGGGGAAAAGACGATTTTTTTGAAAAAGTAAACGTTGAGTTTACGATTATCAAAGTTTACTTCGCATTATCGCGGATTTGATTATTAAGAGTTTGGTGAACTTCAATTAAGTAATTTTGATTGAAAGGTCTTCTTAACAAGGCGTAAGTTACATATTTTTTAATTACCCAAAACTAATTACAATCCTTTAGCTTTTGTCCGTACGTCTCGTCTCAGATTTATTTGATACCAAATATTGAATTTCTAAGCTACCAGAATCTTGGGAAACATGCTAATAGTCGTGTAAGTTTGTCTGAAAAGCATGCTGGTAGTTAGAGGATTATCATTGGAAAGGCCAACGACGAATTTTACTTAATTAATAACAAAATATATATTAAGAACTGGACAATATACTTGGGAATTTTCATAGTTAATGTCGGATAACACCTGGGAGCGGAACCTTCTACAGATAAGTGTTTCTCCATTTTATTCCGCAAATATTTGTTAATTTAATTACAAACAGTATAACTGAGATTTTATGTTTTGTTTGACTTTCAATTTAATTTATAGCTTTTTTGATCACTGTGCTTAGTTTTGAATTATCATTTTACATACTTTCCACTTTAAAAATTACAAGTAATATTTAAGTTCAACTTGTTAATTATAAATTTATAATAAACTAACGATCTGTACCATTTAATCTGTCATAGTAAAACAAAATAGAATGCCGGTGAAAAAATGTGAGATTATACGATCGTATATTCATTTCTTTTTGTGCACCTTAATTGTAAAATTACCATAATTATTTGGATAGCATGAGTGTTACAGTAGTTAACAAACTTCATTAAATAAATGTAAAGTGATAAAATTTACTGCTTTTCCATTATTATTAAAATTGAGATACACTCCCGATAGGCTTATTGGCACGAACCCAGCATAAGTTACCCGTTTACATCTCACATTATTATTCATTATTATAACCAACACTGATGGTTATACCTGGGCTAGAAGCTGGATATACTGATAAGATGCTTATAGAGGGACTGGTGACCCAAAATGAGGATATAATAAGCGGCAACTATAATATCAAAGTGGTGGGTAAAAGGGTATGCAGGAACCCGAAAAAAGAAAATTGGGTGATAGAGCTCAAACCCGGAACTTTTAAGAGGGTCGTCGATCGAGGATACTTAAACCTGGACCTAGAAAGGATAAGAGTCCAAGAACACGTTCACCTGGTCAGATGTTTTAAATGTAACGCTTTTGGACACACGCAAATGAGGTGTACAGAGAAGGAGGACACATGCACTAGATGCGCGGGTTCGCATAGAACATCGGATTGCAGTGAGGGTAAAATAGAATGTTGCAACTGCAAGAGAATAAATCTAAACGGTGTCGATCATACGGCATTGGACGGAAATTGTCCCGTCTATCAAAGAAAGATAAAATTGGCAATCAATAAGATAGACTATGGATTGTAAAACCATGAGAGAAGAGGCACAGATGCTACAAATAAACCTAGGGAAGGGCAGGGCCGCGACTGCCCAACTCTTGAAAGTAACAGCAGAAATGTTACCTACACCAGCTATAATTTTAATACAAGAACCAGGTCCAAACATGGATATCCTCAAGCAAGCTTATAATATATTCGGAGCGAAAGGTAGTAAAGCCCCAATAGCTGTCCATAAAAGAATAGATGCTTTCTCGGTTGAGAAGAACAACTCCGTTAACGTCGCAACACTCAAAATTAGACTAAATAATAGCGAAGTGTCAATTGTAAATGTATATATCGAGCCGTTGAGAGACTGGCAGAAGGAGTTTGCTGTGATTAGTGAAGTGGCAACGGAGTCGAGGCTACTACTTGCGGGAGACCCTAACGCTAAACATCCAGCCTGGGGTGGGGATGTAATTAATAAAAGAGGAGAGGAGCTGTACGACTTGATTAACTCCTTAGACCTAAGAATACACAATGATCCACATGGTAGCCCTACATTTGAGACAGCTAACGGGGAATCATGGATCGACCTAACAATTACACGTAACTTGGAGGTATCGGGATGGACAGTGGATAGCTAGGAATCCCTGAGCGATCATAAGATGATCCATTACGTATTAGATGGCAACATCGAAGAAAGAAGACCAGTACGGGTATTCAAGTGGCGGAACGCAAATTGGGCTAAGTTTGTAGATAAGCTGAGCGAGTTACTTACAGACGACCTAATTGACAATATCTCGGACCATCAATCAGCCAACGACGTAGTAAATGGATTGCAAACTAGTATTATCAAAATATGCAAAAGCTGCATGCCTTACACCACCAAAAAGTCAGGGAACGTAAAATGTCATTGGTGGAGCGAGAAACTTCAGACTCTTAAGAGGAAAACGAACAAAGCAAGAAAAGCAATGCAGAGGGAGATCGCGCCAGATATAAAACAGGCATTACACGAAAATTATATTCAAACTAGGAGGCAGTACAAAGATAGCATAAAACAGGCCAAAGAGCAGGAATACCGTAATTACCTAACTAGACTCGGTACAGAAGACCCCTGGGGAAAAATTTATAAGATCCTTAGCGGGGGTAAGGAAAGAAATACAATTGATAGTGTATACGACGATAAGACACAGAAATGGACAGCGTCTACAAGGGAAACATACGATTACCTTATAGAGAAATATTCCCCGCAGGATAGTGAGCAGCAGGATGAGGATGTGCACAAACAGATCAGATTACAAGCCGACCAAAAGTATATACGCGAAAACGATCGGGACCTCACTGAAATCGAAGTGATGCGCACTACCAACAATAACAAAGACCATAAGGCACCGGGACCAGACGGTGTAACCTGGCCCATAACTAAGAAAGTAATAGGTACGGCGCCAAAGTGGTGGACAAAATAATTCAATAAGCTGCTAAAATTAGGTATCTTCCCGGAAGTTTGGAAAAAGGCGCGCATCGTGTGGGTACCAAAACCGGGAAACAGGGGGTTTAGACCCATTAGTCTTCTTAACACAATAGGTAAAATCTTGGATAAACTCTGCGCCAGTAGACTATTGTATTTATTAGAGACGCACGATGCCCTATCAAATAACCAGTTTGGGTTCCGTGAAGGTAGATCAACTGTCCAGGCCATAGACACTGTTTTAACACACATTGGGAAAATGAAAGCTAATAAATTACATAGTGCCATGATCACTTTGGATCTTAGAAATGCTTTTAACCTGGCATGGATACCACTGGTAACAAGCCAACTCCATAAACTAGATATACCAAACAACCTGGCCACCCTCGTGGAGGATTTTATGACCAACAGAACGATTAAAGTCGGAGAAAAGGAACTTAGGGTGAACAGAGGTTGCCCAGAAGGATCATGCCTAGGACCCATACTAAGGTTGATTATAATGGAAACATGGTTCGAGAGCCGAAACAGTACACAAACAAATAATCAGAACGTATTGGTGCAACCCTTTGCGGACGATCAGGTAATCGTAATAAGCGGTAGATCCGCAAAGAAGATTGAGGAAATATGGGGTAAAGTTATTAATATATGCATGAAATGGGCGAAGAACACGAAATCCGAGTATGTACTTGAAAAAACGGAATATATATTTTTCCCAGGACATAAAATACTTAGACCTCCTGTCCTAAAGCTATACGATCAAACCCTGCATCCAAACGAAAACCTGAAGTATCTCGGCTTAAGGATAGACCCACAACTTTTGTTCCTAGACCACCTGAAAGATGTAAAAACTAGAATTTCTAAATACGCGAACAGACTGTGCGCAATAGGGGAAGGCCTGGGGCGCTAGTAGGGATACTTTGAAAATCCTATACGAAGGGGCCATCAAACCAGCCATTTTATATGCGGCTGAAATCTGGGGAATTAGAGCCCACGACACCCGGATTATCAAGACATTATGCTCGATAAATCGACCGCTTGCCATCAGAATATCAAAAGCGTACAGAACCACACCTACAAACGCGTGTGAAATTATTTCTGGACTAGCACCACTGCCAATTATAGCTAGAGAGATTTTTAACAAGTACGAAATCGTGAAAGTAGGCTAATTGGAAGGTAAACCTTTACCCAACGATAGGGTACACCCGTCCCTCAGAGGGTTTCTCCAGATAATCAAGACACGGCCCCATAACGAAAACGAACTAACAATATTTACGGATGGATCTAAGTCAGACGAGCGGGCCTCAGCAGCACGAGTGATAATTAAGAACGACACCACAATCGAGGAAGATATGCAATTTCTCTCGGCATATGCAACAGTTCACCAAACTGAACTATATGCAGTACATAAGGCCTGCCAATGGGTCGAGAGTAACGTAAGCAGCTCGCAAAAAGTATCTAACAGACTCATTAACAACGATAAAAGCTATCCCATCTTATAACCATACGAGCTTGTGGGCAGCTTTGACCTATAAGACTATAGTCTCGTCATTAAGACACGGAATTTCTATAAACCTAAGGTGGACGAGAGCCTATGCAGATAATAGAGGGAACATCATTGCTGATAAGCTGGCAAGGAGACCAGCAACAACTGAAATAATTAATATCACCAAAGCACGCAAAACATATGCGAAAGAGATGGAATGTACGATCTCAAGGAAATGGCAGGATAACTGGGAAAAAGGCAACTCGGGCCGAGTGCTAGTTAAATACATCAACAAAGTTAACACCAACGGGTACAAACTGGACAAGGAGGCGATTTGGCTCTTGACAGGGCACGGTCCTTATGCCTACCATTTTTGGCGTTTTAAAATTAAAAATGTGAGCAATATATGTAAATGCGGGCAAGAGACATCACCCGACCACGCACTAGTACAATGTACCCTACCATCCCGAGTAGCGGCTAGGAGCAAGGTTAACGAAGCATTGCGGGGCGGGGGTGAAAAAGTGACTAACCGGACTATAAATGTGGGAAACGAATCTCGAATTTTAGGAGTACTAAACAAGTGTGCCGCCGAATTTATTACAGATGACACGGTCGAAGTACAAACTTTCTAACCCACACAAGCTCATATCTCGGTCACACAATTTTCTAATTAGCTTCCTAGGTATTTATTTATTTATTTTGATTTATTACCAAACGTTCTAGTCAAAGGATAAGCCTGAATCTTTTATTTATTTTATTTAACGTAAATGTTTGTGATCATCGTAGTGTATTCTCTGTTGTATTATTTTATTTTATTTCATTTTATTTTTTCTTTATATAAGTTGAATGGTTTCATTCTGTAGGTTCCATCCCATAAGGACACAGTGCTCTAATAACCAGGTCAGATACACTAAAGTAACTCTTTTGTTGTAGGAAAAAGAAGAAAATATATCTAGCTATCTACTTTTGTTCATGCCATATGTTTGTTAAGGTCCTAACTAATGCTGGTAAATAGTTCCTTATATGTGCCATTGCATTTTAACAACATTATCATACGGGATACTAATTACTAAAAGAGGACTTTGTCCCCCGCAAATTTTTAGGAGTGCGGAGTTGGGATGGGTTTCGTTGGCTGGGTTTCGCTGGATGGGGGGTTGTTTTAGCCTAAAGCCTTCGGGTGGGTGGGCGAGGTTTTCAACTCATAGAATAATCTGTCGCTCGGTACTTCCGTCCTTTTCCGTTGTGGAGGCCGAGGTAACTTTGGGCAGCCCCTGTAGCTAACGGGGTTGTTCCTAGCACAGTTAAAACACTTAGTCTGGTCTGTACGGGGTTTAGTGCAATCACTGGAGTGGTGATATCCGGCGCACTTTACACAGCGTGCTGCCGCCCTGCAGCAACGCTGTGCGTGACGGAAACCTTGACACCGGTGACACTGCCCGATGCCAGATTCCGCTGCAAATCCTCTAGTCAGGCGGAGGCGGGCGACGTGCTTCACCTCCCGGATCTTCTTGTTGTCTTCCTCGGTCGGCAGCTCTACCATCACGAGGGGGCTCGAGCATCTTTGCTGCTTCATCTTGTAAACAGAAAGTACATTAATATTTTGCATTTTTAGCTCTGAGCTAACGTCAACCTCGGTTAGTTCTACGGGCACGCCACGAATCACTACCTTAATCAATCGCTCGCTCGCTCTTTACCTGATAAGTGTGGTACGGAGTACCACACTTATCATATACCTCATGAGCCTGTCTCTGTCCTGGAGTGGGGCAGGCTTGAATCCGGATTCCCTCGCTGAAGGCCTTGGCTCTCGAGAAGGCGATCCGTTGTCGGTCCACTTCTCGGGAGAACGCGACCTAGTTCTCTTTCTGACGAAGGATTACCGGAGGCACTTTCTCCCTGGTGTCCTCTTGTGTCGTCTGCTCCATCTCTGCAGGGCTGTCGGTGAAGGGTTCCAGGGCCTGGAATCCGTTGTACGGGGGCAGCGGCGTAGACAGGGCTAACCTTCGGGGTCTTCTTCGGCTTCTTCTTTTGCAACACGAAGTCGCCGGGGCTGGTAGATCCTGGGCGGCCTCTTCTTCGGTGTTGTCGGTTACGGCTGCCTTCTAACGGTGGCGGTCGCGTCTTCTTTTGCCGCCTCCTCTTCTGTGCGGTGGCGGCAGGCGGCGCGTCGCTGCTCACTCTCTCGAACGGTAGTAGTGACGGTATCGCTGGCGGTATCCGGAACTACAGGGACGTCGTCGGTGACAGCTTTCCCTGAGCTGCCTGCTCCTTTAGGAACTGCTGGTAGCAGCGCCTGATGTAGCCCGGCTCCAACATCGCGAAAACGACGTTATCTTTTTTTTTCAAATAGACTGGCTAGTCTTATATAAAGTTGACCTTTTCGGATCGAGATCTCAATCTCGAATGCTGCATAATTTGTGCACGAATTCTGTTAAATACTTTTTTCTCTATTTTTTTCAAATAAAGGGTGGGGGAGAGTGGGAATGTTTTTATGAATAAATGCCTTGGTTTGAATAAACTTAGTTGAACCAAATTATTCTCATTCGAAAGGGCGTAGATAAAACAATTACATCTACTATAAAACAATAGCATTTACTTTTAATTGTCATAAATAGAGGACACTCTCGAATAAAAAAAATTAAATTTTGTGTATGTTGCAATTTTTAAATGGAAACACCTAAGTGTTTTAAATTACAACGGAAACTGATTAAATTCGTAACAAAATGGCACAAACCGATTGTCGATATCTGTGTAACTCGAGATATAAGTAAAAACGCGCAAACATAGGTAATTAGCGTTGGATCACTCTGTATTATAACTTAAAATAACAAAATAAAAGAAAAGAAGATCACACACATTGAAACTTAATGTTCAATACGTTTTCCATCATTTGTCCACACAAATACGTAATATATCGCGGGTAGACATAACAGCTGCTTCAATCTTAGCTATGGATATACCATTTATTGCGTTTATAATGCGTTGTTTCATGTTTTGTCGCGTGGTTGGTCGAGCTTTCTTCCCCATAGATAAAAGTCTGGAGATCTAGCTTTCCATGGAAATATACTTCCCCTTCCAATCCATTTATGTGGATATCTTAAACTCAAATAATCTCTAACTCGCCTGAAAAAGTACGCAGGATACCAATCATGCTGAAATAACGGATTTCTTCTTGTTTGTAAGGAAATGTCTTCTAATAAAATATGCAATTCATTTCCCAAAAAATTTAAATATGTATCGCCATTGAAAATTTCTTCAAAGAAATATGGTCCTATAATTTTTCCATCAACTATACGTATACCACATCAAACAATAAGACTCCACCTACCTTGAAGCAGCACGTCGTCCATCCAGTGCGGATATTCTTCAGCTCAATAATGCATATTATGCAGATCAACACCATCCGCACTACTAAACGTGACTTCGTCTGTCCACAAAATATTTGATGTGATATGCCGTTGTTCTTTCAGCATACCTAACATGCAATTGCAATAATCCAGCCTTGCATCGAAATCCCTTTCATGTAAAGTTTGGTGGAGAACTACATAGAAAAACAAATATTTTTAAGGAAGGAATGAAATGATTAAAGTGCCACGTTGTCGTTTTTATCGCAATATGAAAATAAAGCTGTTGATGACTCTAAAATTTAAAGAGGATTACAATTCTCAAACTTAAACGTGCAGTTCATAATGTTATAAGAAACCTACCAGTTATGCTTTAAAATACTTAGAACGGTAGTTCTTGGTATGTTTAATTCTGTAGAGATTTGCCGACTACTTACATGTGGATTTTGTTGAACTAAAACAAGAACATTGATTACATCATCTTCGGTCACACCTACACCACGTCGTTTATAACATGGACGATGAACGCTACCAGTTTATCTTAATCTTCTTGCCTTTCTTTTAAATACCTCTTTGCCATAATGCATCCTGTCAGGACATCTTATGGCATATATTTTAAGGCAATAGCGGCATTTTGATGGCATTCAAAATAAACTCCAATCATATCAAACAATTCGGCATTTGATATACTCATTATGAATTAATGCTGATTATTTACTGGTATTAGTAATACTAATATCTAATTAAGAAAAGTTATATTCGAGTTATATGCTAACACTTCTTAAAAAGATCGCAGTATTTTGACTCCTGTCAATAAAAAAACAATTTGAAGCCCCTGTCAACTTTATTTCGCAACATTCTTAGTTTAACAAATCCTGAAATACTAACATACTTTGTTATTTTAAATTATAATACAGAGTGATCCAATACTAGTTACGTATGTTTACACGTTTTTACTTATACCTCGAGTTAGACAAAAGATATCGACATGCGGTTTGCCCATTTTGTTACGAATTTAACCAGTTTCCCTTGAAATTTACAATACTTAGGCGTTTCCATTTAAAAATTGTAACATAGACAAATTTTCTTTTTTTTTCGAAAGTGCCCTCTATCTACGACAATTACAACTAAATGCAATTGTTTTATAGTAGATGTAATTGACTCATCTACGCCCTTTCGAATGAGAATCATTTCGTTATAATGGGTTGATCCAAACCAGAGTTATAGACATTTATTCATACAAACATTAACACTCTCCCCCGCCCTTTACTCGAAAAAATCAAGAAAAAAGTATTTAACAAAATTTGTGCAGAAATTATGCGTCATTCTAATTTACTCATTTAATAGCTACTATGGTTGGACATATTTTACAAAAAATATTATTTTTGAATTTTTCTATAAAGATCATGCCCTCTAGCGGTAAAGCTAGAAACTTAAAAGTTATTTCCAGCGATTTCTCTTGGCCGTTTTTACTAAGGAAATTTTTTCCCAAAGCTGTACGACAAACAGTTTCTGAGATATAACCGGAGCATCAGCTTATTGGTCCACCGGGTACAATTTTTGATTTAGCTGGCACTAGTATTTACCTCTGAATTAGTTAATTTGTGGTAGTTATTATCAAAAAAGTATGACGCAATTTTCATATGTAGAAAAATATGACATTCTAACGTGTTACTTACTATGTCAACGAAATTCCAGCGAAGCGGAATGCATGTATTTAAACAAATAACCAGAGACAGTAGCCTCATAAAAACACATTTAGGAACTTGTCAGTCAATTTAAGAGAACATGGTGCATTTAAAAAGCCTGTAAATTCCCGTATATTATCGGTCGATTCTTTTTACCTCCATGGACTAATGCCGTTTGAACTTCTTGACCAATAATCTTTTCAATTTGTTGGATGAGGTACCCATTGCTGCACGAATGAATAGCTAATTTCAAACGGACGGTCCTCCCGGGCATTTTGCAAGACGGGTGAGGGCATGGATGAATGTAAACTATCCAGAGAGATGGATAGAATGGTTGACACAAAATTTATCAGCCAAGAAGAAGTTGTAAGGGGGCTAGTGGCGTGTCCTCCAAGATCATCCGATATTACACCTTTGGGTTTTCATATGTGGAGATACTTAAATTACATTGTTTTCGAGACGACAATGGACACGTCAACTTAAGGGAAATCTTTCCCAAGTCTTAGCGTCTTGGGAACTCATTAGTGTAATTATTTGTTTAATTGTCTTTTTTTTTGTACCTTTGATGTATATTATGTCTAGTAAGATACAAAATGTTTAAAAAAATGTTGGCCTCTCATATTATATTTTATTGGTAGTTCAGTCATAAGTTTTGGCCTGTTTGCAACGCTCTGGATTAAAATAAGTATCTCAAAAACGAAGCCATAAATCATTTGCAAGGTGAATCCTAAAATTGAACCTTTTTTGTAAAATATGCAGTCTACTTTTTACTTGTTGTCCTATCACCTATCGAAATCAATGACGTTAATCTTCAGTCCCTATATATATATATATATATATATATATATATATATATATATATATATATATATATATATATATATATATATATATATATATAGGAATTATTATGCATAATAAGTAAGTGTATTAGTGATTATGCATAATAACAGAGACATCCAGGTAATATTCATAATAACTAGTTCTAGTTATTACACGTATCGACTAAGACTAGTAAAATAGCGAAACCTCGAAAAAGTTGAAATTTATTTTAATGTAAAATCTATTTCTTTGAACAAAACAAGCTTTAAAATTAAATCTGTTTAATTTATTTATTTGAACACGTAAACTTAAACCTATTTATTTAAGCAAAACATGTAAACTTAGATCTATTTATCTGACCAGAAAATATTTATGCTTGCATCTAATTTTTGTTAATCTATTTATTTGAACACGTAAACTTAAACTTATGTTTTGAGCAAGACATGTAAACTCACATTTATTTATCTTACAAGAAAATATTTAAACTTGAGCAAAATAGCATCTATTTATTTGAACAAGAAGAACTGTGGTGGCACTTACTATTGCACAATATGTTCTGTTTTTACAACGGCAGCTATTGTTTCTACAAAATTTAGTGCAATTGCTTCTTTGGTAATCTTGAATAGTACCAGAAGCTATTGTAGCTGCTTTTCCTAGGGAAGTCGACAAATTTGGGACGTCATTTACGTGAAAGAAGTCTCAATTTACACAAGGCTCGAACTGTGATCGCGCACATAATTGTTGTAGTATCCCTTTCTTTGCTCCAAGTTTGTCATTACCATTAGCTTCATCAACTTCCATCACAACAGCAATGACATTTCTGAATGATTCACGTGTACGATCGACATCTGGTATAGGAACTGGACCATTAGTACCTACCGAATAGGGCGAGTATTTAGTATCTGAAGTTTTTAACATTTTCTGTGTCTGTTGCTGAAGATTCCAGCATTTGAGGGCCATTGTCGATATTAGCAGAACATTCTCCATGGTTACCTTCATTTGCAAGTTCACTGTTCTCGTCATTATTATTGTGTATTACAAAATCGAGGTAATCCTTATTTATAATTTCATTAACAGTTTCAAGAGGTAAGTCGTCTGTAGCGAAGCCAACTTTCGGTTCGGTGCCGAATAAAGCCTTATGCCTATGGTGACATTTTAGGCCTAGGCCAGCGTGCAGAGATCTATTTTTCATAAATTGAATCGTTCTTAAACCTTTTGACCATGCTTTAGTGTTATTATCAGACATCCAGGTGGCCAACTCCTCAATGTCAGCATTTGCCCGTTCAACGGGTCCCTGACTCTGGCAGTGTCGGGGCTCTACGTTTACTAACTTTAAACCTTGCCATTCTACAGCTAAATGCCTGATCACTTGATTTACAGATTCTCTTCTATTGTCGCTAAAATAAAAAAATTACTGTATCACAATACTAAACGATTTTGAACTAGGAGTCTCTTACATTGGCCAGATAAGATTGGAAAAATTCTACCTGCTAGTTGTTTATAAAATAAATTATAATTTTGTATGTCCAAACAAACAGAAATTTGTGTTATCTGTTAAACAGCTATGATTTTTAATATGCAAACCCAACTTTCACAACTTAGTTTACCTACTATTTTAGGAAACCAAGTTTTAAATGGCCCACTAATGCTCTCGAATGTAAGTCAACTTTAAGTACTTACCTATGCAGTATTGATGGAGCTCCAAAAATACAGAGAATATCTTTTATATGTTGGCTTACTTCCAGTGCTGTCTTTGATGTTAAGGCATGTAGAATCAGGAATTTAGTAAGATGATCTTGATAAACAAGTATATACTTAAATTCCCCATCTACTTCAGATAGCATATCAATCAAATCTATTTGGATGTAACCGAATTTTCTATAAATCTATGATCTATTATAAACGTTACCAATGCAGATTAAACACATAAAAATTAACACCAAATTCAAATAACGCAGCTTCTTGTATATCTGAAGGTAAATCAAGAAATTGGCGGTAGATAAAATTTTGGACTAAATACATTGTGCTAACAATTATTTGATCCTAGAATATCATTTGATTCACGGTCATTTCCTCGCCGAAAAAATCCCGCCGGTCAATTGCCCGCCGGAAAATTGTTCGCCTGGTAAAAACCCCGCGCGGTGAAATGTTCGCTGGTGAAATAGCCGCCGTGACGAAATCCCGTCTGTCAATTTGCCGCCGACCACCGTCGTGAATAAATGAACATAACACGCGTATAGAAAGGAAGTGCTTTAATAATAATAAATTTTATTATGTTCGAATACACATGCATACCTATAAACATTGTAAATTATACATTTAAATTTAAATTATAGGCGATTCCCCTTAAAAACGTTATTTTATGATTAGCATCGTACCTAGCCATACAATTTTTAATTCTTACATTTATATCGCGATATATTTTCCTTTGTGGTGGTCCATCTCTGCCTTGAATGAAATGAGTGATGACCACTTCGTTCATGTGTTGTTGTTTTTTTATACTTTCTATAAATTTCCATATACTTGGATGTTGAGCAGATATAAGTTCCGCAAAACGCCGATGCCAGACTTCCACAGAGTTATTTGTTCGAGAAAGGTCATTTTCTGTGCAATTCCCATAATATGGGTGGAAATAAAGCCGGTCTTCGAAAACGTCTATTCAGACGACCAATCCAAACATCTTCAAAATAATCACTTATAGATAGTAGGTCACCATCATTTATGTAATATTGGCTATCAGTCAGTTCTTCGAAGCCGGGAATAACATCCTGAGTTGACAGAAAAGTTAAGGCACTCAACATCTTCACCTGAAGAGCAAATACAGCATCATTAGCGTATCGTGCTGCTTTCCGATTTTCCTACACTGTCCTTCAAATGCACTGACTCAAGTGAAAGAAGTAACCTGTTTTAAAATACGACAACATTAGGACCATACAACATTTTATGGATTTTTTAAATCTAACCTCTAATTGACACACCAGGGAATTCAGTTTCAAAAGCATTCATTGGGGCACGTTCGAAGTCCATCATGATAGTGATAGGTTGCAAATTTGGTTTAATTTATTTTAATGCTTGTATCACTTGTTGGTATATTAATTCAGTTTTCCAAGTCAGTAATACAAACACGGACGGTATGCGATTATTAAACTTCACCCCGTGAATGGTGTACACTTGCGAAAAATGTGGCGGTGTTGTTTTAAAGATGCCATACGCATAATAATTGTATCAATAAACTATTATTAATTAGTCACCCACAATAATTATGCATTCTTTACAAGAATACGCAAGATTGAAATTTTTAAATATTAACCCTATCTGCGAAAAGAGCTTTCAAGTTAGGGAAGGAAAGTATAACGTGATGTAAATATTAGAATGAAAAATTGTACGATGCTAATGATAAGCTGATGTTTTTTAGGGGAACTGCTTACAGTTTAAATTAAAATTAATAATAATATACAAGGCTTTTAAGTAGGTATGTATTATTTGAACAAAATAAAAAGTATATTAAACCTCCTTATTTTGTATATTTCATTTTATTCAAAGCGGCGGGCAACTGACTGGCGGGGTTTTGTCACGGCGGGCAATTAACCGCGCTGGTTTTTTACCAGGCGGTCAATTGACCGGCGAGCAGTTGACCGGCGGGATTATTTTGGCAGGAAAATGACCGGATATCATATCATTTTGTAGTTTACCGATATTTATACTGCCCTGTATTAAAAGTACTTTGTTGTGAAACTTTATTGGTTGATACACTGTTTTATTACCCATCGCGTTGACTGTAAAGTAAAAGTTACTTTAAAGCTCTATATGATTGTTATGTGAGGTGCAGTGAATAAATTTTGCAATTTAATTCATTTTATATTGATCAGGAATATATATTTATTCTGCAGTTATTGATTCAACTGTATTCACTTGAATCACTTCGACATCATTCATAAACAGAAAACATAATTTTGTTTTAATGACTGTTATTTCAGCAAATTGTTTCCATTTGTGCATTAAAGGATAGTAACTAGCTTATACTAAGCTATACATCACTTTTAAAAGAAAGACAAATAGAGCATGAATTAGTCCACCTACATGCAAACTACTGTGCTTTTGCTTAAACAATTTTGCACTTTAAGAATGTAGAGTATGTTCCACTTAATATAACCTTAAAATACAAGCAGAAACACATGAATATTTAGTTTAAACCATAAATTTCGTTGGATTACGTTCGTGAGACGATTTGAGCAGGCAGCTTAGGAGTTCTGAAACTGGATATTTTATTACGCCTTTCGCTTTCGTTGCAAAAACGTTTATAAGATTTTTATGTGGACAAAAAATATTGATCATTCGGAAAGCGCATTTGCCAAAAATTCAATATTTTATATTTTAAAATAATAATTTACGTATTTCAATGGAAATAAATTGATAATCTTAAGATTGTTGAAGCTTTAACCTTATATTTCTTCTCAACATTTCGATTGAGCTTTTTAGTGCCTACAGGTTTATGTTAAGACCAATTTCAATCAAATCCAAATTTTTCAGATCAGCGACGCGCAAAGTCAAAATCGATTATTTTCAAAATGAGTTTAATGATTTTCTTTTTTTTCGAAACTAGTCATATTCACAAGTAGATTATGTCGTGAACCTTAAATACATACGTTATTCCTAAGTTCTTAATTGCACATAGACTTTAATTTATCAATACCTACATTATCGAACATTATCCATACCTGATGTTACAACCCTTCGTAAATATTGTCGAACGAGTTCCAACAATGAAGTTAGCTAATTCGAATCAAGCCTGTTATAAACAGTCTGACCTGTAATTTGTTCCCTAAACAAATACAGATAAGCATATGTTATCGCAAAGTTTAATTAATTCTCAAAATCAGTTTAGTCATTTTACTAATGAGAATTTAGAAACATATTTGCTTGAAGTTTATCTTTGCGTACACAAAATGCTTAAATGTTATTCCTGTTCAAATTATTTTATTTTGTAAATGTTTCTTTATTTACACCTATGTACATAATATTATATTACCACGACAAACGACTATGTGCATAGATATGATCCATTTCATTACAACTTCTTTTACTTATTCCATTATGTTCTATTCATTATTATTCTGATTTTAGAATAGTGTCTGCAAATTTGTAATACTATAGTAATATAGAAACATTGTAAGGATGTTTATTAAACATTACGATCAAACATTTAAATACTGATTAAATATTACTTTTTGTATAAAATATGTGCAGTCAAGGTTCTCTCCATGTATTCCAAACAATGAAACCTCATATTTTCAATATTGTGATATATTATATTATTAAATCTGATAAAAATATTTTGTAATGTAATGATACACACTGTAACACAATAAATTAACCCTAGGCGCATGTAATGTTTAGGAAAATAAGCAGGTTGTCAGGCTAACTCACTGGAGTAGCTTCAAAACTTTACATTTACCAAAACTGATCTTCAAGGATGTATAATAAACGTTACTATTATCAAAGGAAAAAGTTAAGTCACCTGACTTTGAAAGTGTATTTTTCGAAAACATTAGGCCGATTTGAATCAAACAACTTGCATCATAATCGATATTCTGTGTAGGTGAACGTAATTTGATATATATTTTTTTACATTTAGCTAAATACTGAAGCCAAATATATTCGAGAAAATACCATTTTTCACCACTCTGCGCGCAAGACCAGTCTTTATAAATTAATAATTAAAACACTAATTATTGGATTACCTTCATTTTTAAGTATATGTCAAAGTGCACCGTTGCTTAGAGGTTGATGATGATTTCATCACTTTCTATTATCTAAAATTTTTTTTTAATCTCGCAATTGTGTTGCACGATTTATTTCTCGCGATACTTTCGGCGCGCGATGACCCGCTGATCGTATGCAATTAAATAATGCTGTTATTAATATCATTTAATAGCTTAAATGCGATTGTGATACTAATGTAACAAAAAGTGATTGGATGATAACAAGAATCTGTTAAACATAAATATATTTGAATAAAAAAAATGTGTGTTTTACACAGATTTTTACACGATAAACTGTAATGTTTCGTACATCTTGTCCAAGAGAAATTCGGTGACTAAGCTTTTTACTTTGATAGTAGTTCCACAGTAATCAGAATTTTTGGTAAACCGTCTTACAGTTAGAACCAATTTTTGAATGATCACACGCCGAAACGCAAATACCTACTCGTTAAATAAATACCTCAATTCTAAATATAAGCTCCGAAAAATACAGGTTAAATTGACAAAAGTATGAATCACTATACGTAATGAGACTAATTAATACCAAAATAACTAATACCCAATACTGAACCAAATTGTCGGAACATAAAATCAAATACTCCAGTTTCTGAACAACAGTATCAGGAAAGAGGTAGATAAATAACAAATATAAATAATAATACACGTTGTAATCCAAATGAACCTATAATTCAATTAAAGAAGAAATATAAAGTAAATAAACATTAATTAAAAATTATTATTAATTTTATTAAATACATACATAAAAAGTTTACCTCGAGTAGGATTTGAACCTACGACCTGTACTTTGCTAGAGTACCGCGCTAACCAACTGCCCCATTAAGATGCAAGCCCCATTCGACATCAATTTTATCTTTATGTATGTCAAGTTGCTTTGGTATGTGTGAATGATTGCGATATTGCAGGCTCACATTCCACATTCCAATTTGATAGTTATTTCATTATATTTAGAATTTACATCAGTTCTACATACATAAAGATAAAATTTACATCGATTGGGGCTTGAAACTTGATGGCGCAATTGATTAGCGCGGTACTCTAGCAAAGTGCAGGTCGTAGGTTCAAATCCTACTCGAGGTAAACCTTTTATTTATGTATTTAATAAAATTAACAATAATTTTTAATTACATATTTACCTTTGAACTTATTCGTTCATAACAAAAACTTATAATAAATAAACAGTGTTTTTTAAAATAGAATATCACGCAAAGTGTATGATATCAAATACGTAAATTCCAAAATCATAGAGTGGCGTCAAACAACAGTTAACCCTTTCTTTCCCAAGGTTTCCTAATACTTACCAGACCTTCCTAAAACTAGTTATTTGTATTACAAGGCTAGAAAATGAGTGTTTATCAGTACTCGCAAACCATTTTGTGCCAGAGTGATACGCAAGATTTTTTGTGTCGACAATTGTCATTAAAATCAATTAAGAAAATTGTTGTACTGTTTAAAATTTCGTACCTGTTGAAATTAAGTTGGCAATACTGGTAACTGACAGTAACGAATGTAACTTAAAAATACAATTGCAAAATCATTCATTACTCGAATTTTGTAGGTACCTTACCAATTTGTTGACTTTATAGTAATTTATATAGGTAATTTGTAGCTTATAAGGATAATATGTACATAATAACGGATGTGTAAACGTATATGGTGACGCGATTAGGCTTTGTGTTAGGGTTAAATGTCGATTATGTCGAATATTCTATCAGTTATGTCACTACAACGAATACCAACTGTAATTTAGTACTATTTTTGCCGGCCTAGGTCGGAAAACGCATAGATTCCCGACGCATTTGCGATCTGCATATGCTCTATTACAGAACGAGGCACAAAAAAATATTTTTAATGAAACCTACATTTTACATTGCTCAATAACCTGACCAATTTCGCTTCTAAAAAGAATGAGTTTTTAGAGTTCTTAATTTCACCTAGTTCACAATGCAAATATCCATCAGATAAAAATATGTTGAGATAATATCTTTTGACGTCCAATCTGGTTAGGCACAATGCTACCAGCATATCATTGAAATACACTCTACCCATGTTGGTATTATACATTTTTGCAATGTCTGGCTAGGGAACGTCAACATAAATTTTCTGTTTGTGAGACCACCTCTTTACTGCATATTTGAGTGCCAGACCAAAATAGGTGGATAAAATACACCTTTCTTGTCATACAACTGTACTGCTACAACTTTGTTCTTTGCTCGTTGTAATAATCGCATGAACACAAAAATATCCAGTATGGTTAAGCCCGGCAATCTGCGTGGCTATGCAGTGGGACCTAGAAGTAGAGAATTTAATAAAATAAATAAAGATTATTAAATACAACAAACCCCGACTTCCAATCCACCTCTCTGAAAATTGTTCTGAGATACGTTCCCTAACGTTTGCACTGAATTGAGGTGGTACACCATCCAGATGAAACCACATTGCTGACGTACAAATTCCGGAAGATATTCGGTTCGGCGAAGAAACATGTCTCTTAAGAACTTTAAGAATACTTCTCCGGTTACACAATTTTCAAAAAATGAGGATCAACCACAAAATCGTGTATTACTCCACCCCAAACAGTAATACTCCATTTGTGTTGATAACTACTAATATGTAGATTATGTGGATTTTTGGTGTCATAATGAAAATTATGCCTGTTAGATAAACCATTTCTATCAAATATACATTCGTCTGTAAATAGCACAAATTTAAAACAATTCTCGTTAAGGGCTGATTGTTGTTATGTCCGTCGACAAAATGTAATTCGTTTTTCAAAAGGGATGGAACATATGTTGCTGAAGACATTTTCCCACCGACCATTTCTATCAGTATAATTATCAACTACTTTTGGTGCAGTTATGACTCTATAGCCTTTACCCAGAGACTCATCATCTGTACAGCTTATAAAAACATCGAAGTCTCTTACTTTGTTACATTTTTATTTTGAAATGATCTACAATTTAAAACAATGTCTTGCACACATACATAAAATTACCATACTGACCAAGTGATTTGATTACAAATACTTTCCAATTACAGCCAGAGCTCTGCTTTCATATAGTAGCGTCAAAAGCATCCCGTGTATTAAAGTTGGGCCAAAACGGTTTTGAATTATCTACTATTCAGCGTTGCGGTACGGCTTTTAGCGAACTTTCCTCTAAGGAGTGAACGACTGCCAAGCTATTCTTCACAGGGACTGATATTGGACAAGAAATAAAAACTAATTACCAAACTAATACTGCATCACAACATAGAATAGGTGTATAATAATATCGCAGATACACTGTCCAGCTGCACAAAGATAAATCAAATTGTAATATTATTAAGCTATGGGAAGCAGGAATATCCACCATATTATTAAATGATTCAATGATATCAATTATTAATCTGGTTACACTTTGATTTGCAACTGTCAATGTGATACCAACTAACCGGATATAGTCGTAAGTATAATTAATGCAAAAAAGGACGAATTACTGCTTAATCATCTTCATAAGGAAAGATACTAAATTTATCTTAATATTCGATAAAGTGTGTAATTCAAAAGTATCCTTTTTACAGCGATATATATTAAATAAAAATAAGTTACAAGGAATGTAAATTTTAAACCAACTAATGTTACAGGATTATCACAGAGAATGTTTAAAACAGCGCACTAGTTAGAAAAAATACCTGGTGTTGAACACCGCACGACCTTCCAACATACAAGATGACAATTAAAAGAAATGAAATGATTTTAATAACACTTTTTTAGGATAATTATGCCAGCTCTTGTATAATAAGTTCATTAGGAAAATAGGCAACATTGTAAAAACAAAAAACAATTATCTATGTCAAACAGACGTTTAAAACTTCATGTCAGACTTTGCACATTAGCACCGGTCCAGAGGTCACCTCTAGTGCCCCAGAGCTTTTAAAGCTTTCTGGTTGTTAACAGAATTCCTATCTAATAGAATCTGTACATTGGGATTAGTGTTACGATCCCACCAATATTGCGAGATATTCTGGATGACTCGGTCCCATATACTCCGGTTACTGCCCCTTCTTCTGTTATAGAACCATCTGTATAAAAGACGATTCCGGACAGTTTTGGTAAATCTTTATTGTAGTTTCACTCAACTGTTATTGGTACGATTATTTTGTGTAGTACTTTCGCGATTGCTTAGAGGTCTGTATAGCTCTGATAGCTATCTTAGTATAATGTGTCTTGGATATAAAAGCCCTGTCTAGTGTTAACCCCGGGTACTTGACTTCACCATGCACATGGGCGTTCTGTAAACTAGTAAACGCCTTTGAGGCTATACAATTATTTTTCCTGTAAATGGAACAAGCTAGGTTCTTGTAGGATTTTAGGACAGTTTCTGCTTCTCACACTATTCCTGCATCTATGCTATCTATGCTTTTGCTCTCTAATATACGACATTTCTAAGCTTACCACAAACTGTAATTGTTGTATCATCCACATAACCTACAGCGAAACACCACAACGTGGACTGGGTTTCCGTTGACAACCGCAAAATACTTGTGTATTTTTAATACGCAAATTATCCACCTATAGATTGGTGGGCGGTGGATACGATTCCCACAGTTGGAAGAATATTGTCTCAAGCTTAGCTTCAACACGTGGTCTCTAATATGTCCTTCAAGCATCCTTTTCATTAAATTGAGAATGAACGACGAAGTTGTACTTCTAAAGGATTTTACTTAGTTATTCGAATTGTGTACAGACATTGATACAAATGCCATTTTTAGTTCTCTTCATGTAAGCGGTATATGCTCAAAAGCCACGGCGGACCCTAAAAGTCTGGTTGGGGGAAAGTACTACTTCAATTTCCGCCTACTATAATGGTTGAAAAACTCCATATAATCCTGTAAGTTTAGAAGGTTGAGATTCCTTAATAATCCATTTAATTTTTGTATGATCCATAATCGCCGTACGTATTAGTTCTAATTCTCTATATCAGCTTTACAGTTTGAATTGCCTGTAGTTACTTTAGGTTTTAGAATTATAAATCCCGAAAAGTGTGCTTGCAACAAGACCTGCATTATGATGTCGGTTTCCGTACAACTGTACTCTACGAATTTATTCAATTTTTGATTTGTATTATTTTCAAAGGGTTTTTTGAAGTCTCGCCACTTCCATCATCAAGCCGGTGCTTTCTCAGTATCTTCCCCAGGTTTCTCGTCATGACCGCCTTACGGCTTTGTTATAATGTTCTTTTTGCCACGTTAAATATCCTTCTCGTCCTCATCCGCGTATGCGTAATACCTATATGTCACCCTGACATTTTTGTGAGATACTACATTGTTTCAAATGACAGCTGACTTTAAGCACTCTTGTTTTGGCTGTTGGTATGTTTACCTCCAAGATTTGAATCTTTGCAGGATTGATTATCTTTTTCCTCGGCCTTCGGTGCGCTTGTGGCCCAGCAAGCAGATGTCAAATATCATGTAGTTGTGGTCCGAAATAGATATCGCTTTCGACACATACCAGGTTCTGACTATGCCACGTACCGTTAAGGTGTATAATGCTATGTCAATGACCTTTTTTGTCCCTTTGGATATTTGAAGATTATTAGAAGCACGGTGTTTGATTGAAGACTCACCATTATATTATATGGTATCAGTACTGTTCCAAACAAAGCTATGGTGGCCTTCGGACGACGAAAGTTAATTTTCGTGGCTTATGAATTTAGTGTCTTCCTCATCTTCCATTGGGTTTTCAATGGTTTTGAAGTCTTCTAAAAAAATTGGGAAATGTTCTAGGCTTCCAGGAACCAAAGTTCCTCCCACTTCCAAGAAGTCTCCCAATGCAGTTATTCGATTAACCAGTTCACTTCCATATGCCTATACTGATTGAAGTGTGATGAAACCGCATCTTTCTTAAGTTCGCCAACGTTGAGGATAGAGGTTTTAACGGACCTTATCTCCTTTTCGGTATTCGTAACTTCAGGATTTTGGTGGACAAACTTCTTCCGGAAGCTCATAGCAGTGGCATCGCTGGAAAGCTTTTTAAAGATACTATTCGGAGCATAAAGTTATTAGGACATGGATAGACCGTCACTAAATTTAAACGTTGAATGTGCACATTAAAACAATACTTATCGCGTATAAGAAAGTAGAAATTGCAGGATCATGTAGGATGTCCTATATACATCAAGTGTGTTAATAGATAATCGAAAAACTTGAATGTGTGAGCCGAAGCAAACGCGTTAATGATCAAGGTCGTTAACCGCCAGTTAACACATGAGTTAGTTACAGTATTTTTCCGTCAATCATATCAGCTTAAAAGCTATCAAATCAATTTGAATAGAGTTATGTAACGAAACATGCGAGCAGTGAGACTGGGATTTTATTAGAAATCAAAGTATTCAGAATCAAATCTGTAATGTTGGTTGCCTATACTAAAATCATTGTGAAAAGTAGTCTATTAACGTTCAATTCTTCAAAAAACTGCGTTCATTAATGAGTCTATCAATAAACGATTGTCAGAAATACTTATTTAACCATCAAGTATATTAACCATGTTGTTCTCCTCGACAAGACTATACACTTGTGCTCCTTCGGTTCATAATGACCTGAACTCCTGAAATATGAATTAAAACCAAAATAACGACAATTTTTATACATTTATTAACTTTATTTCTCTAATGCAATGTTTTTTATATGAAACGTGATACTTACAATAAATTCAACCAAATTAAAATAAAAAAAAAAGAAAACGGAATAAAAAATGTCTAATAATTGATATGATCCACTACTTCTTACAATCGGAACAATAATAGGTCACGTGTTCTTTACACAAATATTTTTTACACTTAATGCAGGTCATATTAGTTTTGTTATCACATTTAAAGGGGCAAAATTTGCAGCGTGCTCGTTTGTTTTTGTTACTAGTTCCAGGAAAAGGTGCGGTAGAATTTTCCACCAATGGTTGTTGAATAGCTGTTACAATTGCAGCTGCTTGTTAATTGCAGGGAAGATGTTTTCTGGACAAAACGTAAGGATTTACCAATTGTTTGCCCAATTGTTCCAAAAACAGTCTTCTTTTGAACAAAACATTTTTATTCCAGTCTGGATTTATTTCGCGCCATAAGACGAAAGCATTATAGGCACTGGTATCTAAAATGTTGTAAAATCAGATTATGGGCCATCGATTTGTTTTTAGTTTGCATGTGTATGCACCGATTAGCTGATCTAATGTATCAACTGCTCCCTTTGTACAATTATAATCAAGTATACGTTGTGGTTTTTTGTCTTCTCTGTCGCTTATTTGTTTCTGGTTATGAAATGTACTCATTAGAATGACCTTCTTGTATTTTTTTTGAATATAAGACACAACTGCGGTATCTTTAGTAAAGTAAAATTTGGAACTATGCACAACGTTATTTACTTCCATGATCGGTAGCTCAGGCTTGCTTTCCCTGACAATCCCTAACATAGTAGGATTTCCTTTGAGAAGCATTTGACCCAATTTATACGATGTAAAGAAATTGTCACAAGTTACATTCTGACCTCTTAGTCCATAAGTAAGGTCCAAAACTACTCTCAGCCCCTGATCCTTCTCAGGTTTTCCCCCAGGTGGTTTTCCCGTATATATTTGAACTTCTAAAGCATAAGAATTTGCACAAAGCGTCCATATGTTGATGCCATATTTTGCTGTCTTGCTTGGTATATACTGCTTGAATGGACAACGACCTCTAAATGCAACCAGCTGCTCGTCCATAGTTACGTTTTGCGCAGGATTGTACAATTTTGGTAGTATTTCAGCCCATTTGTCCAAAAATTCTCTAATAGGAGCCAACTTATCCCGTAGCTTCCTTTCTTGACGATCTTCTTTATTATCAAACCGTAACACGCGTGATATATAATAAAATCGTTTCAACGACATTGTTGCGCGAAAAAGACGTCTGCCTGTTTCTGCATTCCACAAACTTCTGGTAGATTCTTCATGCGCTCTGTAAACTCCTCCTAACAGTAAGAAAACATATGTACGCCAGCAACGTAATGCCATCGAATACTTGTCACCGTACACTCTACGACCTTCGATGTTAGTCATTTTCAAAATTATATTTTCCAGAGAACCATTCAAAAATAGCTGAAATGTAGATTTTACATCCTTGCCTCGTGCATTGCTGTATCTAATTGGACCTGGAGCGACTTTTATGATATTTGCACTAGTTGCACGGCCTGATTGAGGAAATGGATCTTACATCCAAGTTATGGTATTATCTTTAGATTGAACCGATTGAGCAGGTGGCATGAATTGTGTATGATTTGTCCCTCCAGCACTGTCGAAAAAATTATCGTCTGACTGTTCATAATCACTATCCTCACTGATATGATCTTCCCCTTCAGAAGCTTCATCGTCACTAATGTCACTAAAATTATCAATAAGTTTTTCTAAGTCTTCACTACTAAGATATTTTTTGCCATTATTGTTATTTCAGCCCTTTAGAAGAACTAGTAGTACGTATAACAAACCGCACTTTACTCTGCAACGTAACAAACAAAACTGTCGGTTGCATACTGCGATATGATATTTATACCTGCTGCAAGTTGCAAGTCTGTTCCTGTTTCGACTTGCACACGCGGTTACAAACCTGCCGAAAATGCTGTAGTAACGCGCATGTGATCATATGCATATTATATATCCTCAAATTTCAATATAAAGTAATTGGAAATACAAATTTATACATCCTCCTAATGTATTACAGCCTCGGGTCATAATGACCCGAGGAACATCAATGTAACAATCATGTTTAGAAAAATAAGGAAAAAAAAATTATTAAAACAAACAACCCACCTCATTCTTGGATTAGAAACAAAGTCATTAACTACGAAGTTTATGTATTAATAAACAAAAAAGTTATTTAAACAACAATTTGATTTCGGGTGATATAGACCCGAAGGTAACAGCAGGGTTAATGAAGGTGATTAACGAACGCGTTAGAAAAGTCGAGATCGTTAATCGCTCATTACTACACTAGTTCGGTACAAGATTTTCAGAGAATCGCTTTCTTTAACTTTTCAGTTTTTCCAAAATGAAAATTTTATGTCGACCAGGCTACCATCTCGTAATGAAAGTACAGAATGCCTCACAGTTCTCATTCCTTGACGCAATACATTCTTTGTTAGATGTTTCATACAAATCAATGCAGGGTCTCCTATCAACTTCATTTAAATCGTTTATTAATAGACCCTATTAATGCATGATTTGGAGTTGCTTAATAATTATCATTAATAAACGATCCTCTGAAATAGTAATTTATTTATCTCTAGCTTACAGTGAAGATTTATTATACAATTTGTAAATTTGGGGTGATCATTGTTTTCTCTTATAAAATATGAAAAATAATTAATCTAAATCTAAATTAAAACAAATAAAGGGAAATCGTAAACATGAATGACGTCTACAGGTTTATGCAGATGATAAACATTTTTTGTTAAATATATAAATAAAATGGCAAATTTAAAAATACTTTTTGGTTAATAAGCTTTCGAAATGATGTATAGGAACGCTTATGTGTGTTGTATTGACGTGTTCATAAATCTTAAATAAATATGTATTCATGATTTTTTTACATTTTTATAAATTGAGGAATCGTAAAATATGAAAAATATATGAAAGGATTCTAGTATCTTTTGATATACGCTAATGGACTATTTTTATACTTTTCATGACATTTTCATAATGATTGACTCTATGTAGATAAGTCATTACGTATAGTTTATTTTAAGTCAACATGTAATGTTATAGGTATCCAAACATAATGTTGAAATCAATACAGCTCTTGGAACCTTTTGAAATGATTCAAAGTACCATTTAGCGTTATTTGCCGGTGAATAGACCTCCAAACATAAAAATTATTCAAAAGTCAATTATACAGACAGAGAACTCAATAAATGGTCCCTTTCAATAAATTAATGCTCTTGAACGTGTAATGATCAAATATAGACGTTCTTATAAATTTGCGGAAGTAAAACGATTAAATATTGGCGTATAGGTGTGTAATTGCTGTGGTAATAGCTCGCTCTAATATCATGCGAAAGGTCGCATTAAGGCTGTACCGATGCACGGGTGAATCCGGCGACAATGTAATTAAGGCAGAATTAGAATCCAACTGCTAATAGCTCTCTAAAACAACCTCGTCCTATCGCACCTTTCCACCTCACACTCATCTTCATTCAACCACCCCTCATCCTTATCCTCACTCTTAGTATCCCCTTCTTATACATCACATTTCATTCAACATGTGGAGAATCAGGAAATTTTTTGATGAGATAAAAGTGATACTGTAAAGGGGATGAATGCGCATTCCACCTATTTTCAAATATTGGGTATGTCACGAGCTTGCTTAATACATAATTTCGCTTCTTTTGAATATTCATGTTCTGCTTGTTAGGTACAGAAATATATACCCATTAATTTACATATAAAATGTAAACTGAATTTTAATAATCCTCATGCCTTGTGACCAAGCCGCTATATTTTGTCATACTCCATGCATTATTAAGTTACAAATTCATTTCTCCACTAAAAATTGTTACGGTTTGCTTTTTTATACAATGTTGAATAAACTAGCGCCATTTTTGTTTTAACAACAGAAAGTCCTCTATCTGCATAACACGCAAATTGCTGAAGTATCGAGCGTGTTGATCCCAAAGTTGTGCTTCACTTTGAGCCGTCTCCAGCTTACAAGTATCACTTTACTGTGTAGCCCAAACTAATCACCTTTGTACAAAAGCAATGCCTATTTCTGTTATCCTATACTGATCGATAACAAGATTATAATTAAGACGGGCACTGTAAAAGCAGATTAATGACGTACCAAAATAATCCTTTTATCTATCTGAAAATTACACACGCCAAACTTTGCCAGTTTAGTTTTCGAAATCATTTTAATTCTCTATAATTAAATATAAACTAAGGTAAGATTTAAAAAAAAATCTTTCCTAAATAAATTGTACTTTAACAAAAGTGTTTGTTTAACTTACATTATCATGCAAATGTGTTAAAGCATCCGTTGTTGGAAAATCTCATTTGGTTTAATTTTAAAACACTGAACTGTTAAATCTACTAATAACAAATAAATTCAAAACTAACAGTGCAAAATTATTTTAAGGCAAAATTCATTTTGCTTTCAATGTTTATCCAAATTGCGCTAAAAATATTTTGTTTTTCTCAAAATGATAAAGTTTTTAGTTAGTTCTTTTTCTACTTTTATTCACATTGGTTTTAGAAATTGGAAATGTAGTGATTTTTGACAGTTTTACAGAACAGCTACTCATTAAATACAAAGGTGCTAAAAATGAAACACTATTAAAATTACACTCTCTGGTAATCAAGGTTTGAAAAAATCTACGTAATAAAAGATAATCTGCATAAAAGATTTTAATTTTTAAATGAAGTGGGCGTGTAACTAGGTTAAGACTGTAAACTAAATTGATTACTATTATTATTTAATTAATAATCCACTTCAGATATTTAATATTGAACATAAATAATTTAAATGTTTCTATTACAATGTTTCGTATTGAGCTTATAATAAAAAGTGTAAAACTCGAACAAAATAAAGCAAATTCTAAGGCATGCTTGAAATAGTACGACATTGGAATTTACTTCTTGACAAATTCCAATACTGCACTTTTGGAATGTAAATTAGCTATTCATAAAATTTTGTGAAATAAATATAACATTTCATGCGAAAGTCCATTTTATAAGTCTGCGAAGTAATAATTCAACATATACTAAGCATTTATAATACTTTAATTTTAAATGTGTTAATGGGGGGGGGGGGGGTCTCGATAGATAGTTAGGCAACACATCAAACCCCCACAAGAGCAATGTTCAAAACGTTCTAACTTTTTATATTATTCGGAAGTTATTTGAAACTTTAGACAAACGCGTAAAACGTCAAAATAGCCCAGAAACCTTCCAAAATGTTTGAATATAGCTTTCTTTTTTAAATTTTAATTTCTATGAATTTTTAATTGAATTTTTTCCCCAGTTGTGATTAAATTGGAATATTTTTATAACTGATAATATTTTTAACAAAAGCCATATATTCAGACATAGGTTTTTCGAAATACGAACTGTTAAGATTTTGAAAAAGTTGTAGATTTATAGTTTACTATTTAAAACATTATAAAAACGATAAATGTTCTGATATCAATAAGGTAGAAATTCCATTGAAAAATATAGCAGCATGGTCTGCTCATTAAATGACCCGGGGACACAAAGATCTTCAGGTATTCCTTAGCAAGTACCTATTTCTATTGAAACACAAACGTAACCAGATTAACTTTGAATCCTTTAAACTATAATTTAAATTAAAATAGCGAAAATGATATGTACTGCATGTCGCACTTTATTAAATTATAATGTATTTGTATCAGTAAAAATTAAAATAAAACAATTAATTATTCTATTTATTTATTTTGTATCAAAGAAAAAAACAAAGTTTTCTAAAATATTGTAAACAAGTTATAGAGGTAAACAAACAAAACAATTTAAAATTTAATTGGTCACATGTACAGTCGTGGATCCACTAATTCCGGTAATACAGACTTATAGTAAAATTCTTCTAATTTTTTTACCATATGATCCTCCCAAAATGTATCATCCCTATAAAAACAAAACATATTGTTTTATTTAATGTTATTGTTGTTTCAATTTCTTCAACATCGATTTTTGTTGCAGTGTAGACAATAAAGTAGCATCTGACTCGTTTGGTTATGTGTAAAATTCCCTACACCTCACAATAACAATTATGGGTCCTCTTTAATTTAATTTTGTTGTTTTCGGAATCTACAATACAATAATTAATTAAATTTAGCTTACATCCCTCCACAGGATCAATGTCGCCGCTTTTTAAAGAGCTTTTTATTTCCACCACTACACGTTCTTCTACTAGTCCGTCAGGCGAACATGCTAAAAATGGTTTTTCTTCGTCTATAAGTAGTCCGCATGTAGTGACTTTTAACTTGAATAATTGTTGAAATAGTTGAATTGCATTTGACTCACTGCTGAGGTCAAAGGCGGTGTACCTATTCCCTTTAAGAACGTTTTAGAGTAAGGAGAAAACAGTTTTGGAAGTGCACGTTGTTTTACGCAGTTTGCATATTTTCACAAAATTACATGCCGTTAAACGTTTCTTACGTTGTACTCTCCACAAATCACTTTTTGATTGGGTCTTCAATCTTTTTTGGTCGACATTTTCCAAACTAGTCAAAAATGGACTAACGCGCAATTCGTACTCATCTTTTGAAAGATCGGGTGTGAAAGGATTCATTTTTCAATACATAATCGTCATACTCGGGTGTAAATGTCCTGTTTTTAGAGTGATCTGAAATCAAAACAGTAGGCTACTACTGTAATGAAGAAGTTTCCATAGAAGAAAACGTTATTAAAATAATACATACCTTTTGTTACCTCTTCCTATAAAAGGAATTTATCAATAAATCCACCTTATAATTTTTTTTACATATTCTGTCATTGAAAACTAACAAAAAAGAATTTCGGGCCAATTGCATGAATTTGCTAATAGTGAATAGTACATAATTTTTTTATTTATGATAATTACAGAACATTTTAGTAAATTATAACAAAGGAGATATTTCAATAAAATAAGATTTTATATGGGTACTTACGCTCTTCTCGCCCTTTTTAATATCACATTCCTACTTCTTCTTGGAACACTCAAACTTTTTCTTGCTTTAGGAATTTTTATACACAATCACAAATTCACAACTGGTGTTTGACCGATGAGTATCATTTGCAAAATCCTACTACACTGATAGCAATCCCATAATTGGCTACATTTTATTAGAATATTTGAGGAATAACAATAATCAATATGTAATCACGCAACATACTTAGTGTAATTACAAGGAAAGTAATTTAGCCATTTTCTACACCTAATTACATTACATATATCTCTTTAAATTTAACATTGGGTAATGAAATAATTAGAAATTAATAGGAATTTATTTAAACAACACTTTATGTTGATTACGTGTAACTAAATAAAAGGATGGAGTTGAGGTACCTATATAATAAAATAATTTTTTTACAAAAAATTAAAAAAATGTTATTGCAAGTTACTTAAGCGTTCATGTCTTCTGTAAATTAGTGAAAAAATAATGAAGGGATATGCATAAATTATTCTGAATATTGATTTAGTCCCTTATCTTGCCTGTGGCAGATAAGTATTCAGGTAAAACTTTGAAAAACTTTCACTCCACTATACCAGGGAGCGCTGCGATCGATTTATATTTCGTCGAGCTATCTAGAGGGGCTTTAAACTAACTTTGGGTTTTAGAGCGAGTTTGAGAATTTTTATGCCTGTTGTGTAGGCAACACGCATTGGCTTCAACTATAAGAAATTTGGCAACATGGTGCGTGACAATTCAATTTTAAATAAATTTAAAAATGTGATAACTGTACTAAATGAGATAACTGATTGGTTAAAAAGTATCAAGTAACTTTTCTTTTTGGTTAAGCTTGTAGGTAGAGGACCTAGAAAATGTTATTATTGCAATAAACATTTTTCAAATCGCAATTGTTGCCGCGAAACAAATATAATTAATGGGTTTTTAATATCTTGATAATACGTCGTCATTTGATAATGTTTTCCGTGATATTTTATTTTATGTATTTTATGTAAAAAATATTTGAATGTGGATTGAAAAGAAAAAGAAAAACACATGTTAGGGTAGAAACAGGTGTCCGCTCGAACTGACTTTACTCAAGGAGTGTAACAAATCGTTGAATATTTTTACACCTACATTCTTGATGTAAAACGTCACTAGTTTAATAATTAATTACGTCGGAACATACCACAAATCTTTGTTTGGTACTAGGAAATTCGAGACGGACACCTAAGGTTTGTTAGGGATAACTGCATATTTTAAAAATTAATACTTCTTATGGTAATGAATATTGGAAATATTCCCACGTAATATTTCGTGTTTTTTTTATAACTTTTAAAAACGGGGGTGAATTTGGAGAGCAAAAACGGCAGTTGCAGTTGGAGTTTGATTCAGTCGAATTGATTTGATTGTTTAATTATAAATCCACATCCTGTCTGTAATTATTTTTATCGTGTTCATTTTAGTAAAACTAAAAACGCGAATTCGTTCTTTTCTTTTAGTGTAGGTTTTAATGTAAGTCTTTCCAAAAATTAATCTACAAGTAATCGTCGCTAGGTCAAGTTCAAACCGCGTATCTTAACTCATCGTTTTTGCGATAAAGTGTTTAACTAAAGAAAATATATTCAAGTGTAAGTAGGTACTTTAATTCAGAACAACGCTCGCAGTGGACAATTCAACAATCCTATGTAATGTTTTAAAAGTCGATCATTGCCTTACAATAAGCATCTAATTATGCACGCAGACTCATTAGATTGAAATCTGTTAAAATAAAAGGAGTCCCCTTTAGACAGTACTACAGCCCTCCTCATTGTCAGTGTGACTTGACTAATATTTTTGTAGAGGTGGGCGTGGGCAAACGTGACACGGTAGATCACGATTAAATTGTGATAAACAAGGTTTACAGACACGGGTCCAGATGACTTTAAAACACCTCAAATTCCATCTTTACTGTTAAACTTATTGTTTTGTATAGATGAATGTGTCAACCGAGAAAGGGACGCTGTATTTTCTAACTCAAGCTTGTGTACCGGTTCCTTTGTTATGATTTATTTACACCCTACCCTTGCAAGGTTTTGTGTTAATGATTTTTTATGGCTTTGGTTCAGTCGGTTTATTTAGAATTGTTTACCTACGAACTAATTTCTCATTATATGTAATTTATTGTAATTGTACGAGTGCGTTTTATATTTTCATTAACCACACACTTGTGTATGTGTAAATTCCTTGCTTATTTTTTAAACTGCATTGCCGTTACCTTATTGTTACCTGTTAAATTTTACTGTTTGTTATATTTTATACGTACCGTAATCTGCATTATTATTTGCTGATTTACTTAAAGATCGGCATGATTGGTTGTATAGGGCACCATGTTTGGTATTACAATTGTTATTCTGATTTATTTTTGGCACAATTGTGGGTGTGAATACACTGTTTATGTGTAGCTATACTGATTTTTATTTTTTTTGTTCCTTAATGTTATAATTTTGTACTCACTTTAACCTAATCTGATGGTGTTTTGTTATATATTGAACCCTTTCATGGTTTTTCTTTGTTATTTGATTTATATTAATGTACTTGTGCAATTACTTATTAATGAATACATTGCATTTTCTTGGTGGTTCTTTCCCAACTTACTAAATGAACGGGTTGAACCATCATTACCCAAAGCGGCAAAAATTGCGTTGTTAGAAACAGGTATGTCGGGGAGGTTTTTTTCTGTAATTTTGTATAAGAATTTATTTAATAAAGTTACATACAGCATAGTGCTGGTTTTTTAAATCTCCACAGTTTGTAAAAAAACTGCACTAAGTAATTTAGTTTTCGTGTCTACGGATATAAAGTTTATTAACAAAAGCTTCACATCCTGGCAGGAGGTGAGTAAAAAAATTTCTTAACATTAGTACACTTTTACCATTGAGTATTTAACTAAGCACATTCGTTATATTTCACAATCAACTCGTATCTAAAACACTGGTTTCTCTAGGTTTTTATTTTTATTGGCGATTCTGCACATATACCTGGTCAGAATTCTTCCGAATTAAGATATAAATTGGAAATGGTCCCCGATAACTAAGTCGAAGGTACGTTCTGCATGTTACTTCACATCGGATCATCTTCTCCCTAAGAACAAACAGGTTTATGTCCAGTAATACACTAGGTTAAGTAGTTATACACAAGCAACATCCTGGTTAGTTTCTTTTATTGTTATTCCTTCATGAGGAAGCTCTCATTGTATAGAAATTTGTTTTAATTAACCTGCGAAGTGCTTGAAGAGCGGCTCGTTACTATAACGATTTACAGTTATAAATACAGCACTGTTCTTTAAATTCGTGTATGCGACTACTTTTCGTTAGAAAATTGAATGGTATTACATCTAACGATATTACGTCCCTGTAACCGCAAGCGTTAGTTAAAATTTACTATATTATACTCACACAAGTGCTCCTTGCTTACAGCTGACAATCTAGCTTCCATCTTTTACTATTTTTATCTATTGTAACTTTGCATTTCCAAAAAAATTGTTGTTACACCGCTGTTTTATCTTTATAACCTACTGGTTAGGAAGCAAACATCTGTTTGCCATCTTGGCATTTTTTTACATAAAAAAACAATATGACCGACTTCCGGTTTCACCGGAAATGGCACAAAAACTGAAAATTTAAATGCAACAACCTGTGAACATACATGTTTGGATTCTACGGCTTCAAATACATACAGTTCATCTGCCAAATATCAACCCAAACGCCATTTTACTTTGACAGAGTCGGCTTCAGGAACATGTGTTAATAAAAATTAGAAAATAAAAAATTACTGCTTTATTTAGGAACTAAGGAAATTACTATGTATATCGTTTTACTAGTACTTAAAAGAGATATTTAGTATACAGGGTGGTCTATATATGTTTCTATTGGGAACAGTGAGTTTTAGTTAAAAAACCGTAATTTTTAAATTTAATCGTTAACAAACTTCACAAATATTAATTATTAGGAAAAATAATATTGTGGGGGTAGTTGTACGTCAATTATCTATAATTTACGTGACGCCGTAATGATTTAAAATTTAAAATAAATTTAAAAAAATAAAATTAAAGTAGCGCCTAAGTTGACAGATGAACTATATGTATTTGAAGCCCTAGAATTCAAATATGTAAAAATATACAGGGTGTTCCATTCAAATTTTCAGATTTTTCGTAATTTCCGGTGAAACCAGAAGTTTTGTTTTTTTATGTAAAAAATCCTAAGACCTCCAAAATTTGAACAAAATCTAACGACCGTTCAAAAGTTACAGGGGTGGCCCCTATTTGATTTACACCCTGTATAGGGTAACTCATATGATCATTTTATAGATTCTTGATTTTAAATGGTTAATGCATGTTTATGTGTCTTACTTATTAGTATAATTATCTACGCTTAACTATACGGGTCAACAAACGCTATTATAATAGGGAAGCTAATTCAATTTTTTTTTTGTAACTATTTCGACTCTCAGCCACTGGGTTAGACGTATTTGTTTAACATTTTTCTTGTAATTGTAAGAGTTATGCTAGCTTATGCTTTTGGTATAAGGTTATAGAAATAGTATCAAACTAACCCTTTCTGTTTGCTGTGTGAACATCTACGCGTCCTATTTTTTTTTTGGTACTGTTAATTAAACTTAAATCGATTTGTGTGTTTAGGAAAAATGCAATGGTAGACATTTGGCTGAAATATTCTGGTTATTTTTATCCTGTATAAAATTACCATTCGTTTGAATTAAAGCTGATATGCCAGTTTCAAGGAGAGCTCTTCCTGGAATTACGGTTTATTGCTTATTTGATTTCAATTTTGTGTTGTCTTTGATTTTTAGGATCAACGCTGTATGTTTCACAGTCCTTGATATTTATCGGTTTTGAGTATTGTATAATATTTATATTCTTTGGGGTTATATTATAGGTATAGCTCTATGCAGAAATGTAAGTGCGTTATTATTACAACTTTTGGGTAAATAGAAGGTTCCGACAAAGAAGTTTCTAAATTTTATTCACAATCCGTATATCTATCCAAACTGACGGTAACGATTGTGTTAGTATTTATTATTATTTATAAACTGCTACAATTATCTATCCATGTTATTGGAGCTGTACCAAGGTTGTGTTATTAATTATGTTCCATTCTGATCCATTCCCTTCTTGTACTGTGTCCAACATTACTTTAACTGTATCGTACCTCTTCTTGTGTCGTAGCCCTTTTCTTGGTCTAAGGGCAATATAAAAATACATCAAGTGGTTTCAGCCACACGCCCACGCATCTCAGTGACTAACCGACCGACTGAGCTTCCGGCCTAATCCCTATTTATTGTTACGGTACACCTTTTACTTTTGCGAAGATCATACTTTTGTGCATGTAACACTGTTTACTAGGAGTAAGTTTCAGGGTTACAAAACAATAATTATGGATAATCAATCAGTATTTAGAAAGTTACAAATTTTAATAAGACGTGTAGGTATGATAACATCTGTTTCTTATCTTCTCCAATAATTTTCTATTACAATCGTCTATTCATCTAACGGCTATCGTCTAAAAAATGAATAACGTTGAAATAATAATAAAAAACCCTTCTTAGGACAAACGACGCATGAGCTAAACTTATGAAAATTAAGTTAAGGTCTAAAGAGCATATATTACATATCTACTTATTTAGAGCCACAAATATATATTTTTCAAAGAACAGTAAACCTAGCATCCATAAAAAGATTTGCTGAACTGAAGAACCCCGCAACCATAACACTACTCAGGAGAAACGCCGCATATACTTGTCGTAGTCTGCAGATGCCGTGTTTATTCTAAACCTGGCTACTCACTACGCGATACTTGCCAAGTGACTTGACTGGGAATAGTATTGGTAAGTACTTGCCAGCGTTCAAATAAATGGTATATACTACGTGCGACTCAAAGAGTTTCAGTTTTAAACGGGAAGTGCAAGACTTTCGAATAGGAAAAGCACACGATTGACGAAAATACTTATACGACAGACCTAACTGCTTTTGTAACATTAAGTTATGGTTATCTTTTACTCAAAAATGGAAAAAAGAAACGCAAACAAAGAAGGTGGTGTGTTACAACTTTGAACAATAGTGTAACTTATGAGACGAATTGCAAATGATAGTTTCTTTTTCATAAATATCGAAGAAATTTAACATAATGTCATTGGTCCACTCCATACATTTGAAACAAATTTATACATTATAAAAGCTACACTTTTGAATGCAAATAATGTTACACGTCCAAACCGCACTAGGCGTCGTGCTGGCTTACCGAAGTAAGCGGGTTGCCAAGCCGGCAATGGGCTGGGTCGATATAAGGAGTAAAATGATTCAAAAGTAGTTTCAAATACCCTAAATTTACCATAAATCTACAACTCACAATGCTCAGTCCAGAAAAAAAATGTTGGCCCCCCGCCGTGTCTCTAGGCGCCACCATAATCTTAAATTTTGCTAAAGTAAATAGTCTTAGGAGGTTAAATTAATCCTGTCCGACTGTGGAAGACAGGATTGTAGCCTACTCAGTAAAACCATTCACCACTCAAAGTCAATCACACTTCAAAAGAAATTTATCCAAAAGCTCAAGAAACAAAAAATAAATAAATGCAAAGAAAGCATTTTTAAACCACCTTGCAGCATATGAAAATGTCAGTTAAAATGTCTACACAGTATAAGCGAAGAAAGAAGAAAAACTACAATGATGTCAATAATATTGACACAGACGCTTTTATGAAATATGATGTTAGTCACCACTTGTCGCAACATACGTGATAGTTGGCCCATACTAAATATAACCTCAAAATTGATATTTGACGTTTAATGCTTATGAGTGCCCAAATTATTCAACATGATTTACTTTATTTTACAACTTGTTACTAACAACTAACAATTATGGGTAACACTACAATTATATTGTGTTGAGGCAAATGGTTATTAACGACATGCTTCATAGGATCGGAACCACCTTTCTTTCCACTCATAAACATTAAATACAAATGCAAATTTTGAGTTTATATTTGGTATGGGCGCACCATCACATATGTTGCGAGAAATAGTTGCTAACGTCATGTTTCATAAGAGACCCGATTTTTGATCGCGCCATATTAATAGTGTGTATTGGCTACTAGACTGGATTGAAGGAAAAAACATTTATCCTAAAATTTTTGTCACGAAGAAGGATAGCTATTCAGAACGTAATAAACTAAAGTGACAAAGTCACGTTTATTGAAGTGTGCTTCGAACAAAGTTACAATAACGAAATTCTATTAAAAATTTATAAATTGAAATTACTTTTACCAATTTCTATATTTCAAAGTTTTAATTAATTCAATTTTAGTGGTTCTGCTAATATTTGGTTCTTATAATAGATTCATAGAAACATCGCTTAACCATACCAAAATATATATCTACTATAATACAACTGTATATTAATGCTCCGGGCTTCGGATAAGAGTACAGCCAAATAATAATGAAGTGAAAATGAAATGTTTGAATAATGTTCATTTGCACCTTTTACGTGCATTCTGCTTTAAATCGTAAAATTACATTATCAGTGCACTGTAAATATGATTTTGAGGAGCAACGCCATTAACTTTTTTCAATACCACTTCTACCGCCTGGTTTCCTAGCTGAAACCTTAATGTTATAGAATTCTTCATTATTGTAGTTTATCTTAACAATATTGTATATAAATAAATGCACTTCGTTCATTGTTAAACATTCTTTAAGAATAATACTACTTTAAATAAATTTCAGCGCTGTTCAGAAGAGAAATTTAAAGTTTGTAATATTAACAAACTTTATACATGGAATTTAAAATTAATGAATAGGTTTATGACCAAACTACTTGTGCCAGACATTGTGTTATTTTGTCGGGTAAACGATAACCCAGAAAGTAAGTTCAGTAAATTTGTTTAAAATTAATTAAAAAATTATTATTAATTTTATTAAATACATAAATAAAATATTTACCTCGAGTAGGATATGAACCTACGACATGTATTTTCCTAGAGTACCGCTCTAACCAACTGACAATCCCCAATCAATGTAAATTTTGCCTTTATGTATGTAGAACTGATGTTAATTCTTATAATTATTTAAAACTAGTTTATATTCGTTTGATTTACTTGAAAAATACTTAAACATAACGTCTTAAGGATAATTTTGGTGTAACATAAATATCAAGAGATTTTAAGTTTAAGCTTAACCTGACTTTTTTATGAAATATTATAAAAAGTAAGTAGTATTTACTAAAAAGTCAATGTTTTTGTAATAATATGGATAATACGTCACAATTGTAATGCACTAACTAGCAAATAAAATGTAAATACGTTCGCATCTCGTCAGAATACCGAAATGTTATACACGAAATTCAAAGTTATATTAGTATATATGCAATGATTATTTGTCTAAGGTAGAAGTTCATGTCGGAAGTTATTGCACCACTGTAACTGCATAAGTACAACTTCCCGGAGGCAAATCATTAAGTGGGGACGTTAATTTATGGCTCACGTTACCGTTATGCAATAATATTGGGGCATATATGTTCCTTTAATTTGGTGACATTACCAAATGGAGTGTTACAGTTTATACTGAAGTAACGTTTCTGATAAAGTGTTAAAGCTTAAATAAAACGTTAAGGAACAAATAGGATGTAAATCCGTCGAACCAAAGATAACCTTAGCCCTCAACTATCCAGCTATCCTTCTCTCGGGTAAGAATGTGCATCCTCCAAACACTTGATCGTTAAGATTTTTGTTGGTTTATACCCAAATTTATAAGTTCAATGATATAGGTTTACGGATAGACCTGAAATGATACTTAAACCAGAATGACTATGCTGAAAAAGCAATAATAAAATATCAAGACTGATCATTCTGCCTTGTGGCTTACCTACATCTAAACTACTGAAACGTACTTGGACTCGATGGTACGTATATATGCTGAAAATTGTTAATATAACGATATAAAAAAGTTAGTTTTGTTTCGTAATCATGTCTTGCAGTGTCACCAGAAAAATTGGTTATTACCATCATCCCAAGACAGTTTACACAAAACGAATAATTTTTAGACTAAATAAATGAGGATTTAAAATGAAAGCAGGGAAACGGCAACCTTCGGTGGAAATTCCCAATTGAGTGTGCACAATATAATAAAGCCTCAAATTACCTCAAAATAGTTGCGAAAATTTAGTCAGATACTACTAAAATATTTTGGCACTATAGCATAAGTTGTAATATCTAGATCCTTATACCAAAAATCCTAATTAACTTTCCTTAATTACTGCCTACCACTTGCGGGCAATTGTAATACTAAATGTCCAAAATTCCGAGAATTGCACATAAATCCCTGCATTTTCAATTTCAACCAATCTAACTTACGCATTCTCCCACCACGCATCCTAGTTAAAAAAAACAGAGCCTTTTTCAGTATACAACTCTCCGATACAACAGCATAATCCTCTCCGATTCAAATGAGAATCCTTCCTGAATCACACCTGGACATGCCGCTCACCTGCTACATTTAAAAATCATCACAGTCACTATGAAATAACACAACTATTACACATTCACTCGTTTCCAAGTGTAGACGATAAACATACGCAGAGAGTATACGCCCGCGTGTATTTGTTTTGATTTTTCTTGCAATCGTTGGTAGAGCAATCTTGAACAAGTCCTTTTCCTTTCCGTGTTATAGGAGAAAATCACACAACTAAATAATTCTCCTTTTCCGAGTTGTAGGTGTAAAACACTTACAGGTACGCGAAGAGCTCAAAGTTGTCAACATTCGGTACGGTCGAGCGTAAGGTCCATTTTTGGATTGACTCGAACCGATATAATAATATTGTGCAGTAGCTTGGTTCTAAAACTGCCTATTCCTGTGTGGGATAATATAAATAAACAAAAGTTCGTAAAATTAAATGGAAAAGGAGTTTTGAAATTAAATATAGAAGTGTGTTTACGACAGTTTTGTTAAAAGAGGCCATCACTGCAAAATAGGTAAATTGTGACCCCAAAAATATTTAAGGTGCTTAAACAGTGATAATTTTGTTAATAACAGACAAGCTGTACATTAAATTTTAATGCTTAATAATACCGTAATGTTAAGGACTACTTGTGTAGAGTAAATTTCGTAAAGCATAATGTGCTAAAAATATTTCGCAGATAAACCTTTACTACTATTACTATTTTGAAATATCTAGGAAATGGTTCTCATAAAATTGTGTGTAGTTATAGTGATGTATGACTCCCATTGCCTCATGTAATTTTGGGTTTACGAGCTATCCAAACTTTTTCAGGTGACAACATTTCATACTCCAACTTTATACACAAATTAGTGTACAAAATACAGGTTGTCAAATATTTTCAAAAAACAAATATGAATAGTACCATTGCGATTTATACAGACCTGTGTTTATTAACCTGGATAATAAACATTGGTTTTAATACTAACTCTATAACGACAATTTTAATAAATAAATGGAAATTTCAAATAAAAACGAGTGTAAACATTGTAATCCATCATTTGACACCCTTTTATTGCTTTCATGCAGCTTTCTAAAAATAAATTTAATCATAACCGTGTCGGAATAATTTCGACGGAAATACGTATTTACAATAGTAATAAGGGATATGATTGGACGTGTCTTAACGACAGGCCCATTGCGAATGATTGAAAAGATATAAAGGCCTTCACTATTAGCTTGCAACGGAATATCAAAGACTTAAGAACTCCTGAGTTGAATTTTGAAGAGGTTATCTCCGCATTATGACAACATCAAAAGCGCAAAAGTAATGTTGCCATATTTAATCAATACAATCAGAATAAATTTTCTGGTAATCAAATTCTACTAGATATAGGAGCAGTATTATGACCTACATGGTTCCTGGGCCGCCACTAATATTAAACCTATTATATTAGGAAAATTACCCAATTAAGATACGTTTTCATAATGAGGAAGTAGTTAGAAGCTTGATAAAAATGTACGAACTTAATGTGGTAGTGTAAATGTATCCCTCGTCGAACTAAATGGAAAATTGAGTGCTATAAAGGAGTTAGGCAGAAAGTCATTTCTCGAACTGGTACGGTAGAATCTCACTTACGCATAACATATATCAACAATACTCCCAAAATTATTTCTTTAAATTGAATAACACCTGCAGTGCTAATCCAATTAGCATCTACTATCAAAATACGTACTTAATTTTAAATTCGGTGTAGCTTTCTCCAACTATATGTGTTTGTGAAAATGGCTTTTTTATATAATAAAGCGTATGGCCTCGACGGTACCCAGCTACTGCCTCAAAGAAATGTGCCCCCGAACTAGGACCAGTCGTATCGAAACTATATTCGATCTCTCTGTATTCTGGACAATTTCCTTCTTTATGAAAGTGTGCCATAGTACTTAGTTCTAAACTCGATCTATTGTTCTAAGTGTATGTGTTTGTGAAAATGGCTTTGTTTCTATAATAAGGCGACTGACCCAGACGGTTCGCTGCTATTGTCTTAAAGAAATGTTCCCCCGAAGTAGTACCAGTCTATCTAAGCTATATTTGATCTCTCTGCCGTCTGGCCAATTTTTTTCTTCATGGAAGTTAGAAAATATCCTACCTATTTCCAAAAGGGGCAACAAAAACCGATCCCTCTGCAGACCAATGGCCATCACTTCTATTTTGTCTTTCATGGAAGATGACATGAATCAGCAACTACTCTCTCCTTGAATCTAACGAACTCCTTAGTGGGCAGCAATATGGTTAGGCAGAGTTGTTCATCAGGTGATCTTATTTCAAATATGAGCTAACTTTGGAATAATACATTAGAACCATCTGAAGAAACAGTTGTAGTCACTTAGATATCTCAAAACCAAGTTTGATATAAGTGCCTACTTGCCAAACTCACCTCGTTTGGTTTAACTGATATTCTCATCAACTGGGTTGAAGATGACCATCATAGCATCATCTAACGGTCGAAGGCTGGCAGTGAGAAATGTCATAATTAAATAGCAAATTAAAAAAAAATTTAATCAAATCATGCTGCAAGAGTAAATTTGTAAAAAACTTTAAATTCAAACTGATAAAAGCACCCATAAACAGAAACCTGACATCAATTAAAGATCTTGTCAAATCTAACAAAGAAATAGTTTTTTATGTAGTATATTTAAAATGATTTTTAGTTTTAATTTCAATTATATATGTTAAATTATTATAGTCCTGTGGTAATTTAGCACTTAACATGTAATTGGTAAAGCATTTACTTCAAGGTCTAGGAAAAAACATACCAAAAGATAAAATTAAAATTAAGATGTATCATTGTTCTTTTTTTTTAATTATAAGATGCCAAAACCTATTTGAACGGAAAACTTTTCCGTGCCTATTGAAGTTATTAGGACAATTATCTCAATAGCTTTACGTTGTAAACGAACATAATAATGAGTCTGTCTTGAGGATGTTTGTATATTATCACATTGAATGTCATAATTTAAATTATTTAAAGCAAGTTCAGCTACTGCAGATCTCTCTGGTTTACCTAAACTACAAAATCTCACATGTTTTTTACGTCTTGTATCAATGCTACGTTTTGTGGTTCCAAAGTATATTTTTCCATGAGAGCAAGATAGCTTATATACTCCGGAAGACCATAAGGGGCCAGAAACAGTTTTAGGTGACCTTAAGTGTACTTTAATTTTTCTTGTAGGTTTAAGAACTGCCCTAATGCCATGATTAATCAGACTTTTTTCAATGTTATCTGTAACGGTATAAACGGAGTAAAACCAGTACCAATTATATGTTAAGTTACCGCAGCATTATAATAATTTAACATATATAGTTGAAATTAAAATTGAAAATCATATTAAACGTACTACTACGTTTGCGCTGTAAAATTACAATTATTAACAAAAAGCTATTTCTGTGTTAGATATGGGTAGATCTTTAATTGGAATGTTAAGTTTCTATTTGTGAATGTTTTCATAACTTGAAATTAAAGTTTTTCACAACTTTACACATACATCATAGTTTGATTAAATTTTATTACATTTGCCCTTTGATTGTGAGATTATTCACGGTTCGCCTTCGATCGCTAGAGGATGTTCTGATTTCTCATCTTCAAGGCAGTTTAATAAAAATTTTATTAAGGATCTAGTTTTGCTTTACTAAAATTATATTCTATACTTGGTGTTATACGTTTATTAAACGGTTAACTTAATAGTAGGCTTGTGTTTGCGATTTCAAATTGAATCAATTCATTTTAACATCTTAGAGAACTAGCAACACTGAGGACGATAACTGTAATTGCTATTGAAACGCATGGATTTATGTAAAATATAAATATAAAAAAACTCCATTAAAAAACCCAGAAAAGGTTAAGTATTTTAATTAGGTGTAATAATGGTGAAAGTTTAGATTTTCATATTTCACATCAGCTCATACATTTCCATAGAAGAACAGTGATAAAACTGAACAATTTTACTTAGCTAGTTCACGTAGTGGCAATTAATTAATTCAATTAGTGATTAATGATGGTCATAGCTCAAATTCCTTTTTGTGAGTTACAGTAAAAGATGCTGAAACCCAAGCTGACAAATTTGTTGTTAAAAACGTAGAAAATGGTTACGTCCAGCTATTGAGAAGGTCACTTACAAAAGTTGGACGCAAAGACCTAGTTAAACCATCACTCAAGGGATCAAAAGGTATTCTTTGTACAGTCATCATTTCCGACGTCTTTATAGCCATTAATTAATTCATGCAACATTTTACGACAGTTTTTAGGTTGGCAGGGCTTGATCCGGAATTATGTCATATACTCTTACCAAATGTGTCAAAAACAGTATGCGTCCAGTGAAAAACTTTGTTGTGAGCAAATTCGCAACCGTATTTTTCGCAATTTCACGTATTACAGGGGGCGTACATGGAAGATTATCTTGATTATCTTCCATTTTCGTGTTTTGTGATAGAATTTGGATAAAACAAAAGGTAACTAGACCATATTTTCACTTTTTTAAAATTAAAACATTACTAACCGCCACAAAAATCTCTAAATCAACTAATGTCAAAATTTTTGTTTGAAAAGGGCATAAAAAAGGCAAATTACAAAATCTTATCTACCTAGCCATGAAACAAAAAAGTGACAATCTCAAACAAATTATTAAAAATTGCTATCACTCTTAGAAGTACACGTGCTAAGTTGTGTTTAGTTTATGCCGTTCACAGAGATTTGAAACAGTCTATTCGCCGATAAAATGAGTGAAACTAAGATTGAACATCGCAACGTAATATAGTTCCTGACAAATGAAGGCAACGGTCCAAAAGTCATTCATGAAAGAATGCTTGCTGTGTATGGGGAAGATGCACCATCTTATTTTCAACTAAAATATTGGTCTACACTCTTTCGATGGGGTCGAGCATCAATCAATGATGACCCAAAATCCGGACGACCCACTGAAGCTCGAACTGAAGACATTGTGCGAAAAGTCGAAAATTTGGTACTAAAAATCGGCGTGTAAAGACCTCTGCCATTGCCAATAAAATTGGTATATCCGGAATAAGTGTCCTCAAAATTTTGAATGACGATTTGGGTATGAAGAAGGCGGCTACCCAAATTGCTTACCCCTGAACAAAAACTGTACAGAAAAGAAGTTTCTCAAGAAAATTTGGCCGAATTGGAGACGGGCAAAATTTTTTTTCTCGAATTATCACCGGGGATGAGACTTGGGTACATCACTGGAGCCCTCCTCCTAAACAAGAATATGTAATGGGTTCATAAGGGCTCTACACCACCAAAAAAGGCCAAGACACAATTTTTTGGAAAAAAATTGATGGTAACAGTTTTCTGGGATGCTGAAGGGGTCTTGCTTCATAAATGGAAAGACCTACGAAAACATAATTACTAAAAGCCCGCATTCTTGTCCACAAAAAAAAACCTGTTGCTGCACGACAATTGCCGGGTTCATAAGGCAATAGAAGTTCAGCAGATAATCAATGACTGGGTTTATAGAGTTAAGGCATCCACCTAGCTCCGTCAGACTTCTTATTCAAACATTTAAAAAGCTTCTCAGGAGGAAGCGTTTTGCTTCTGATGAAGAACTCAAAGAAGCTGTTGAAGAATATTTTGCAGGGTTACCGAAAGAATTTTTTCCTGAAGGTATAGGGCAAATGAATCCTCGTAGCATACAAAATTTACTTCATAAAACTTTGAAGCACTCATTCTTTAAAACACTCGTGGCTACTCTCTTTTTACAGTTGCAGTCGTGCTTCAAGACTGGTCTTATGAAACTTTTTTTTAATATACTATTATAACATGATTTCAGTACACATTAATAAGGAATAAAAGATACTTTGTCAAGTTTGTTATATTTTTCCTATTTAAATGCATTAAGATTTCCTATTTTTCGAGCTACTTGTCAGACAAGTTAAACATGTTGCCAAAAAATGCACTTTTTGTAGCACATTGCGGTCGAAAAAAAATAAAAATATATATAACAAATTGCGTTATATTGCATTATATTATACTGAACCCGAAAAAATTTTAGAAAATTTTTCAAAATGTCTGTCGGTGTGTATGTGATCACTCGCCAGCCGGAACTACACGGACGATTTCGATGGAATTTGGAATAAAGGTCTACGAGACAATTATGTCGACAAAACAAGCTTTTTGAACGCAATAGGTATACAGGGGGTGAAAATAAGGGTGTTACTTTGGGGGTAAATTTTACCATAGAAGATTGAAATTCAAGTCATCTATAACGCATGAAATGCAATTTTTTGCAATTCTTTAAAACTTTCGAAATTGAATATGGCCGCAGTTACAGTCACATATACATTTTTTTTATAGAAATATATATTTCCAATACCGTTCAAGATATAAAATAATTGAAAATAGATATGCGTAGTTAAATAAAGGGTTCTTTAAAGGGATTTCTTTACGTAATAAATTATGGTATAAATTTGCCTACATTTAAGGGATTAAACCTAATCAATTATTCGAAATTGATTTATTCAAAATTCTTTCAAAGCATATTTTTTTTATATTTTCTAGGCAACCAGTCACTCTTATTAATGCGACTAACCTGCTTCTTATAAAGCTACTAGTATAGAAGATATTCATATATTTAATATTGATATTGATATTCTAACTATTTTGATTACAAACTTGGGATTTTGGAAATAAATTTTGTTCATTTGCTCTAATGAAGTGATATGATCCTGATGAAAACGCTACTTCCGGTTTTTTCCGGAAATCGACATTCCTCATATTACTAGTACAACATACACATATTCTTACTTTATTTGAAAGGGCTTTAAAATGATATGAAATAATCCATATTTATCTTGAAAGATAAGCGAGATATCTATTTTTAACTTTTAGCCTACATATAGAAGGTTATGCAAACGACTTATTTTCACTATAGCTAAATCGACTTATTAGCTCATTTTACAACTTTTCGCCAAGTTTCGTCAAGATCGGCTATGGTGCCTGGATGTCTAGGTGAGGGGGTGCGGGGCGTTTTTAGGGTCAGTTATGGATTTTTATTAAATATTTCTAAAACAATTGAATATTTCAAAGACATAAAAATACCCCATATATTTTTTAGTATTTTTCAAGGAAGTCCTGTAATGCACTAGCAACTAGCATTCACCTACTTTAAGTTTGCCACCTATAGGAAATGATACTTTAGTCTGTCAAAAAGATTCAAATTGAACCGTAAATATCCGTTTTGAGGTTCACTGAGTCAAGATAAGACATTTTTGAACAATTTCGTATCCACGTGCGCGCTAAGGAGTAAAAGGGTCCATGTGGTTTCCTAACAGCCGCAATAACTCAAAAACTATTTCAATTTGGAATACGCATTTAAGACATAAATTTCTAGATTCTGGTATTTTTGGTGGTGGTAAAGCTGTAGGTGAAGGAGCAAGAGGGGTTTTTTCTTTCGTCGGCAATAACGCAATAACTTAAATAGTGATTCTATTAGAATTTTACATAAATATTAAAGCCATAAGCGGCTAAACCCCAGTAACACCTAGTGGTGGTGGCGGAGAAGTCGTGGGATAAGAAGGGTCGATTATATTTTCTTCGTTCGGTACATCACTAAAACTTGAAAACGAACTACATTCAAATTAGGTACAGTATTGGATTGAATTGATTCGAATAATAGACACTAGTTTAAAAATATAACAATAAAACGTAAATAAATACAACGTAACCGTGTATTCATTAACCAAATGGGTCCATGATAATAAAAATTTTTAATTTGACGTTTAATTCAAATTTCTTTTATTTCAATAATTTTAATTTAATTACATTTTAGTATGATTTTATTAGACAGCGCCTACAGAGTCAGTATAATAGAAATGTCGATATTTCATGGAATATCCATTTAAGGGTTAATTTGGTATTAAATCTGATGAAATTTATAATTAGTCACAGTTATATTAAATTAAGTTACACAAAATGTTACTAATCTTAGTTGAATGACCAATACTAAATTTTGAAATTTACTAGTTGTACGCTATTTAGACAATAAAGTGGAAATCCAGGGATAAATGCATTCTCAGAGCTATAAAACTGTCTCTAATCATTTAATCTTAGGCTTTGGGAATTTTACTGGCAGGGTTTAGATTGGGCGAAGATGGTCTCGATCTGAGATAATTTTGCTAAATGAGTTCAGTGTAATTTAAGAATTTAAAGGTTTTCGCTAAATTTAAAGCGAAAATAGCCTTTGTAAATATACAAAAGTTTTAATTTTCTTAAGTACAAAAGCTGTTTTATATTTAAAGTAGAAATATGTCAAAAAGTTTTTCCTTTAAATATTATGAAATTTACAAAGTTGTGTTATAAAAATCAATACGATTACCACACAAAAAAAAATTCTTTTAAGGTTATATTATGAAATAAATTTAATACAACCGTCAAAACAATAAGAATCGCAGCCATCAATCATATAAAATTTTCTACTATCAATCTCTATTATTAAGTCCCAAACTTTTATTGTTTCAAAACAAAACTTGTGTAAGTTAATAATTTATGTCATATTTTGGAACTATAAATTTTTTAATTAACAAAGACTTCTTCAAGAAAGATAATTTACGGCTATGTTTGTACAACCTTAAATTTGTAGTTGTTTACGTTCCAATTTTATAGTGAACGTTTGTCATGAAAAACTTTGAAAACTGTGCTTTAAAGTTATACATTTAGGTTAAAATGATATTCACCCATTCGATACTTTTATACATGATTCTTTCTCCGGGGATATAAATTCAGAAATGTCTTATTTTATGGTTGCTGGAAATACAAACGAAATGGGGTGATTTTAAACAGAGGTATACCTCTATGCGGACAATAATAATAATAATAATAATACTTGACTCTTAGGGGAGAATTGTGCCTTTTGAAGGTTTTCCCACCTCCTACACAAAAAAAAATAATAATAATAATAATAATAATAATAATAAACCGTAGAACGACAAATAAGCCATTGATGCATTTTTTAATGCGTTAGTTGCTTAATCTCATATTAAAGAATTTTAGTGTCTGTGCAAACCTTTCTAAACCATACAAAATGCTCAATTACTTGTTACAGGCTAAATACCCACTGGAGCATCCAGTCCGTAAAGGCAATTTGTGCCACGGCATAAATATAATACATTAAACATCTGCGTAAGCAAATAAATAAATTAAATAAGGTACGGTATAAAATCATAACGATCGCTTACCAGTGTTGTTGATAATTGTATTGAAAGATGTCCTTTCACTACTCGTAGACCCATTTTCCCCAGCTTTTTCTGCGACTTCATATAACGGCGTAAACATGTGTGTTTGTTTACACTCGCTAGAAAGAATAAATTTTAGGTTCCTTTATAATTCTTAATAATTTCAAATTCCTTTAATAAAGACTTATACTGTTTAAAACGGTTACCTTTTAATTTAATTTGGGTAGTTTCAATTTGTAAAGATATCATTCAACAATTAAAATTTCCTTGCTATCAGGTTTCAGCTTGAATAAATGAACTCACCGAATTCTTTTATTATTTTTTGCCCCGGCTAACTTGTTTATTAACAGAAATGATTATTGTTATCAATTACCCAATTTATATTCAATTTGATTTACTTCTTTCAGTATTAAAGCTTTTAGTATTCGTAATGGTTAATAACGAAAATAAATCAAAACGTTGTACTTACTTAATAATTACTAAATCCCTAAAATGCAGAAATGGTTTGCTTACGTTAACACATAAAAAAACCATCCTATTATTTTATTTAGTATTCTTATCATCTAACATGTAAAATAATTTCTGTATCAGCAGTGAATGAAATTTAATTAATTCATTGTTTATATTCAAACACATATTTACAGAAAAATAAAACGGCAATGCTGAATCGTATAGAATAATCGTTAATACTTTCGATTTATTCTTCTTTATTTACTAATTTACCAGTTTAGTCCGATTAGCGCATTTTATATCGTTCGTTCACTATTTAAATGTAGTCATGTAGGACCTCCAATATTTAGAATGCACGTAATTTATTTCTTTATAGCGTCAATTTTCTTCTTATTACTTCGTTGACGTCATGTGCACTTTTATTCAATCTTGCCTTTTATTATTTTAATAAGGAAGGTAATCTTACTTCTTCCCTATTATACACTACTTTTTATTTAACTTTATTTCTTAATTTAGAGGGTAGCATGACTGTATGCTATGGTTACTCGTGGCTCGGCAACGATCACACTCTTTGGTTAATTTCAACCACTAACTACTCACTTAAACAGCAAGTCACAGTTCGTCTCCCATCCAAAATCTATTTATGTATTTGCAAAGTGCCGCGTTTACTTAAATATTTCCTAATTTAATATGTACACAACTTAAAGAAGTAATTTCAAGCTTTTCGTATTAATAATAAACAAACATATATAAACAACAAACAATCATTTCTTATTCTATAAAATAACACATAAACTATAAAATATCATATAACTTAGCGCGAAATTTGAATTTCTCAGGCACCCGTTACATTCCCCATCTTCAGGTGTTGTTATGCAATAATAATTGGCCCTTAAATCCTCAAAATCTCCAATATCTTCAACTGTGGATTCATAATACGGCGAATTCATTTATGTTGTTGATGGAAGTACAGCGTTAAAGTTATTAACGTAAAAATAGTGATCTGTTTTATTATAGACCACTATCAGTTAACAATGTAGATGTGCGACTTAAGCTAATGTTCGTGTTGCATTTAGAGTAGATAAATCCATATGTGCAATTATACCATAACACTAAAGATCTGTACAGGTAAATAAGTAAAGGAAATAAAATAAGGAAATTAAAACCAAAAACATACACTAGTGTTGTTGTTGCTGCTGATAACCGTATTGAAAGAACTCCTTGACAGGTGGGCCCGAGAGTGAATAACTGTTGGTTTTCTATTACTTCTATGTGGTACATTCACTTTCTGTGTTTTGTTTATAAATAACCAATATAAAGTACTTAAAGGGTTTCCCCAATAATTAGTATAAAATATTATTTTCTGGATGTCCCAAGTTATGTAACCATCAATAACGTCCTTTCAGTATTCAAGGCGCAAATACCTCTAACACGTTTGGAAAAACTCCCTAATTACCGCAAAAGGTTAACCCATTAATGCCCACCGTATGATATATCACACGGGTGATACATGTACAATTTTCGTCCTCTAACACTAAAATTTATTACTAAATTTCAATTCTGAAGTTGATAATGTATTAAATATATGTTACCAACGGCACTGATTCCAGCCAAATGTAAATGCCAATTGTTAGTCGTTAGATAACTATGCTAATACTGGATGTGCACTCTTTGTAAAACAATGAATTGTGACATTGCGCCATTTTATTGTAATTTTCAAAGTTACCATTAAAAGATTGTTATCTTTATTACAGGAATTAGTAGCTTATAAGGCTGTTTTCAATCAGAACAGCAGTGGACTCTCCTATTCTGGAAGGTAAACACATTGCTAGCTTATAAAGCCCGCATATGATTTGTAATACGCTGGGCAGTTATGTTTACATGGCGTCATAACCTAAAGAAGGTAAATTTCTATGCATGTTGTACACTTATTATTATCAATATATAACAATGTGTACAAAAATGTAAATATTATGATTTGTTCGTCCAATTGTTAGTCACCTAAATTAATGTTTTCAAAAATACTTTCAACCGTCGGAAATTTTTCAATGGGTGAAGCAATCGAACCGTATTATGGTCACCACTCGATGAAACAGTTTATCAGAGGAACACCCATACGGTTTGATTTTAAATTTTGGTGTGTTGCTACACCTAAAGGGTATGTGGCAAAATTCTCAGCTTATAGTGGTGACAAAAGTCAGTTACATCATTAGGCAGCTCAGTGACAGAAACACTGTGTGTGGGATTTTTGACTGCAGAGTCAACCATTTATATAGATAGTTTTTTTTACATCACTGGCTTTGCTTTCAAGACTTTAAAATTAACAAATAAGTTGTACTAGAACAATTAGGAGAGACAGAGTTGAACACGCTCCACTAAAAGATCTAAAAAAGTAAGTCGAGAGTCTTCCCATGCACTACAAGATGAAAAATCAGCTGGTACTTATTCGTTGGTGTCATAACAGTGCAGTACCTATGGCAACAAATATATTCACGCAGAGATGCTCACTCAAGGTAACTGCAACAGGTGGTCAAAAAAAGATCGCAAAGTGATACTGTACTTCAGCCCACTGCTGTCCAACTCTATAATAAAGGTATGAGGGATGTTGACCTTTTTGATAACCTTGGAGGACTATACGCATCCGTATTCGATGAAAGAAATGGCACTGGCCTGTATTTAGGTTTTTTGTCCTTATAAATATATGGCTGCTCAACCGCAACGTAGAAGCCGTTCCACTACTAGAATTTCATAGAAGCGTTATTAAAGCACTCCTTTCAGCACCTGATGTTCCAACTCCACGAGGAGTACGTCAAAAAACATCAGAGCGTGTAGCAAATGAAACACGACTAGATAACGTTGGCCACTTGATAAAACAGGAACATAGTGGAGATGTGATAAATGCGGAAAGTACTAAATTTCGATACATAAAGTGCAGCGTGGGTTTGCATCCTGATACTTGTTTTGTGAAATACCACACTACATGAAGTTTTGTTTAATAATAATAATGATGCACAGTATCTGTCTAACTGATTTTCGTTTCAACAAACTATTTTTTAAATTAATGCGATTTATAATTTTTTTATCCCTAACTGTCCATACGTCAAAAAAAAGTAACTTACACAAAAAAATATTGCTTTTCTCAGTATCATACTTATTACAAACATATTGACACTAGATCTTAATATTTGTAAAAATATAACTAAAATTTAATTTTAGGCATTAATGGGTTAAGGGTTTTTGAAATACAAATGCTATGTTTTAAGTATTGTAATTAGATCGAATTTTATAAAAACTTGTGTAGTACCTTAATAAAATTCATAAACAAATTTTTAATTACAATTTTTAAATCGCCTAGTAATATAAAAATAAATTTAAGTGGCCTGTAGTAAAACAATTTAAGATTTTTGATTGATTGAACCCAAATACAGGTAAGAAGCATGTTAAAACGTATAAAATAAGGATGATTAGATTGCTCTGTTTGAACGTTTTAAGGTTATTAAGACGGATACGATCTTTAAAATTATTATAACCTTTGTTTTGAGCATTATACGAATAGCAAAAACCTTTACTGTGTTTCTGTTTGATGTCAATGTCTACATCTTACATACAGACATAAGATTTTAAAGAATTCGATTCTAAAACGCTGATTTCATTTAACTTACAGTTTGAACAATTCATAATATCTACAAAAAATCTCTAAGACGTTTTAGAAAGGTGCTTAATTACGAAATTATGTGAAAGTTGAAAGAACCTTGAAAATGAGATTACGGTGTTGACTTTGTTTACGTGCCTTGTTTTTCCTGTTTAAACCTGTTCACGTAAAAAAACGCGGGTAATTAGATTGCGCCTATAAAAACCGGTGAATCACGCTCTATCTTCATTTACAGTTCATACGTTGTGTTAACACTGTATTATAATGTCGAATTTACCAATTCCTATGCTATTAAATATTTTTCAGAGTGAATCGATGTCTGCAGACGAGTTTGTACAAATGTATTATCATATAGTTGATCGTGTAGGTGGTGGTGAAACCATACCCGAGGTTGATATAGGGCGTTTCCAGAGGTTACGTGATGCTGTGAAAAAAATGCAGTCCGAATTAGTGTCTGTGGTAAGTAACATTTCAACTTTATTTAAGATTCATTGTTAACACTTCTTTATTATTCTAGATGTTATCAAAGGTAGAAGACCGTGTTAGCGGTTGTTGGTCTGGTGGTGGATTACAACCAATTAAAAACGATGAACGTGCCACTATAAGTAGAATAATTTTTTTAAATGCAAAACTGTACTGTTTGCTGTACAAACCATCATTTTTTTAAAGTTTACGTAATTTTAAGTTACTTCATTTTGAGGGTCCAAGTAGAGCCAACCATAAAACTTTAAATTTAGTTTTGGAAGACGTCCATTACTGTGTAATCACTAACTTAACCTGTGCCTTTTCAACAAAGTATTTTTGCGAATTCGGTAGGTACAGAACCAACCACAGCGAACATCATATTGCCCTTACATTTGCCCATGTTGTCATAACCGTTCCCTTTGCCAATCTGCCATCTCAATCGTTTGTGATGAGTGGAACAGGGATTGCCGCGGAAACCATTGTCTACAGAACCACGCAATTACCGGTCTTTGTAACAAACTCCAAAGTTGTGAAACTTGTTTAGTGAGTGCATGGAAGACCAAGAATCCTCATAAATGCGGTGTTGCACATTGCACCACCTGTAAATCCGAAAAAAACGTCCCTCATTTTTGTTACATGTCAAAGAGCAGGCGGACTCGAAAAAACTCGCAAAAGATTTTATTTCGATGTTTTACGATTTCGAGTGCCGCCGAGAAACGCTTAGTAACAATTCTAACACATTCATGCATACCCCTACGTTAGGCGTTCCCGGTATGTCTGTAGCCGCTGTATCAATACCGATACAGTTATTGAGCAGGGTTGTGGGCATTGCGGGTAACGTCAGCACATATTCTCGACTTCGCCTGTATCCAAAGAATTCATTCTAGACTTAGCTCACAACTCTAAATTCTATGACTGCCAATTCATCCTTAACGAAATTCTAAAGAGTCTCTATGCTTGGAATACTAAAACAGATCTAACGGTGCTAAAATCATTTCTCTCATCTGCGATAACAACATAAAAGTCATAGACAGCTTGAACCTCCTACCCGTGGCTATATCCAAACTCCCTAAAACTTTCAATTCCTCCGGCTCAAAAGGCCACTTCCTTCACCTATTTAACACACCGCAAAACCAAGATTATGATGGCGTTTTACCACCCATACGCTTTTACGGTGTCGACGAAATGTCTTTATAGAGTGGTACAATGACGAAATTGCTAAGGTCACTCGTTTTAATTTCAAATACTAAATAGCGCATTATTGTGTGCAAAACGTTACCATCCTTAGAGAAGCCTGTCTATCCTTTAAGAGAATTCTGTACGATCGCTGATGCCTGTAGCCTTGTTTTCTGCAGAAATTTTATTCGCGAGAATATTATATGACTTATCCCAAACAGTGGATACAGATTGGGAGACAAGCAGTCGAGGATTGCTGCTCAATGGCTTCTCTGGCTCGAGCATTCTGAGACGTATTCAGCATGACGGGAACTTGCGTGAAGTACGGTTAAGGGAACGTATCCTGGTTGATGGCTTTTCTCGCTATACAAGCACTATATGCCAGTTTCATGGTTGCTATTTCCACGGTGTTACCCCGAGCAGGCTAGTAATAGTAAACGCAGACAGAGCACAGGGTTTTTACGTTGTGAGAATACAGTGGCAACATCACGCAGGATACTTTGTTTTAACTATGGTTTGATAGATATTTCGGAATGTGAATTTAGATCATTTTTAAAACAAAATCTGACCGCAACGTGCTGAATCAGTCACATCTGAATCCCCGCGATAGCTTCTTTGGAGGTCGTACTAATGCGATTACGTTACATTATAAGGCGGATCAAGATGTGCAAATCAGGTATTTGTTTGTTCAGTACGCCCCTATGTGAATAAATATTCTAAGTATTCGGTGGGGCATCCGACACTTCACATTGGCGCTGACTATTCAAACCTCGACTTGCTCACTGTCCAGGGCCTTGTGTAATGAAGCGTGCTCCCGCCATCAGATTTGCACCATCTTGTTCTCTTTTTTAAAATTCATGGTAAATTTATGTTCGTCTTGTGTAGAACATGTGCTGAAACTATGTTCCCACGTGATTGCAGCCATGCACGGGACGAACGTAAATTTACCGGAAGTTACGTGGCGGAAGAATTTCGAAACGCTAGAGAATTAGGGTATCGAGTTTTAGAATTCTTTGAAGTGTGGAAGCATGAAGTTTACCAGTACAACAGAGCTAGTATGAGTGATAGTGTTTTCTCAGGTTACGTCGATATCTTTCTCAAAATCAAGCAAACGTGTTGGGACTGGCCTTCATGGTGTAACTACGAGGACGACGAATCGAAGGCTCGATGCATACGCGAGTATTTAGAAAGGAAGAGTATCCAGCTGGACAAAGACTAAATTTGGGCAAATTCAGGCCTTCCATATATTTCAAAATTACTATTAAATTCATTTTAGGGCAAGTTCGGGCAGTGGGATAATTTAATAATAATAATAATAATAATAATAATAATAATGATAATTATAATAATAATAATAACAACAATAATAATAATAATAATAGTAATAATAATATATTTTATACTTTGCAAATACAAAATAAAGTTTCTTACACATGTCAGATGAGGATACATACAATTAATGTATCGTGTTTAGATTTCGGTTACATTGCTCACTAAACAATTATTGATAGTATAAAATGCGCTTTTCACTAAAAATAATTTTATTCTAGACTTACACAATAAAGTTGGTAAACGTCTTAATACAAACCTCAATTATTTCGGATCCTTATGACTTTTTCAAACCTATGATAGATCTTTCAAAGGAGGTCCAGTCCACTTTAAACGTAAACGAGGAAGTTATGTTCCTAAACTGGCTTAGACCCGAGGATGGGGTCGGACAGCTCAATACTGTTCATGTCGTGGCAGCTTACACAACCGCCAATGCTCATCTGGTGCTGTAGAGTTACCTGGAGTTGCCCAAGGAGTTCTGTACTTTGATACAAATTCCGTGATTTATACGCAAAACCCCGGTGAGTAGGCTCCACCTGTCGGTGATTTTCCTAGCGTTATGACCGATGCGGTGGAAGTCTACGGAGTCGGGAGTAGCATCACGGAGTTCGTGAGCGGGAGTCCTAAGAAGTATGCGTATAAGGTATTCTCGACAAGTAAAAATGAATACATCTCCGTGTGTGAAGCTAAAGGAATCACCCTAAACCATAACAATTCCCAGGTGGTTAATTTCGATACACTAAAGTCTTTAGTGTTAGATTTTGGTATAATACCATGTACAAAAATATACGACAAGTTGAGTTCAAGATCAGGGGGTGCGCCCGGGGGGGTCAAAGTATTGTATTCGGTCAATAAAAAATCAACTATATTCCGATGTCCGGTTGAGCTGAATTTCGGCATACATGTGTATATTGCCCAAGTTAAGTTCGAAATTTTTGTTTATAAAACTGGGGCGTTGAAAAGTTGAGTTTCTTTCTTTGTTGGAACTTACACCCAAGCGACTAAAAAGTAGAAAATAAAAATAAGTAAAAAAAAAAAAACATTTTTAAACAACGCTTTTATTTCCAAATGTACTAAAAAGAATAAAATAATTTTTTTATCTACCCAGCAACATTAAAAAGTGTTGTGACTAAAAATAAAAGTGTGGGGCATAAATGATATCTTATACTTATAACAAGGCCTATCAACACTTACATTCAAACAATGAAGTGCAAGGCGCTACAAAGAGCGCACATTTGGAAATAAAAGCGTTTTCTAAAAATTTTTTTTTTTTGCTTATTTTTATTATAGTTATTACTAACATTTTCCCAAACAGATTAAGAAATGTTTTTGTCGTTTATTCGTTTTTGCTGGGTGGTTCTTATATCCCAAATTTCAAGTTTCTGATTCACTGGAATATGCGATGCTGAATCAGTCATTTGTTGCAGCTAATATACTGAACAAAGGTTATTAAAATCAAGAAACGATAGATCACAAGAAATAATTAGTTTAAAGCTATTTAAATAAATCGTTCATTAGAATATAACGATTAATGATTGTATAAGGTGTGTATTATAGATTATAAAAAATGGTTATAATGGTTGTGATAAAATTAACGGGTGGGAAAAGTACAAAGTGGCGGAACCCAGCTCTCTAATGGGTTTTGCAGCGTTAATAGTTACAATACTATTAATGTAATCTTGTTAAGTTCATGAACTTAAAGTGTGTAATTTTAAATATAAATTGAAACAAAAATTCTGAATGATATGTAGTCAAAAAAAACATGAAGTTTTTTATCTTGTAAATAAAGTTTAATATACAGTACAAAACGTTTTACATTAGAACGACAGGAGCATTATATTAAATCTGTCACGTTAAGTATTAATCCAAAAACAAAGAACCGTTTTAATTAAACAAAACTCTGCAAACACGAAGGGTATTAAGTATTTGGACTTTAATACGATGTAAAATAGAACGTTAGATGTACGTAAAATACAGTAAAATATTTTTATTTTTCTATTTCCTTTGAAAATCTAATATTTATAAAGTTTACGATGTGACTGTAAATATAAAGTCTTCTTATTGTGTGCAACAACTTTTCCTATAACTTAGTTTTAGATGATTGTGGAAGATATTTACTTTATGCAGTTCATTTAACAGAGTAAACATCACGAAAAGTTAAAAATCGAAGGGAATGTCGTTACATTAATTTTAGGGAAGCCATATTTTAGTCTATCTAGTGTTTAAAATTCGTGCTGATGGCTCCAAAGTACAGGTTGTGAACGGATACATAAATCACGTCCGCCTGGATAACGCTTGCATGGAAATTACATCACGAGATGGTCGCCATTAAAAATACTGGAATGGTTATTATCCTTATAATGCGTCGTGTTGCATGTAAGATATGACAGTCTTCAATTATATCACCTGCCTACTTTACATTTGGTCAAGCTTCCTTCTGCAATTTCTATAATAATAATAATAATAATAATGAGTATGCAGACAGTTTAGGTCAATGACTGTAATGATCATTAATCAGAGTATGGATTGTCCAATTAGGGATAGCGACTGACCTCCCTATAAACTTAATGATCTGATGCCTTCATCATAGGATCCAATATATACCGCGATAGGGTTCCCTACATTATTAGGTAACTTCCAGACGTTAGTCGTCACATTATGGGATATCTGTATTTTCGGGGTAATGATTGGTCAGCAAAGTTTGGATACAGATCTGGTTATTGACGACTATAAAGATTTATACTTAAATATGAAATGGGATAACAATAAAATGATAGCGTTGTCACCCATCATTAGAAGCATTAATGAATACAGGTATATAACTAATTAGTTAATATACCTTTAGCTTGCAAATGTTTTTGACCATAAATTTAGTTCCAACTTTTGCTTTAAAATCTTTAATGAGAAAAACCAAAACAGAAGTGGAAATGCTTTAGGTATAACCCCAGGGATGTAGATAATCAACGAGAACTTGGCACGAAAGACCCGCAGGGAACTTTCGCAAATTGAACATGGGGATATACTGTCTCCCTTCTGTTCATAAGTGTTGGCATGCCGTATTTGCTAGATTTCATATTTTTCCTACGTTTCATCAGTTTGTGTTTGCAGATACAATTATTGGTTCAATTTCTAATAATTCTGTTAGAGCGTAGTTAATATTGAAAATATAAAACATTTCATTTTAGTTCAGATAACGAAATTAAGTTTATCTTCAGTAATTTTGATTTCTTTCTTTTATCATAAATGTACACAAGTTGCTACATATATTAGATTTACCTAAAATTAAATACTAGAAGAAGCAGCACTATTTCTGCGAAATACGGCGAATGATTTGTTAACTGTATTTTATATTTGCTTATTGATATTCTTTATACGATACGATTTAACTTTATTTTATTTCTTTTGGTAAGAAAACATCCCACTATACACATTAGGGTGAAGTAAAAATTTAGAACTCCACTATAATTGTTCAGGTTAGAGGTATCCTGTCTAAATTTAACAAACTTCCTTAATGAAGGTTTTACATCTTTGTTGTCCTAACACATGCATTCGGCTTATAAGGCATGTGGATATTCAGCTTCATTGAGCGCGGGTGGTGAACTAAGGAGAACGCTGTGTTATATCCACAAGAACGCATAGCTGTATTAGGCTAAATTGTTTCACTTATTTTTACGTACTTACAGAATTGCATATTACACGCATAATTACACGGAAAGCGTTAATTTATACGAACGGGTAATGTAATTAGCGTATAGAATCAATTCATTATTGTAATAGCAACAGGAAATCACTGTCGTAATATTTGATAATTTTTTCCGGCTTTTGCTAGTTTGATGCATTTCATGTAACTTAAATTTAAATGTTTGTAATAAAGAGGTGAAATAGAAGGGAAAAATGGAAAGTAAGGTTTACAGATGTTGGTCTTACAAGTGGATACATGAAATTCTGACAGCGAATGCGTATGCCCGCTCGGTTTGCTTAATTACTTGGAATTTTCGTGTTCACGTAATTTTTGGGTAAAGTATGACCGCTTCGAACGGCGGTTATTAATTACACTATTGGACATACGGCGAAATCAAAGTTAAGTTACTTTGTGTTGCGTTGAAAGTTAATACATATGGGACGAGTGAATATTCTAAAACTTAATACTTCTTGCAATAGAAAAATGGACATAATATTCGCACGTAATATTTCTTGTTTTGCTATAGTTTATCTTTTGAAAACGGCCCTTGATTCAAAAAATTTAGTTAGAGTTGGTGTGGAGATTCGACTCTACACGAGCTCGGGAGCTTCAGGTTCTTTTGTTATATATGACAATTAGGAGCCGTCGTGGCTGTAAATCTATTGTTATTTCCCTTTAGTATAATCAAAAGTGCAAAATAGTCCTCTTTTCGTTGTTGGTTTCAATAGAATTTTCCTCTAATAATCAAGCAGTCGTGTAAACAAACTTATATAGATAAATAATGAATAAAGCTAGGATAGTTAGGCAAAATAAAAGTTCAAAAAAGGCAGGCAAAAAGGCATAAAAACAATCAAAAAAAGTATCTAAAAAAGTAAAAAGGGACAAAAAAGGCACGGAAAAGCAAAAACTGTCGAGAAAAAAGCGTTAAAATCAACACACATATTCAAGTTGGGTATAGCAAAAAAAAAACATTTATTTGAAAAAATAAATATATACAAATATATAATATATTGGCACTTAATCCGATTTGTTTCTGGTTTTATTTTGGTACCAACTAGTTACCAGAAGTTTTTCTAATTGATCTACCGTTGAGCCAGTTCTTCGGTCGCTTAAAATTTTCTTATATGCCGAAAATGATCTTTCCACATCACAAGAAGTGATAGGGGCAAATTTCAGAGCGCTTATCTGGTCTGGAGTCATCTCTAAATCATTATTTCCATTTGAAACTCCTTGGTGAATTTTAGAAATTTCTTGTAACATTTTAAAAGAAGGATTTTTTTGTAGAACATACTTTAGCTTCTCTTTAATTTTTTTCCCTACTGGTCCTGGGGCTTTGGCTGTGAGATTGACTACCTCTTCAACAATTTCTAATGATTCGACAAGAGTCAACCCAATTCCTTCCAATTTTGTAATTTTTTCTGGCAGCCAGGAAAAGTTTGTTTTTGTATAGGTCAATCCATGTACTATATTTTTATCTTCAAACGCCTTCTGAGATTTTCCTATGGCTACTGAGTCCGAAGCATCGAACGAGCATATAACCTGTAAATAAAAGAAGAGTTTATTAACAAGATCCATAAATTTAACTATTTTCTAAGCTATTATTGGTATTTACGCCTGAGCAGGTATTACAGCTTATAAAAAAATGTTAAAAAAGCACACTCGTACCTCTTTAATCGCTGTAAAGTTAGTTGCGTAAAAATCACAATCGGCGATCCACGTTCCTCCATCTGGTAATGACTGGTTCAGGGGTAGGGGAATTTCTTCAAGTTTTTCTTTATATACCGCGACACGCAATGGCGCCTTTAAGAACACCTAAAACATTCAAATAAATATAGGAAAAGCAAACTAAATAAAATTTTAATAAGTTTACCTTCTTAGTGGAAGAAATTAATGCATTCACATTATCAAATTCTTCACGAATGCATTCGCTAACTCTATTTAGTGCGTTGGCGAGGCAAGTTACATGCATTAACTTGGGATAGAATAATTGCAGAGCTTTTGCTGATTTAACCATGTATGGTACGGCGTCACTCACTAAAAGCAGAGTTTTTTCTTCGGGGGTTTCGTTGGGGTACAGTACGCTTAAAACAAAACTAATTTTAATAGCGGTTACAGTTACCAACAAAATATACAGAAATTTTTATAATTGCAATTGCACTTACGCATGCTATCGTTGAAAAACCTTGCTATAGTTTGGTGGTTTGTTTTCTCCAACTGTTTTGAAGCCAATAAATAGGGCGTGCCCGCTTCATGTGTCTCTAATTTTCCAATGATAATATTGGCTATATAGCGACCCTGGCAGACCGTTGTTTCATCAACACAAGCCCATATAAAATTGTTGCCAATTTCGGTTCGAATATTCTTGATGCACTAAAAAAGCAACAAGAGCTATTTATTTTTATTTATACAATTTATCAAATTAAGATTGCTCATACCGATTCGTAATATGAATTCAAGTAATTCTTTCTTAATGTTGAGTCGTCCGGGATTGCTTGACTTGTGAATTTCTCTAAAAATCCTTTAAATGTTTTATTTTTTAATTTATAAAAAGGAATGTTAGCTGCAATAAGAGCTTCACACAGCTCATGCGAAAAAGCAAATTTGACTGGCCCACTTTTCGATGAAATATTTACTAACGCGTTTTTTAATAAAAGCTGTTTCGAGGATTTGCGTTTCACATTGGCTACATGTAAGGCGGTCTGCAAATGTTGCACCCCGTGACACTTTTTGCCTGCATTAATCTAGAAAAATAAAATGTTTAATCTAAAAAATGTTTAGCTTATTCAACAAAAAAGTTACTAATTAACACACTTACGGTTTTTTCACAAACTTGGCTACTAATAACGTCTCCATCAGTTGATAGATTCACGTCCAACTTTACCCACTGGTTATACTTAAAATTTTTTGATTGTCTATCTGCTGGCATTCTATTTTAATAAATAAAGTTTTCTGGTAATTTAAAAAGACGCTTAACACGGCACAATGTTAAAGGGACGCAGTATCAACAAAGACTGTATGTAGGTGCAGACTGCAGGTAGAAATAGTACAATGGGAAATATTACAAAGTAAGGAAAATGACTCATCGGGGTTATTATTATAAGAGGCTTAAATATTAAAGAGAAACTTTGTCTTCAGTTTGTATACCAAATTCCTTTCCCTTTCAAACAATACGTATATACGTTCTTAGAATTTCCCAGAAAAATGTATATAAAATTTAAAAATTAAGAAATATTTCCATTACAAAAAAATTACAAAAAAATTGACAGAGAAGGTACTAAATAGGCAAAAATAACAAAAAATTAGTTAAAAAAGGCAAAAAAGGCAAAATAAAGTTTGCATTTTTGGAAAGTGCATACCCTAAAACGGATTTTAAATAGGGCCTGCCTTAAGTTTTTCCCTTTATAAAAAAAGGCATTTTGCCTAACTAACCTGGCTTTAATAATGACCATTAATTGGTCCATATTAAAGGATTACTATATTCAAGCGTAAGTAGGTACTTCATTAATGTAAAATTTCTTGCAAAGAGTAACTATTCAATTATTACAAGTTTTCCATATCCCACAGAATTGTCTCTTGATAACGTAAGGTAGTGATTTGTAATTTAATTGCCAGTACACTATTTAGGTTTAGATAACCAACCTTAGTATTTGCACGACATTCCTGTGATCGCTGGTATGGCTTAGCATTGTTGTTATAACATTTTTCACCCCTGCAGAGACCTTACCATGATCATATCACGAAGCGTGATATGATAACGTAGGTTGAGTTGATCGCCTTATTTCCAGTTTCTGTTTGTGTAGCGCGACGTTTCAAAAGCGAACGCTGCTTCCATTATCAGCGTTAGTCCTGAGAACTGTTTTCGCAATTCATTTATTCTGATGTTTTCTCAAGCACTTGACTACTCTCCGATTCGAGCTTGGTACCTATCACTTACTAGTCTGATACGTTTAGCGCTGAGCCACTGAGTAATCCAAGCTTGGCTTATCGAATTTTCTTCCAGTGATACGTAAGTGGCTTGTTTGAGTCTTCGGCGAGTATTTTTGTATTTTGACACCATCTGTACGTTTACTCATTGGATTTGGTGGTCTTCTTTCCAGACATGTTCGGCGATTCTGGATGTTAATATTATGTTCTTGTTTTTTAACTAAGTAGTTTTTTAGACAAGTTGTTATAAATTATGCCTTTGTGGATTATTAAATGAACAATTAGTGTAAGAGTATGGATCTTAAATTAGGACTAAATAGGAAAAGAAATAAGTGTAAAAGTGAGGAGTTCTGATAATATTTCAAGGTGTGGTAAACAACTGATAAATAATGACCGCCAATGGTTTATAAATTGAAAGAGTATGTAAAAACTTGTACATTCTCACTTGCATTATATGTTGTGCCAAATCAAAGGATTACGGAAGGCTTCCTGCATAGGTACGTAATTGTTAGCTGTTAAAACTTGTTACTTCAGATGTGTAAACATCAAATTGGTGTACATGTACTTTTCTTGGATTATTTTGGCTGATTAGTAATTAATACTGAAACCATTTCACACTCAACCACTGTTATATTTTGTATTAAAGTTTAAGGTAGAATTACGTAGAGCAGGCCTAGATAAACTATTGAATTAGTGGTAAACGTATGAACATTTTGTGTCGATGCCAATTTCAGTTTTTTAACGCACGTATTAAAAGTTTTTCTTGTATTTAATGGAGTTGATCTCCTGTAATTTAGGTGGCTTATTAAGCTTGTGTCAAAATTTACGAATTGTTTGTCTAAAGTAACTGATAGAGTTAAATGCACAAAACTGCTTGCAACTTAATTCCAAGTCAGCATAATTTATATTTAGTTCTAAACAATTAACCCTGCGACATCATGAAATATGTAAAATTTTGAATAACCATCCGTCTAAAGTTATTTCAATGTTACTAAAGTGCTACTATTGTATTTTTTGCTCACAGAACAGTTAGCCACTACTGTTGTGTTAATGATCTCGGCGTATTTGTAGTACATTGGAGGAAGTTTAATATAAACGTCCTCCTGTTAAGTGGAAGATCACTTATAATTGAAACATCATTACGACGAAGTCATTTCTTCTAAATTATTTAATGAATACTATAAAGTGTTTAACTTAGCCAATTTGCTACAGTCCTTTGCTTATAACTTCTATTGATTTGTAAGTAAACTAAATGATTTAACCAATTCTAAGTAGTGTGAAAATGTAAACTATCGTCATAATTACACATAGGTACTTAAAATATTTATCTTTTTGGGTTTCTTTATAGTGTATTTTTGTATTTAAGTTATACAAATCTAAACGTCTCGATAAGATTTACAGTTATCTTCGTCAGTAGTAATACCTATCTTTAACATGTTGAAATAATTTTGGGAAATTTGAAAAATTGAAAACGTAACCATGCTGTTCATATATGTTTGATAAACGTATAAAGGCAACTGTGGAATACAATTTTAGTAAACAATAACTACATCATTAATAAATGAAATACTGTTAAACTCCCTTGAAGATGATAAATCACATCACGCCCAAATGGAACACAAAGTTGACTAAAAATTGATGTAATATTGGGACAATATTGATATTTTGTATAAGGTTTTCTTATGTTGAACTCCAATGGGCCCCATATCGAAAATCACGATTACTCCAATATTTTTATTACAATATTTATCCAATATTTGTTTTTCAATGTTGAAATTGGTAATATCGACTGTATATGGATTTTACAATAGTACCACGATGTCGTTTAAATTACAGACTTCCAATATAGGGCGGGTATTGAGTAAACTGATATAATATAATCTACGTGGAGCAAATAATGTAATCTAAATATAAATTTAACGTTACCTTATTTATGTCGTACAAATATTATTACAATGTGTACAGCCGACATTAATTTTTCATTATTAAGCCAACATTAGGGCAATATTAAACCAACGATGTGCATTCTGGTAATATTGGATATCTAGGCTTTGATATATATATATATATATATATATATATATATATATATATATATATATATATATATATATATATTTCTCAAAGTTATCACAATATCTATTAAATGGTGTTATCCTAATCTAAAACCAATGTTCAATCAATTTACATTATATAATCTATCTGGGGCCAATAATATTATCTGAGTATAGGTTTAACGTTGCGTTATTTATATCATGTCAATATCATTACATTCTGTATAACCCACATTAATTTTTCGGTGTTGGTCCAACATTAGTATAATATCAAACAAACGATGTATCGGTAATATATATATATATATATATATATATATATATATATATATATATATATATATATATATATATATATATATATAATATATATATATATATATATATATAATATAATCAAATATATAATATTATATATATACACACACACACACAACATAATATTTTAGTGCAAAACAAGTCGGTCAAATATAGTACATTTTAAAAAGGGTATTAATTTTTATTACTCAATATAAAATCAATATTAAAAAAAAGGCAAATCTTGTCTCATATTATGTTTCCAATCCTAACTGTACATATTGGTGCAATAATATAGGAAATTAACTTTGGAATACTACATAGGATCAATATTCCCTAATGTATTATTGTGATTGTTTAATTATTTGTAACTTATATCTGATCAGTATTAAAATAATATATTGGTTCAATATCGCAAATTGTTAGCGTTACCAAACTGACGTGCTATTGAACTATTATATTAGTTCATTTTTATTATTGTCATTTGTTCCATATGGATAATATATGTATAGTCAGTATTAAATAGCTTTATTGGGCCCTTATAGCAAAATGCTAACATTGTAAAATTGGTTCAATATTACCACCCAATATTTATCCCATAACATACAACGTTGTTCCTATATGTTACCAATATGTATGTTCTACTTGGGACGTGCTAGTGGTCGAAGGCTGACTAAAAAATGTCATTACCAATGAACAAACTTAACAAAGTTGTGAAAAACTTTAATTTGGAATTGATAAAAGCATTCACAAAGAAAAGGTGGGCAGCAATTACATTGATCCAATCAAATCTGCCAAACAAATAATAAATGCAAGTGTTATTTAACCGTAGAAACACAATTTAGTACGTTTTAAATAATTTTTTACTTTAATTTTAGTTTTAACTACATATGTTAAATTATAAAACTGTGGTAATTTAACATATAATTTGTGAATCACTTACTTCAAGGTTTAGAACAGCTAAAAACCTAGACATACCAAGAGCTAAAATTAAAATTAATACGTACCATTATGCCTTTTTTTAATTATAAGGCGCGAAAACCTGTTTAATCGAAGATTTCCTTCTTGTGTATTGAAATATAATGACAAAATTTGTTGTTATGCTTGACGACAGAGTATCTGTCTGAAAACTACTTATGTGATCTTGCAAATGTCGGGTACTATTCCAATGACCTAGCAGCCTTCACGTATACGGTCATGGATGTCAGCAAGGCTCTTATGCCTTCCAGCGCTAATCATGTACTTTGGATGTAACGTAACAGTAAAATGTGGGCAGAAAGTTTAAGAAGGTAGTACGGAGATGCTAAAAGAAGGTAAATATAAGTACGTTGTTTAATTAATTATGACCGTTCATACCTCTTATGGGTGACAAACGAGCACGGTATAGAATATTCAACGTAATTCCGATTGAGGTGACTTTATATGTAAAGAATTAGTATTGAATGCTTTTATATTCGAAAACCTGAAAACGATTTCAATTTCCATGAGGTTATGGAAACATGTGCCACTTACCGAAGATGTGGACGAATGAATAATTTTAAAAGCGTTAGTAATACTTTTACTTAACCAAGTATTACTTTAAGTGAGAATTTTCCAAAAAAATGATGCTTCAGCATCCAGAATCAGCAACGAAAAATTCTCTAGAAAATCAACATCCACCATCAAGGGCGTTCTTAAAAAGGATGAAAGAAAAATTGGCCAATACCTTAAAATAAATTTTACAAACTTGAGAAAATTTGTATTTAATCATTGTTGCCAAAAGTTAAAATGTGTAATAGAAAATATGTATTTATATATGTATATGTATTATTTGACCCTAATAAATCCCAGGTTCCTTTTCAACCGCTTTATACTAAATGATCCGAAATCTCAGAGATGTCGCTGAATGTATTAAATTTGATTTAATTTTAACTAAGTAAGAGATGTGCACAAAAGTTACATGCGTTAATTTAAATACAATTAGAGATGAGTAAAAATTTGTGAAACAGTGAATTTGAAGCATTCAAGCTAAGAATAAATTGCTGTTTTTAGTAAGTAAATTTGACAAAATGACGAACGTTATCAAAAAGAAACGTTTTCCAATTAAACACGTAACAATCTACCACAATCAAAACAGGCATATCTTAATTTTTATTAAACGCTGATGACCTTTCGAATGCTTAAACACTAATTTGTAATACTTTAGCTATGCATTTAAACGAATAATAAATTATATAATTTATTATGTTGTAATAAATACGAATGAAAAATGTTTATTATCAATTTACTAATGCTTGTACGTACCTCCATTTCTGTTGATACACGTAGCAGTCCTGTTAACTAATTATTTTAAGATGTTCCTAATCATACGGGGCGTTATACTATGAACCGCGTCTGTAATTACTCTCTCTAAATGGTCAATATCTTGAAAGAGCTTTTGAAAATACACTTTTTGCTTTAAGTAACCCTACAAGAAAAAATCGAGTGGGGTTAAGTCTGGAAACCGTGGAGGCCAGAGAATTTCTGAATATCTCTGAATAAGAATATTTTCGATGTCAGATCCATACCTGCTGACGTTCAATCAGGGGAAGGTTGTCAAGAAAATCACTTTTTTTGTCGTTTAAAAAGCACAAAGAACGATCCGCATTCAAGTTTCTCGAAAAAAGAAAAGTCCAATTATTTCATATTTATAAATTCCATTTGTTTTGAATGAATACTGGTCCCGAGATTTCAATGTAAAATTTGGATTTATATCAGTCCGCCAACGGCAGTTTTGGCTAGAAACTGTCCAATTTACACAATGATTATGAAGTTGGAATTTCATTGCATCTTCGTGTGGAAAGCCACTAACAATTATTGTGCCCAGTCGTCTTGGGTATCGTTCAATTGAAGTTTTTGTCTTGCTTAATTCCCTTATTCCATTCATCTATTTGTGAGAGTTGACCACGTAGATGGTTCAATTACCCCTTTTTAGAGATATATATTATATTTGTTGCATTTGGATTGTGCTCTAAGTAAATGACCTCGTCTGGTAGATCTTTTATGCGATGATAAAAATTCCGTTCCTCCATTTTATTCTTGTAAAAATTATAATAACAACGTATTCAAAATAACAATTTAGTTGCGAGGCGAATTATGTTATACATAAATTACCATTAACTTTATTATTCCTTTTTTAATATTACTTATTATTTTTTTTGCGGATTTCAACGTTTTGGTGTTCCTTGGGTCGAAGAACATCTATTTCGCGAAAAAAAATTTTCATGTATGTAACGAAAATATAGTTAGCTTTATGAAACTTTTCTAACTTATCCAGGACCGGAGTTAGAACGAAAATATAATAAGCTTTATGATATTTTTCTGACTTATCCAGGACCAGAGTTGGAAATTTTCAAATTTGAAAATTTCAGTCCCTCATAACTATGCTTTTGATAAAAATGAAATCTTGGAATTAAGGGATTATATAGTAGACATATATAGCTGCTAAACTGCTATATTGCAATATTTTTAGGACTTCCGTTTTTGCCGAAAATAACAAAAACATTATTTTTGAAATATTTTATATCAGTCTTAAAAACAAATCTAAACTATTTTAAAGCTAACTCATGCTGTCCAATTACGTCAAAATATATAGTGATTTGCAAAATATAAGGTGTATAAGAAAAAAATAATTTTTGTAGGTGCAAGTTATAGTGACTGGCCTATCAACGTATAGCTTTTAAATTTACATATTTTATAGTCACAAATATAATAATAAAAAATATAATGAACTTTACGAGATTTCTGTCTTATCCGGGACCGGAGTAAGAAATTTTAAAATTTAAAAATTTCAATGCCTTATAACTATGTTTCTAATAAAAATGAAATCTTGAAATGAAGGGATTACAAAGTAGACATTCATAGCTACCAAACTGCCTATATTGGATTATTTTTAGCGCTTCCGGTTTTACCGAAAATAACAAAAAAAGTTATTATTTTGATTCTTTTTAATATTTCGTATCAAAGTTAAAAATACAAAAAGTTTTTTTAGTAGGTATATCTTATTATATTGCAAGTTATTCAGTCAGGAAGTGCTGCGGGCAACAGTTAGTTTCCTTATACCAGAAAGTCTTGTGCCGAAGTCCATGGGCCAGATTTTTTTGAGCTTGTACTACTATCTGTTGCACCTATATCTTAATGGAATAATAGAATGATTCTCAATGGATAATTGAATGTTATAACATCTGATTCCTTTATAACTTCTTGTAACACAATAATTTTGTCAAACATAAATTATCGTTAACGTTTCACATTTTTGTAAGCTTTTCATAGACGACTATTAATGATTATATCTAGATTGTTCTTGTTTTTATTAGCTCACAGAACATAAGTAATTATTATAGATTAAAAATGGCCAAACAAAATATCTGAATACATTAAAGTTAAAAATAAGACAAAGTAATGTAATTACTAGATACTAATTAATTATATAGTAAACTCTCATTAACGAAAATCCAGTTTGTTTTTTCCATTAATGAAATTTTGTCTTGCATTTTGAAAACACGTTTGCTTGATCATTAATCTTTTAGGTGCTACTGAAAGCATTTTTATGTACTTATAACTTAATTTTTCATTTTATTAAAAAAAAAATTATATAAGACAAATTACTGAGGAAAAGTTCTTTTAAACTAGTTAAGTGCCTGTATTAGATTATTTATTAAGAAGAGCAGTGCTTTAGCGCTTTAATATATTTATCGTATAAAATTCTGTGTATTAGTTAATGTTAATTAAATTCAATATAAGTGAATATTTATGTGCAATTATAAAGCGAATAATTTGATAATATACAAAAATGAGCTATTTATGTAAATAACTATGAAATAACCACTGTTATTTTTATATAGCCGTTGTTTGCTTACTCGAGTTTGTATAAATAATACGTTCACTACATAATAAATTGTACTAAAACATATAGTAATTACTATAGAATGAGTAATTTCAATTCGTTTGCTTATTTATTAAAACCTTTGAATTATTCAAGTTTATTTAATTATTCGACATTACAAGTTTGATCTTGTTTACGTTGTTATATTAACTTAATTCAGTATTATTGAATTATATTATGTGCCCTTTGCTGTAATTATACAAATGTGAGTTGCAAGCATATTTATATGTTTGAGTCGTTTGCTTTTTTTTTGTTAGTGAATTAAAAAAGTTGCTTTTATTCTACATACTGGGTTAACACGTTCAATGCAGTGCCAGTCTTATACATCTGGTATTACATCGGAACTTCAGTCTGTTCCTTCCCGCGCAAAGAATACCTTCGGAAATACTCGTTCGATGTCGGCGTTATTTATACTAATTGAAAGCTACGTCAGTTACGTATGCGTTATGAGTGAGAGCACATATCAGCCAATAGTGTCCGGTAACGCACTGCACAAAAAAACCAATAACTATAACACGATTCCAGACGTTAGTATCGGGTATTTAAAATTTTGTTTTCTAGTCTAACAAAACAATAATATGTGTTCACGGGGAAAGAATATCTGTGCTTTGGTACTTGAAAACGTGTCTACAGAACCTGAGGAACACGTGGTGGATGGTACCTTTTACTCAAACTATTATTTCTAAAACTGTGCTTCACTTGTAATTATTATTCTAGATTCTCTTGATATTATTCAAAGTGGTTCAGTATCAGCTTAGTTCGGCATGAGTCAAATTCCACCGCATTCGTCATTAGGTATTTTAATATTACCTCTTACAATAACTGTTTAGAATCAGAATACACCGACGAAGATCCGTACGCAGACAATTCGGACTCCGATCCAAATTACGTTCCATAGCTGATAGTATTGACCATGGTCTGTTAGATTCTCCGGAGGAATTTATTGATGAAGATGCTTTGTTACATGTTCCATAATAGTTGGACTTCCATTAATGCAGTCGACGGTCTGAATATTATTGAATTTCATAGATTGATGCTTACGGTAAATATACCTGCTAATTCTATACAATCCGTTGCTGATGCTTTCAAACTAATATTCGATGAAGAAAGTGTATCGCTGATTGTGGAGCAAACAAATTTATATGCTTCTCAGCAATTGACAAAGAACACTAAAGCAAAATCCAAAGTTACGGCATGGGAAGATACTACTGTTAATGAGATATATGCCTTTTTTGGGTTAGTTCTTTGCATTGGTCTAGTAAGAGTACCGACCATCAGTCCCTATTGGTCAAAAAACAATTTAAATCAGAATAAATTTATAATCTGTGATGCGGAGGGCTAGATTCTTGTTACTTATAAAACGCATCCATTATCGTAATAGTGATGGTTTGGCTACAACGACAGACAAACTTTACAGAATTAGACCGTTACTTTATCACTGGAACATAAAATTTAAAATACTTTTAACTCCTGACAGAGATGTAGTTGTCGACGAGAGTATGGTACCGTGGAGAGGACGGCTTTGAATGAGGCAATACATAAAAAACAAGCGGCATTAATATGGAGTGAAGTTGTACAAATTGTGCACAGTGGAGGGATATACATACAGTTTGAAACTATACTGTGGTAAAGAGGAGGATAAATGCAATGGAAGTCATGGAGAACGCGTAGTGCTTGCTTTAGCCCACGATTTGATCCATGCTAGCAGAACTGTATATGGTGACAAATTTTACTCTAGCGTTCCACTTGTTCAAAAATTTCAGAATATAAATACGTTCTATTGTGGTACTCTTAGAATCAATAGAAGAGGACTACCAAAACCATTTATAACAAAGAAAATTAAACGTAACAAAGTTGTTGGTGTACATAACCGTAATGGTATTAAAATAATAAAATGTCAAGACAAGCGACAGGTTCTTATTATTACGTATAAAAATAACCATGGAATACAATTAACTGCTTCTGGTAGAAAGAAAAGGAAGAATGTGGCTATATTGAAACCAAAATTCGTACTCGACTACAACAACGCAAGAAAAGGAGTCGAAATAAGCGACCAGCTATCATCTTACTATACCATTTTCAGAAAAGGGTGAAAGTGGTATAGGAAGGTTGCATTTGAATTATTATTCGGAATTGCTGTAGTAAATGCTGCAGTGTTATATAATGCAGTCAATTCTATTAAAAAAATTAAATTTCGCGACAAACTTGTTAGATACCTGTGCGAAATGAATCGGGTAGCTGAACCAGTAGAACGGGTAGCAAAGAGAGTACATACGTTTAAATTAGAAGAGGGTGCCTTCTGCGCCTGTTGTAGTCTTTTAGTGGCCACAAATAGGGCATGAGAACTAACTGTGGCAATGCACTAGAAAGAGATTGCAAAATGTACTAATATAGCAGAAAATGAGTAACGATGTAAAATTATTTTTATTTATTTCAGAAAATATGTCACCCCAAAAGTTATTCCAGTATACAGAAAGTACCATGCAAAATGCCCTTAATGCAATAAGGCATTACTTTATGTCCATATCAACAGCATGCAAGAAATTTAACGTCTCTAGAACATCTGTACGAAACAGATCAGATGGTAAAACAAGTGATGATTGCCGAAGAGTGGGCCCAAAATGTGCTCTTGGTCCGGAAATAGAACAAAGATTGGTTTCCTGGATCGTGGACTGGATATTAACACAAAATTGTTGAAAGGGACCTGGAAGAAAATGGTACGATTCTATTATGAACAGACACCCGGAAATAAGCAAGGAAAGTGCTGAACTTTAAACAAAGCGAGGGCTGCGGTTTGTGAAGGATCTATCTGACATTGTTTCAGTCATGTAAAGGAGATCCTAGCAGTTGATGCTGCCATTTTAAAGAATCCAGAGCGAATATTTAATATGGATATATGGATGATACAGCCATTTTCTTTATCACCCAAAGCGACTCTTGCACTGGAATCCAAGGGAAAAAATGTATATGGAGTAGGCTCATGCGATCAAGACAATATGACTACATTAGTCGCTATAAATGCTGAGGACTCGATTGCACCGACATTGACAATCTCAGCGTTTACCCAAAACCTATGCTAGTGATACTCCTAATAATTGGGGAATTGGAATATCCTATTTAGGATGGATGCAAAGGAAACAACTGTATGAATACTTTGCGAATGTTTACGCGAAGTATTTGGACACTAAATCTATTTCTAGGCTAGTTATTGTCTTTGTTTATGGTCCTCCATATTACAAAACATCTACTGCAGCCTCATGACGTTGCCTTCTTTTATCTTTTAAAGCACATTATAGGAAAATTGTTATACGAACATTAAAGGCAGAATATTTAGAAACAGGACACCCCCACTGCATTAAATTCGCTTTTGGCAGAAGCAGACTTTCAAAATGTGATTAAATCTGGGTTTCGTGTCTGTGGTTTTTATCCATTTACTGAAAATGCTCGGAATTACGACAAATCTGTACGCAAAAGTCTCCCACATTCAAATCAAGAGCTGAAAAACCCAAATATCAATGACTATTCAACTCACCCTCTCCATGTCAACTACCAACCAATTGCAACTTAGTATTTTTTATATTTGGACTAATCAGAGCATAAATGTGCGACAACTCCTCTAGCGGAATATTCCGGAAAATTGTTTTCTCTTCCTGTGAAATTGAATTGCCTTCCGGTAAAAGGTCAAAGTGATACAAACTTTGACGTATATTTTGTTCGTCAAAGTAATGCAGACTCAGACTACCATCGAAACCACTATATAACCTATATGACCTAACTTGTTCTAAATTAAAACTAATTAATTAATTCATGACTTGTCAATGTCCGTCGATTTTGTTCGTTGAATAGTCTTTTAAATACAACTCCTGGCCGACGAATTGCATAGCAGTTTTTATCAAAGTGCTTAATCGTGTTTATTGCTTCAAAATTGATATCGAAGCAATAAACATTCATACACTTTGGCAAAGATGTTCGGCAATTCTTTTGCCACTTGAGGTATTGTATAGGACAACATTTATTTATTTTAAATTTTTAGAGCAGCAAATGGATCCCTGGGTACTGGAAAGTTTTACAACAACATATGCAGCTGAATATTTTTGGCAAGGAGAAAATCGCTATTTAGAGTTCTATAATCCAGCTATTCAAACGAAAATGAAAGCATTGAAGACGACATACTTGTATTTGACTTTCCTGAATTGAACAACATTGAAGAGACAATAGTAGCTAGTGAAGAGAAAATTATCAACAGAGACGAAAATTATGAAGAAATCAATATATTACAGACTGTTGTAATTAAAAGTGACCAAGATGTAAGGCTTCTTAGAAAAGGACAATTAGTGGTGTTATAAGTTCTCGTTATGAACGAATAAGTTCAAAAGTAGATGTGTAATTAATTAATTTTAGTTAGCGGTGTTCTAGATCCCCTTCCTTCGGATAAATGGCTTGAAATGTTTGAAGCAAGAGAAAAATTTAAAGAAAGTTTGGCTGCAGAAAAGGCTCCGAAAAGGATAATTAAGACTGAGAAAGTAAACAAAAGAAGAGATTTAATGAAAAACAGAAGGTTAATGATCAATTTCCATACAATGGAAATAATCAAATGTTTTTAGACGATACTACAACAACGAAAGAAACAATTTTAGATAAAAATGATGCCAAAAGGTCTGAGTCTAAAAAACAAACCAACAATAATATTGAAGAAAACGGTGAACAACAACAGAGCAAAGAAGATTCTAATACGAATACTGTGATAGAAGAGGCAACCATTAACACAAAGACTTGCAAAGAAGAAAATATCAGTAACTTGTTAGATGTAGGAAACTATGTAATAGACAAATATGAAGGTGAAGTATATCCAGAAAAATATTAAATAAAGAAAAGATGTGTGGTTGTACAATGCGAGAAAGTGGAGTAAACCATTGGAAATGGCCTGATTCGCCTCATCTCTTGTGGTACAAGTACCAAGGTGTACTTTTGAAAGTAAATGGACCTAAAGCAATAAATAGCAGAGGCATCTGTGTAGTTCTTACCTATTGTTCTATATAAGTATTTGTTTTTCTTTTATATTTTAAGTTGTAAATATGTGTTTGATTGAAGCATACGTTTTCTTTATTTTTTTTTATTTATTTATGTACCTATATTAGTTTTTGTTAATAAACAACCTGCTTACTTGTTCATTTTTGTACATACTGTATCTTGTTTCGCTTCTTACGCTTTGGTTAGTGCATACCGTACAGCTTAAAAAGGAAGACTTATTTTTGGTTTCCGCCAGAGCCTTTCGCAATTTTTCAATGAATTACATAGTGGAGCCCAAATTTTGTGCCCTTTGATTATCTCGTTCAGTTTTTTACCTCGATGCATTGGTCCATGTTTTACAATAAGCTTTTCGTCATTTATATTTCCTGTAAAACCGAGAAGCTGTATCTCTAATGAATCGCGAAAATCTATCAATGTAAGTGAAGTTTTTATTTCATAAGATAATACGCATTCTAAACGGACACACCAAGTAAATAGAATAATACTTTTTTATACCAGCGGGCACTTTTCCTGGGAGAGGAAGAATAGCTTGTCATCTGATCAAATCCCTCTACGCTGGACGCATTTTCGTTATAATAAACAATTTCTACTGATTTTACTTTTACTTTTCCACATCTATTTCGTACATCTATTAATACTGGATGATATTTCCTGGACAGACGAAGCACTTCTATTTTGTCCTTCCATTTTGAACCGTACGCTTTTCCCATTCAGCTCCATTTATGTTCTCCTTTTCACAATTTTGCTTTTGTAATTGCTAACGACTATTCTTCCTAAGAATCCCTGTGGTATGTGTCTCTTTGGTTAGTAGTTTTCTTAACAAACTCATGTTGTTATGTAAGTTATCCATTAAGAGGTGATGCCCTTTATCTAGAAAAAGCTGCATCAAGTCCAAAACAAGCGTCTCCTTTTTCTAGGCACCTTCGGCCATGTCACATTTTCCACCGTAAATCCGAATATTTAACACGTATCCATCCGTGGTGCATAACTCTTAAAATTTAATGCCATATCTGGTTCGTTTCCGTTTAATGTATTGGAGGAACGAAAATCTGCATCGGAAGAGAGTTCTCGGTTATTAGGTATTTTGGAAGGTGTTTACCTCTAATTCTGTAAAATACACGAACCACTCTAGACCATTAACCAAAATTCGCTCAGCTCTAAAAACGTAGAAGCCAATGAACTGGATTTTTGCGTGTTGTTTCAGAGGAATTAACCACACTTGATCACTTGTTAACCAGAAAGGAATGATCTGTAACGGATTTACGTCCCCGTTGGGGAGGTCAGCTACCAGAGTAAATTGGGTACTTGTTGTTTGTGCCTCGTCAGGTTAATTTAGAAATAGTTTAGTAGTTTCGGAACTGGTAGGAGTTGACAGGTATTCAGATATTAATATTTTTGTAAGAGAAGTTGTGCTTCGTAGTATTGGAATAAGGAATAAGAAATAAGTTTAATAATTGCCAAGAAAACCCTTTAAGAGCACAGATAAGGATTTTCTCGAAACAGCAATTACGGAAGAAGTGGAGTTTAGTTAGAAATTAGATGCGATGGGCTTTTGCACACATCAAAGGGGGGATTTGGTACTCAAGCAAAAGTGAAGTTCGTTACCACATCTCGGTACTGAAAATAAATACATTTTTGTTTGCTTCATTTTTTACATAATTTAAAATACTAAAAATTTATTTAGCTTACTAATTATTTGGGTCATTACATAGTGATTCATAGATTCGAGAATCATAATTATTTTTGTCGTTCCAGAAAAGACAAAAAAATCTGACTTAATAACCTTGGAGGTTTAAACTAAGCGCATACCTAATAGAAGCAATAGGTCGGCACATAGCTTAATATCAAACGTTTCAGTTTTATTTCTACTAATTTTCCACAAAAAAATAAGACATAATTAAACTCGGACGATTTAAAACCTCCGATAAAATTGTTAAAACTTCCTAACAGACATTTTTGGAAACATAACCTCAAATCAAGTTTTTCAGTTTTTGGACATAATAGATAATATTTTTAGCAAAAAACGACTTATTACTTTTCCCTGTTTGAGTACTATCTTGTTTACATCATCGGAATTTAATCCTTAGTTAAAATATATAGAGGGATAGTTTACAAAAGATTAATTCAACGTGAAGTTCCCAAATAGAACGCCATGTCTATGCTAGTTGGACGTCGTACGACATCCTGTCCCTCAACCTATTAACCTTATTATCAAATCAAATGTTTGATGATTTCTAACAAAATCTTAATACTATGAAAAATGCCGTAAGAAATAAACGGGAACCATTTTCAATATTGCTCATTCCTTTTTGTAACTTTCCGCAAAGCTGGTCCTTGTGATATTATTAAAATCAATTCTGAATATTGTTTTATTTTATGACTAATGAAAATTTTTGTTGCAGGTAAGCAAGAATACTGGAGAATGAAATGCTCAAAACGTCCAACTGGTATCAGTATCAATTGTTCTTCTTCCCTTTCTCTACAGACATGTCCTTACTAGGTAACGTTTTGTGTGTTCAATCAAATTCAATTAGCAAACTGAAGTCAACTAAAAAGAAAGGAGAGGTTGTAGTGTATAGAATAGGGCTGGGAATAGATCCAGTCCCAAAAGTTTAGTTAATTCTAACACTTTATGGGTACTATAAGTACAAATGCGGTTGATCAAATGTCTGTTATTGACTATCCACGGGACAATTCATTTTAATAATTTTCGCACACAGAACCATTAGACTAATTTCTGTTTTGTATAAAAAACTACTTCATAACGAGAATTTAGTTAATCTAGATCTCCGCATTATAAGTGTTTTGTAACTGTGGTTACCGATTAATAGCGTTGATCGGCCTATTTCCACAGTTTTTGCTTTTTGAGCGTGACGTTTCGCTATGCGGACTCTGCTTCCGTCAGTCCTGAGAAGGATTGTTTTCGCACTTCAGTCGAATTCATATGTCTTTACCGCTGAGCTACTGAGTAATCCAATATATATTTTTTAGAACGTATATACATATATATATATATATATATATATATATATATATATATATATATATATATATATATATATATCAAAATCTTTCGTGGTTGCGCAGAAGTTTATTATATATATATATATATAGTGAATTCTTAATAACTAGGTATAGTTATATTTTTAAAAGGATAATGCTGGGATTTCCTAGTTCCAGTAGGCATACAGGTAAAAAGCCAAAATGTGATAATATTTATTACTATTTTTATATATTTCGGTTAAAAATTTTAACCTTCATCAGAAAAACGTCTACAATAGGAATTAAAAACATATTTGTGTAACTAATTATAAAACATATGTGAACTTACAATTAAATGGAAAATTACTGGTGAACAAATTAATTGATTGACGTGAGTGACATAATTGTGAATGGGATGATAAGGTGATCTATTAAAATTATTCTTAACCATATACATTCAAGAAAACCATAGTATAAAGTGTACAATATATAAGAACTTTAATAACATGATAACAAGGTAAACATAAAAATTAACTAACTACTAAACAAAGTTGGTGACCTACAAAATGTGTTTTGATTTTTATACATTGGAATATTGAAATAAAAATATATATATTAGAGCTTCAAAACGATTAATTTATAAGAAATTGAATAAAAGATTATTAGTTATTACATACTTACTTTTTTTCTTTCTTTTGGTGAAAGGCTGTTTTAACAAATATGTATAAATAGAACTTAGTCCATTAGTATCAGTTTTATGATTAACACAAATTTCTGTGTTGTTATTAATGTGGCACATTTCTAAAAATTTTCTTTTTTGATTATCACTTTCGGTGTCTAGAATAGAAATATCGTTAAAATTAAACTTATGTCCTGTACTATGGGAATGTATGCAAAGTGCAGTTGAACTAGGTTTTCTTTTTACATCACTTTTGTGGAGAGCTAAACGTTTGGAAATCTTTTGTGAAGTTTGCCCTATGTAGCATCTATTACAGTTGTTGCAGGGTATTGAGTAAATGACTTCTGATTGTTGCAGTAGAGGTGTTTTGTCTTTAAGTTTAGTGTAAAAAGACGATACCGTACGAATTGCTGAATTGGCAACTTTGATATTATGAGATATAAACAGTTTCGAAATTGAAGGTGTTAAGTGAGGTATGTAGGGTAATTTTTTATAAATGGTTTGACTTGTTAATTCATTGTTATTTGTATTATCAAAACTGTGTTTGTGGTTATTATAAGAATTGTTATTAAAAATTATATTTTTTAATAAACTAGCTGGGTATCCATTTTCTAAAAGGATGTTGTATAGTATCTTGTAATTCTTTTGTAGTAATGAATGATGGCAAATTTTTTTAATTCTGTTTTTAAGACCTATAACTGTATTAACTTTTTGTTTATGAGGATGTTGGGAAAAATATGGAATGTATCTACCTGAACTAGTTTCTTTGCGATACCAATCTAAGATGATATTATTATTATTTCTAATCACAAGGGTATCTAGAAAAGGAACACTGAAATTATCTTCTTTTCGACTGTGAATTCAAGTCTACCATTATAAGAATTAAAAATATTTAAAGTATAGTCAACTTTATTAATTGGAACCGAGCACAACAGGTCATCTACGTATTGCCAAATGAAAGGAAACTGAAAATCTATTTTATCGATAACGAAATATATAATGTCATTCATTACAATTTCTGCGATAGAAGGTGACAGAGTTCCTCCCATAGGACAACCGTACACTTGTGAATAAATAGTGCCATCGTAGATGAAATATGTGTTCATGAATAAAACTTAACTATATAAACAAAACTTCTTTAGAAATAGAGCATACCTGTGTTATCAGTTGATAATTCTTTTTATGACATTAACTGCTAATTCTACTGATATGTTAGTGAACAATGATTTTACGTCATATGATACAATGCAGTAATTTTCTGGTATAATAAAACCATTAGCTTTTTCTGCGAAAGTGAAGGTATCTTTGATTCTGAATTTATTATGATTATGAAAAGCAGAATCTAAGATATTAGCGATGTATTTAGCAAGTTTTTGTGTTGGTGCACCTATACATGATATAATCGGACGTAATGGTAAATTTTCTTTATGTACTTTGGGTAGTCCATAATATTTAGGTATCACACCTTTATAAGATTTGAGTAATTTAGATGTCTCATTAGAAATGTAACCTTTGTATTCAAGTGCTTTAATGATCTCATTTACTTTATTTTCAATCGTAGTTGTAGGATCTTTAGGGATTTTTTTATATGTAGCGCAATCATTTAATAGTTCTACTGATTTAATGTGGTAAATATCTTTGTATAACAACACAGAAACATTAGATTTATCAGATTTGGTTAATATTACATCGGGTTGTCTTTAAAAATGTCAAAGTTCTATTTTCTACATTTTGAATGGGTTAAAAATATTTTTGTTGTCGTTAATGTGGTTGGTAATCAAATTAGTAGCTTTGGCTCTAATAAAGTTTTGTACATTGTTATCTGGGATTGTGTCTAAAATATTTTCTAAGTCGGCTAAAACTTAAACATATCTACATTTTTATTGTTTGATGGTAAAATGAATTTAGGACCTAAAGATAGAAATTTTCGATATCATTAGAATTTCAGTATTAGTGGTATTTAAGAACCATTTATTACATTTAATGTTATCAAAATATGTTGACAACGGATTTTTAATTTAGATATTTTAATTAGATTTAATTTTTTAATTCTATTGAAATTTTTGTTAAAATTGTTATGTTGTAATTCTAGAAAGTTTTTGACAATATGAGAAGGTAACATATCGTTAATGCATTGACATTATCGTACATGGACCATTCTAATTGATTGATTTGCAAAACAGTATTATTAATAGTTGTTAAGAAGTGAGTTTGTTACCCTTCTTTGTAGGTTCTTTAATTTCGTTAAATTGTTAGTAGTGCCGTTTCCTATGTTGTATATTCCATTCGTATTATTAGTTATAAAAGATGGAATTAGGCGTTTTCTAGGAAATCCCAGCATTATCCTTTTAAAAATATAACTATACCTAGTTATTAAAATTCACTATTATATTTCATAATCAACATGGATTTTTGAACATATCGAGATGATCTATGGAAGATTAGCAGTGACGATGATGAAACGATTTATTAAAATGAATAACAAATTAGCCAGTTTCAAAAATAGAAGAATTTTCTTATGTGAATGCAAAGAAAACGCCTAATTCCATCTTTTATAACTAATAATACGAATGGAATATACAACATGGAAACGGCACTACTAACAATTTAACGAAATTAAAGAACCTAAAAGAAGGGTAACAAACTCACTTCTTAACTTAACTATTAATAATACTGTTTTGCAAATCAATCAATTAGAATGGTCCATGTACGATAATGTCAATGCACTTAACGATATGTTACCTTCTCATATTGTCAAAAACTTTCTAGAATTACAACATAACAATTTTAACAAAATTTCAATAGAATTAAAAAATTAAATCTAATTAAAATATCTAAATTAAAAAATCCGTTGTCAACATATTTTGATAACATTAAATGTAATAAATGGTTCTTAAATACCACTAATACTGAAATTCCTAATGATATCGAAAAATTTCTATCTTTAGGTCCTAAATTCATTTTACCATCAAACAATAAAAATGTAGATATGTTTAAGTTTTTAGCCGACTTAGAAAATATTTTAGACACAATCCCAGATAACAATGTACAAAACTTTATTAGAGCCAAAGCTACTAATTTGATTACCAACCACATTAACGATAACAAAAATATTTTTAACCCATTCAAAAATGTAGAAAATAGAACTTTGACATTTTTTAAAGACAACCCTGATGTAATATTAACCAAATCTGATAAATCTAATGTTTCTGTGTTGTTATACAAAGATATTTACCACATTAAATCAGTAGAACTATTAAATGATTGCACTACATATAAAAAAATCCCTAAAGATCCTACAACTACGATTGAAAATAAAGTAAATGAGATCATTAAAGCACTTGAATACAAAGGTTACATTTCTAATGAGACATCTAAATTACTCAAATCTTATAAAGGTGTGATACCTAAATATTATGGACTACCCAAAGTACATAAAGAAAATTTACCATTACGTCCGATTATATCATGTATAGGTGCACCAACACAAAAACTTGCTAAATACATCGCTAATATCTTAGATTCTGCTTTTCATAATCATAATAAATTCAGAATCAAAGATAACTTCACTTTCGCAGAAAAAGCTAATGGTTTTATTATACCAGAAAATTACTGCATTGTATCATATGACGTAAAATCATTGTTCACTAACATATCAGTAGAATTAGCAGTTAATGTCATAAAAAAGAATTATCAACTGATAACACAGGTATGCTCTATTTCTAAAGAAGTTTTTGTTTATATAGTTAAGTTTTTATTCATGAACACATATTTCATCTACGATGGCACTATTTATTCACAAGTGTACGGTTGTCCTATGGAGGAACTCTGTCACCTTCTATCGCAGAAATTGTAATGAATGACATTATATATTTAGTTATCGATAAAATAGATTTTCAGTTTCCTTTCATTTGGCAATACGTAGATGACCTGTTGTGCTCGGTTCCAATTAATAAAGTTGACTATACTTTAAATATTTTTAATTTTATAATGGTAGACTTGAATTCACAGTCGAAAAAGAAGATAATTTCAGTGTTCCTTTTCTAGATACCCTTGTGATTAGAAATAATAATAATATCATCTTAGATTGGTATCGCAAAGAAACTAGTTCAGGTAGATACATTCCATATTTTTCCCAACATCCTCATAAACAAAAATTAATACAGTTATAGGTCTTAAAAACAGAATTAAAAAATTTGCCATCATTCATTACTACAAAAGAATTACAAGATACTATACAACATCCTTTTAGAAAATGGATACCCAGCTAGTTTATTAAAAATATAATTTTAATAACAATTTTATAATAACCACAAACACAGTTTTGATAATACAAATAACAATGAATTAACAAGTCAAACCATTTATAAAAATTACCCTACATACCTCACTTAACACCTTCAATTTCGAAACTGTTTATATCTCATAATATCAAAGTTGCCAATTCAGCAATTCGTACGGTATCGTCTTTTACACTAAACTTAAAGACAAAACACCTCTACTGCAACAATCAGAAGTCATTTACTCAATACCCTGCAACAACTGTAATAGATGCTACATAGGCAAACTTCACAAAAGATTTCCAAACGTTTAGCTCTCCACAAAAGTGATGTAAAAGAAAACCTAGTTCAACTGCACTTTGCATACATTCCCATAGTACAGGACATAAGTTTAATTTTAACGATATTTCTATTCTAGACACCGAAAGTGATAATCAAAAAAGAAAATTTTTAGAAATGTGCCACATTAATAACAACACAGAAATTTGTGTTAATCATAAAACTGATACTAATGGACTAAGTTCTATTTATACATATTTGTTAAAACAGCCTTTCACCAAAAGAAAGAAAAAAGTAATTATGTAATAACTAATAATCTTTTATTCAATTTCTTATAAATTAATCGTTTTGAAGCTCTAATATATATATTTTTATTTCAATATTCCAATGTATAAAAATCAAAACACATTTTGTAGGTCACCAACTTTGTTTAGTAGTTAGTTAATTTTTATGTTTACCTTGTTATCATGTTATTAAAGTTCTTATATATTGTACACTTTATACTATGGTTTTCTTGAATGTATATGGTTAAGAATAATTTTAATAGATCACCTTATCATCCCATTCACAATTATGTCACTCACGTCAATCAATTAATTTGTTCACCAGTAATTTTCCATTTAATTGTAAGTTCACATATGTTTTATAATTAGTTACACAAATATGTTTTTATATTGTACCTATTGTAGTACGTGTTTTCTGAATGATATGGTTAAAATATTTTAACCGAATCACTTATATCCATTCACAATTAGTATAAATATATCAATTAATTGGCTTTCTACCAGTATTTTCCTTTAATTGAAGATCCACATATGTTTTAAAATTATATATATCATAATATGTTTTTAATATCATATTATAAGTTTTCATGATGAAGTATAAAATATATAACAAATATATAAAATAGTAATAAATATTATAATGCAACAGCTTTGGCTTTTACCATTGTATGCCTACTGAAAGGAACCGCATTATCTTAACATTTTTAGAATTATCAATAGGATATATATATATATATATATATATATATATATATAATATATATATATATATATATATATGTATATAATATATATATATAGTAATTTATCGGTTGATTTAATTTTCACTAAAAGGCATTTATTAACATTTTAGAATTTCAAAGGGCACTACTTTGTTTGAAAAATAACTTCTACATTAGTTACGATTTACTAGAACAGTAGTGACTGCATTGGTATATGAAATAATTAGAATTTTGTTGAGGTTATATTCCGTAAAAATAAATTTTCAGGATTAGCTTATGAAGAAAATGACAACGGCAATATTAACTCAACATAACTTAGGTATATCATAAAATTTCAATTGCTCGGTATACATGATCACGATAAAACCAAAATTTCTGTTTTAGCCTTACTACGCCGAGTAATGACGCCATTCTCCTCATAATGTAGGGTTCTAATTCTAGCGTAAATGCACATTATATATATAAAATTGGTCAGTTTCATGTTGCGCCGTAACTGCTTGCACATGTGTATTGCGCTTAAGCTCTTCGCGCATTATTACGGAACAACATTCGCAAGGGCGTAACAGAAAGATCAAGAATCGCCGAACATGTTTGGAACGAAGACCACCGCATCAAATGGGATAACATATAGATAGTGGTAAATGACGAGAACACAACGCGTCGAAAACTCAAAGAAGCCACATACATCGCACTAGCTGGAAATCCAATAAGCCAAGCTAGTGTAGAAATGAAACCCATATGGATTCCAATAATGCGCGAAGAGCTTAAGCGCAATACACCTGCGCAAGAAGTTACGGCGCAACATGCGCAATAAACTTCTGCGCAACCACGAAAAAGTTTAATATATATAAGTTCTAAAAAATATACATTGGATTACTCAGTAGCTCAGCGGTAAAGCTGTCAGGCTAGTAAGTGAAAGGTACCAAGTTCGTATCTGAGAGTAGTCAAGTGCTTGGAATATGTATATATATATATATATATATATATATATATATATATATATATATATAAATATGAATTCGACTGAATTGCGAAAACAGTCCTCAGGACTAATCCTGATGACGGAAGCAGAGTCCAATTTTCAACCAAATCAGAAAAAAAAATAAAAAATACCATTTATTCCTCTGCTTTTATTACGAAACATCATAAGCTCTTGTTTTATCTGGAAATAGTTTTAATAACATAAATTACATAATTTAAGATGAAAATTAATCAAATATTTTTAAAATAGACAATTTGTGGGAGGAAAATATAGAAAATACGATTTAGCGTCGTCACTGGTTGTGTTCATGCCCTGTATATTGAAGTGCATGAGCTGATCTAATATTTTAAACCGGTAAATAAGATGTAATCGAACTAATATTTGTAATTAAAACTTAACAACACATTATTTATCCTTACTAATTTAATATTGATTAGTACATTTGAAATTAGCGATATTTTTGAATTTAATAAGTTGGCTTTGGAAAAATCAAATATTTCGGCTTATAAGGATGGAAATTATTGCTTTTTAAAGTGCACCTCATAGTTTAAAATACCTAAAATTATGTTAATTTATGTTATTACAACTATTTCCAGTTAAAACAAGATTTTATGATGTTTCGTAATAAAAGCAAAGGGGAATAAATGGTATTTTTTGTTTTTTTCTGATTTGGTTGACAATTGGCATATGTGGTCTTTGTTGCATTCTAAATACAATTGTCGATATATTGTCAATTTGACCCACTTTTCGGCATCACAGTTAACATTTTTCAAAATTCCCGCCAAATCTATGGGCACGTCACAAATGTCACAATGAATTTTTTGGTTGTCAGACATGCAGAAACAAACCGAAAAATTTTTCCCATATGTGTCCAGCTTTATGGCGGTCCCTGTATAAGTTCTAAAAAATATATATTGGATTACTCAGTGGCTCAGCGGTAAAGGTGTCAGACTAGTAAATGAAAGGTACTAAGTTCGAATCTGAGAGTAGTCAAGTGCTTGGGAAAAAATTATATATAACATATGAATTCGACTCAAATGCGAAAACAGTCCTTCTCAGGACTAACCCTGATGACGGAAGCAGAGTCCGCTTCCGAAACGTCGCGCTCAGAAAGCAAAAATTGTGGAAATAGGCCGATCAACTTCATTAATAATCTAGATCCATTTATATTTTCCTACTAGATGTCGTTAACTATTATTATTAGGGCTGGTAAAATAAGGATTGGTAGAAAGAAATTCTTATTATTAGTTTTTTGAACCGATTTATAACTTTAAGAACATATATTTTCCTAGATTTCATATTTAGATTTTAATATGTTTTACTTATATTATTGACTGATGAATTCTATACTAAATAACACAGCCTCCGTCTAGCAACACTCATTTTTCAGTACCAAAATTGCCCAGAGTGATTTTTATGGCGTAGGTCGGAAAAATCTTAAAATTTTTAGTTACGCAATCTTTGCTAACAGCTATCATACATTAGAGCTGTTTGACACGTTCATATTCTGTGCTACCAACATAACTTAAAACACGAGTGCGTCACCGCACAAATTTTCCGAGTGTTGACAGTAGTAGGTTTCAGTTGACGCCTCGTTGCCCAATTCTTTCCATACTCGCAAAAATAACGTTTCCAGTCTAGTGATACAATTTTATCTTAAATGGAACACCCTGTATATTATTGAAATTTTGGATTTTACGTAACGTTTTAGGTGGACTTTCAATCAAATTTCCCTATGCGTAAAACTAACCGTTTTTAAGATATTTATTTTTTTCAAAAAAATTAAAAGTTTGGATGCATGAGTATCTTATAATAAGAAAGATAAGAGCGGCAATATTCACAGGACTAGCTGGATCTCTAAGCTTTCAAGAAATACTTTCAAAGTGGTTTAATTGCATACAAGGTGGAGAAAATTTAATGCCGAGTCTATTTAAATTCATATCTTCATAAGCCGGTTTATTAAAATGGAACATATTATTTTCTTTCGAACGATATAAGGTTCCCTATTCCTATGTGTTCAGCTTTTTTACTTATCTACTGTTTTATTTTTGTGTAATCAACTGATATCATACAATCTAATGATATCTAATTATTATAAGTTTTTGTTATTAACGAATAAGTTCAAAGGTAAATATGTAATTAAAAATTATTATTAATTTTATTAAATACATAAATAAAAAGTTTACCTCGAGTAGGATTTGAATCTATGACCTGTACTTTGCTAGAGTACCGCCCGCGTTAACCAACTGCGCCATAAAGGTTCAAGCCCCAATCGATGTAAATTATTGTCTTTATTATGCACGTTGCAATGCTATTATAGAGAGAACGACTACAGTTTTTAATGAGATGTCGCAACTTGACAGAAATAAACAGAAAAAATTAGCAAAAAAACCTACTTAATGCTTAGTAATACACAATATTAATGTTATGTTGATAATAAGAATGTCTGTAGCTAAAAAACAAATGAATAAAATCAGAAGTGTTCAATATGACCTCCATAAGCAGTTAAACACTTGTGGATTCTTGATCTAAAACCATCAGTTACCGCTTTTGCTATTTCATCTGCAGGCAATTCATAGGACATTTTTCACATCCTTTTTTCAAACTACGGGTGTAGTTACTTCATTACTCCCCAAACGTATTAAACCAATGGCGTGAGGTCAGGGGGGTCACTGGCTAATTCCACGATCCTAAACGTCTCGTCCATCCATCTTGATAGTCAGTTGTTCATCAATTTGATTATAACTGTGAGGTGGAACCCCGTCTAATTGGTACCAACAGTTCCTTAGTTGGTCTAAAAATATATATCATCCAGAAAATCTGCCACAACCGTTTGCAATGTATTTAGATACATGTCTGCATTTAAAAATTTTGTTCGTACATATGGTAAGCAACCTGATTATCTTTAATCAGACAAACGACATTTACACAAAATTAAATTTAAAAGTGTCCCGGATAATATGAGGATTTTTGGATGCCCACAAATGAGTATTAAGTACTTCTCTCGAAAATTCATCATTTCATAAAATTGTATACCTTGGACGGCGTCACCCGGATGAAGTAGCTTAAATTTGTATGGATGTATACCATTACTTTTTAGTATTCTGTGAGTGCACGTTCGTAAAATACATAATTCTATTCTTCGGGACGACTTTAGGATTCTGGATTAACATTAAAACAGGGTACACATTTATTACTTTTCCTTTGTTTGAAGTTATGCGCTTTTTGCACTAATTCAACCATACTCTGATTTTTTAGAATTCGCTTTAACTTTTTACTGCTAAATGGTGGCAAATCGGGATATATCTCATTAAAAACTCTACATGTTCTGTTTATAATCCCATTGTAACCTCCATGCATAAATAATAAATTTAAAATATTAGTGTTGGGATATGTATTCTGTTCCATTTCTTATAAACACTAACTTAAAATGGCACTGGAAAAAAAAGTATAGAAAACCATATATCGTATGAAAAAGAATAAATATTTTTTATCAGAATGTTAAAAAATATACAGGGTGTTCCATTTGAACAAACCGACTTATAAAGGTTTTAATTTAATTACACTCTGCATCAAATTTTTACTACCCTATATGCAATTAAGCCACTTTGAACTATAAATGGCAATCTTAGAGATCCATCCAGCGCTCCTACGCATATAAAAGCTCTATCCTTCTTACTGTAAAATACACATGGTTTTAAACTAGTTACTGTTTAAAATTTTTTTGAACCGTTAGCTTTAGGAATAGCGAAACTTGATGAAAGTCCACCTAAAACATTGAGTAGAATCCAAAATTGAAATAATATACAGAGTATTTCATTTAAAATAACGAAGATGACGTCATCTTCTGGTGTAATCGTGGACGCCAGTACTGTTGCCCAAAATTTTAACGCAACGTTTCAAAAACACTTCGTAACTTCTCTTACGGGGCCAATAGGTCAAGAGTCTCTGTAAAGACTACCAAAACCCAAGAAATCCTTTTTTCGTCATTGGAATAACCGAAATAATACCACATGGTATTCCTTTCTTCGATGAACGTCTCACAGTCTTTCTTCCTTCAGCTATCATTTCTTCCGCCAGGGGCAATAGAAAGGAATTTTTTTCTTTGTCTTCCCTTCATAGATAATCCATACGTTTACAACAGCCATCATAAGCAGACGATATAATACCCTCTTCCACCATTTGTTTGATTTGCGATCTAGTTCGTATAATTCCATCAGGTCCGCCAAATTAGCCTCTCCCATAATCTCGCTATATGATGAAACCATTTTTGGATAAACAACACTTCCATCAGAACCATCTTTCAAAGTTTTATTCACACACATTACATTAGCACTATGGCAACTGCTCAACATAAGGACCTCTTTTGTGCCTTGCCATTTCACAAACAACAGTCTATCTTTGCAGTACTGAAACACATACTCACCTTTTTTCAGTTTATCTTTGATTTTAGGTAAAATTTTTCTATTTTGGTTATAAGTTCCTACTGCTCCATAATCTATATTCTATAGTATAGTGATCGAAGTAAAAAAGCGATCTCAACAAAAGGTAATATCTTTCTCTTTAGCTGTAAAAATTAGTTTGTTCACGACACGTTCGCCAAGAGTTCCATATAGAAATTCAGTTTCACGGCCTGTGTCGATATTAGAATTGTATGTATATGCACTCAAAGAATCTGATCTAAGCCACAACTTTAGCCCCTCTTTACAGGCTTTAGTGGTATATACTGCTTCGAAGACGAACGCCTTTGAACTTAGTCATTGATCGTCCATTCCTTGAAAGCTACTAATCTAGCGGCATTTCTGAAACGTAGTTTTCAAGCGATTTACTACGTTGTCAATAAGTTTTGGAGTATTCTGCAGGTTTGGTTGGTGATGAAAAATACATTTTTGGTGGAATAATTCTGAATCGATCACGAGCTATTGCATTTTGTGTTGCTGAATTTCCCAACGAAGGATGAGTGGCCCAGTAAATACTTATTTGGGCAACATGGTTGTAACACATTACTAACATACACCCAAGCAGTACCCCTTTATCTGTTTCCTCCAAGCGAGCGCTTTTTCTTGTTTGTTTATGTATTCGAATTCCTTCGTCAGTATACTGAGCAATGTACAAATATAAAGAGCGTGGAAAAATATTCTTGAAACATTCATACGACGTCTCAGCTTGTATAATGGAGGCTAGTGCACAAGTGCGCTTAATTGAAATTCGCCTTTTAGAGACAACATTTTCATCTGGTTTTAACCATAAAGTAAAAGAACCAGAGGACCTTCATTTTCTTCTGGAGCTTCATTTTCTTTTTCAACTTGGTCATCACTTTCCAGTTGGAGTTCTGATTCTTCATTAGAAGATTTGTTGTCGGTCTCGGATTGCTCATTTGTTGCAGATTCTTCATCACAAGGTTCATATGAATCATCACTGTCATCAGTCACAAAACAATTTTATACTTCTCTTATAGCTCTTTTTCTATGAGCTGCGCTTTTCCTTATTAACTTCTGCAAATAATACTAATATATATATATATATATATATATATATATATATATATATATATATATATATATATATATATATATATATGTAAAGGGTGTCCCAATGATTTGGGGGTGGAAGTTTACATGTATACTGTTGATTAAAAAATCTTATAACAGATTACTTTAGTCAACAAGGAGCATCTTGTAAAAACAGTTTTCTACATCCAGGGTGGTCCATTTTCAAGCACCACATATAACTTACATTTTTTTAAATGGAATACCCTATATATTTACATATATTTGAATTCTCTGGTAAATGATGAGCAAAATGATGTAAGGTACTATGTGTCTACGACTAACGGTTCCCAAGTTCTTGACATTTTTATGTAAAAAAAATTAGTGAAGTTGGCCCCTCTTCCACCATCTTGAAATATATCGGAGTGAAATTTTGGGATTTGTTTTTCCAATGTGTCTTGTTTTCACTTCTACATTCAGATTGCAGACTCTTTCTCTACATATACAGGATGGTCCATTTTGCTCAATGTTATATTTCTAACTTGTTTTAAAATGCACACCCTGTATTTTATCACAGATTTGAATAGCATTTTTTACGGGCTTTCAATACATGATCACTTTGTACTACTTATTTCCTAAGCGTTTTTGAATTATATAGTGATAAAGTTAAAAGTTGTAAAATTTTGCGACTTTTTTAAATTTTCCACAATAAGGCCTATAAAATAAATTAAGACAATGCCATAATTCAAACAAAAATGAAACAATGCTAATTGTAGTAAAACTGTGAAGGTATAGGTTTTGTGACACAATACAACATTTTAGACTATAAAAGTGCAACTCTTAATAATTATTTACACGTAGAACGGCATAGCTATGAACTGTAAAATGGAATTAAAGAACAATGAATTACAAATTTTATTATTCCATAATATTTCAAAATGCGACATGATGGAAGCAGAAATGATGTGTGTGATATTGCTTATAATTCTTGGTATTGTCAGATCTATTTGTACCGCAAGCTGACGAACACTTACGTGAGGATTTTATTCTAAATATAATAAAATTGTTAACTCGTTTTCTTCCTTTGTATTTGTACGTTTTTCTACATCTCTTTTTTTGCGTTTGACATTTCCTGTGTCTTCAAATCGTTCTTGAAGAAGTTGAAACGCTTCAGGTCTTAGATGTCTAGCTAAAGGGTACTTTTGTTCATAAATCCTGGATGCCAACGAACAATTCTTTCAGCTTCTCCTAACGCATAGATCATATTAACCAGCTCTTCTATTGAGAAATTCAGCGCACACTAAGTAAATAACCAGTTATTAACCAAGTTACTATGCAGAATATCAGACAATTCTTCACGAATTAGTTTTAAAGCGTGGACCTCATTTGTTAAATAGTTAAAAAACATAAAGAGACAAGCGGAAGCCAAGCTACTATGATTCATTGTGCTGCTTAATTCCATTTTCAAGTTTATACTGTTCTACGGATAAATAATTATTAAGCGTTGCCCTTTTATAGTCCAAGATGTTGTATTGTGTCACAAAACCTGTAGCTTCACAGTTTTATTGCAATTAGCATTGTTTCATTTTTGTTTTTCTGTGAATATGACATTGTCTTAATTTATTTTATGGACCCTATTGTGACAAATTCAAAAAAGTATTAAAATTTTGCCAGTTTTAAATAATTAAAAAACAATTAAGAATAGGTAGTACAAAGTGAGTATTTATTGAAAACTTGTCAAAAATGCTATTCCAATCTGTAATATAAAATACAGAGTGTGCTATTTAAAAAAAATTAAAAGTATAACACTGAGCAAAATAGTAGGTAGAAAAGAGTTTGCTATCTGAATATAGAAGTTAAAAGAACACACATTGGAAAGCAAATCCCAAAATGTCAGTTCGATATCTTTCAATGTGGCCTACTCAATTTACTAATCTTGTTATATAAAAATGTTAATAACTTAGGAACCGTTAGTCGTTGACCCGTAGTTCCTCATATCATTTTGCTCATCATTTAACAAAGAATTCAAACATATAAAAATATATAGGGTGTTCCATTCAAAAAAACCCATGTTTAATGTGGTGCTCGAAAATTGACCATCCTGTATATACAAAAATAATTGTTGACTACAATAATCTGTTATAAGATTTTTTTTAATCAACAGTATACGCGTAATCTAGGACTAACGGTACACATACGTACCAGACAGAATGCACGATGATTTCCCAATTGTATAGTAATTATAGAGTTTAATTGCACTTATCCTCTAGACGTACAAGCAACTCTTGCTTGTTGTTCAATTTTCAAACTAATTACTAACATTTTCGCACTAATTTCAATGAAGACACTCACTAAATATGCTGCGTCACTTAACGTGCTCCAATAAAGTAAACACATGTGAAAAAATCAAAACATTTTGCTCCAATGCAGATGCAGACACTATACTAATGCATTAAAAAACGAAACGGTATACGTATAAACAAAATTTAACCTTGTTAAGGTTGATTCTCACTATTCATCTTGACGGTGGCAGGCAACCGTTCATCAGATGACCGTCAATTTATGTTCTATTAACACTTTACATCTGACAGTCAGTGTTAGTCAGTTTATCAACAAATCTTAGACGCGTAGCACGTTTTATTCACGATATTTAAAAGTTATTCATTTGCAGAGTTAGCGGTTATTGCTATGTTGTTTGAAGAAGAAGATAAGGAGAAGGAAAAGTCTAATATAAAAGCAAGGAAGGCAAAACAAGCAAAGAAATGGGTGTATAAAGGTTTGTTGGAAAGAAAAACTGAGGGAGAATTTTTCACATTATATAAATAATTGTTAGATGATGTAGTAAAATTTCATGAATACTTCAGAATGTCTAAATATCAGTTCAATGATTTGCTGTCAAAACTTAAACTCTTATTGAGAAAAAGGAATACCACGTTTAACTCCAAATGAAAAACTGGCAATTTGTTTGAGGTAAGTTTATTTAGAAAATAAAGTAAGTGTAAGTACAAAAAATATCATAAATTCTAAGTGACTCTTCATTTTAAAGAAATGTGTATGTTACAATTGTGTATGATTTGAATATGAACCTTCACACGACGTTAGACTCGAGGTAGTTGCCGATGGTGATGAAGAAATAATAGCTGTATACTGTTACTGCATGGGAGAGCTCGAAGCTCTCATTTCGACGTAATTAGGGTTTTGTATTGGGTTTGTTACTGGGTGTTGATACCGATCATACATACTTGGCTGTTGTTATCTCAGATACAATATTGAATATTTTACTTTTTGCCGTATGTTGGTATACAGGGGGAAATGTTTTTATGGTTTCGCCAATACGAGTAAGAAAATCGCCTATTGCATTAGTGCTAGTTGGTTGATCATTTTTGCTTATAATATATTTCATTAAACCGGTTGATGGTGATTTGGCGGGTTGAGAATGAGATACTTTTGCTCTTTTCGGTTTGAGTACTGACGTAGCTTGAAAGGCTTAATACGGTTTTCAGATTGTGAAAGGTAAGAAATCTTCCGATTCTCTAATTCAGTAATCGACCCCTGTTCCCAATTTAGTTCTCTTTCATTTTCGTTTTCATTATCCACTACAGTTGTTAGCTCCTCAGATTCATTTTCCGGTGAAATATTGGATTTTGTGCCTCGTTCTTGAAAATATGGCAGCAGAAAATATAGTTTCAGAGAGATAGAGAGAGAGAGGCGTTTTAGTTTTCAGAGCTCTACGAAACTGGTCTCTCAGACTGAACCACCTTTCTTTAAATTCGTTTGCTAAAATAATTGTTTATCAATTCTACAAACACATTGTCTTCTTGTCTCAGGTTTTTAGTTACAGGAGATGCGATGCTTTTAGTTATAAATTGGGGCATTCAACAATTTGGTCTATAATCAAAGAAGTTTGCAATGCTATAAGCAGTAAAAGGTTGAAGGAGAAAATGCCACCACCTAAAGAAAATGGTTGGAAAAGAATTGCAGATGATTTTTGGAGAGTATATGGAGTTTTTCCAATTGTCTTCGGCCAATAGATGGTAAACACGTCCACATAGAAGCACCCGCTAATAGCGGATCCCATTATTTCAATTATAAGAAAGCATTTTCCATTGTTCTAATGGCACTTGTGAATGGAGAATATATATTTGTTGCTGTCGATATAGGAGCTACTGGAAAGAATAGTGATGGAGGAATTTTTTTAAATTCAAATTTAGGCCACCGATTCCATAGTAATGGGATGAATATTCTACCAGGAAGACCTCTTCCCAACACCGATACAGAGATGCCATTTGTAATGGTTGGCGACGAGGCATTCCCTTTTAGCTCTTATTTATTACGGCCTTGCCCAGGATCACAAATTAAAGAAGACCTAACAAAAGAAAATTTCAACCACCGTTTATCTCGAGCTCGGAGAATAGCTGAGAATGCTCAAAGATTTCAGGTATATCGTAGAATACTAAAATCAAAACCTGAATATGCCCATAAAATTATTTTAACAACTTGTATTTTACACAATTATATAAGACATAGTAATGTAAACTCCTATCATACTAATACATTGCATTAAGCTCAATTCACGGATAGTCCCCCGCAAGGCGGTAGAGTTCAAAGTACAGCTTACGAAATACGGGAAACATTTACAATTTTTTTCTCTACCCCACAAGGATCATTATCTTGGGAAATATGACTATTTTGTAGCAGTATTTGTAAAAACATTATTGTAAGCGAATTAAAGTTGTGTAATTTGATGTACTTAGTCATATACTTTATAGTTTACATTTAATTTTAATGAAATTTGGAATCAGGTATTGAAGTTTTCAATTCCAATTCCTCACCGATCGTTTTCCATATTTTACATTTAATATTATTGTCACTGTTACAAACATGAAACGCCACCGCCAGCCTGCGGATAGCCGCCAGATAGACGGATAGTGTGAACACACAATGCTTATGGAATTGAATAATATTTTAAAGGAGACCTGATGGACGGCTGCCTGCCGCCGTCAACACGGATAGTGAGAATAAAAGTGTTTAGCCCTTGTACTAGTTCTTTTTGTTCGTCCTACTGTTGGGGGCTATTTTGTAATAGTCCTCCCGTTGGGGATTGTTTTGTCACGGACTTATTACCTGCGATTGTTACCTTGCTTGCATGTACCTGGCTACAAAGAATAATATTTGGGTTCTTTTTCAATCTTTTATAATTTCAAAATTATTGGGTCAAAATTTTATATTGTTTTTATGAAAATGTGAAATGATTCAACGTCAACTAAGTGATTTTGATTTATAAAGATAACATTCATTAACTAAACTTTACATTTATTGTTATCACATTTCTGTTCGTGTAAATGAACTTTCATAATCACTCAAAAAATTCCTTTTTCCTTTTATCGGGACGCTCCAGCTAGCTTAATAATGTGATAAATGGTTATTATTATCATTCATCAAAATTATCCCCAATCTGATGTTAAGTAGGTAATTAAGTTCAAGTAATTGCAGAATACAGGTGTACTCTGCAATTACTTGTACTTGATTTCTCCAGTATTTACACACGCAGTGTTTGTATAAGCTTTTAAGATTTGTAACAGTCAATAATAAAAATGAATCAAAAGTGATAATATTTAATTACGTCAAATCCTAAATGCCGACTGTTTTGTTTACAGTATCGTATATAAAACTCAAGGTTCTTACTTGCTGGTTTCGTTGATAGCAGATGATGTAACTCGGCTTTTCTTGAATCGGTGAAGAGGTATCCTTTAGATTGATGACTGACCCTCCGATTATATCACTTTGCTGTCACTCTGGAACCGTTCTCCTTTGTTTTCCTTATACCTTTGTTATAGATGAATACGCTACTAATTTTCTTCCCACAATTTAATGATTTTTTTTTAAATAATTGCTTGATCTATTTCCAATATCCAGTTTTTACTTAATTGTTCAGTTTTAACTACAAATAGCTTGTGCAACAAAATGCAAGCGAGCTGCGAACGGCTATGCTTTTAATCTTCAATGTTTTTGTTTATTATATTTTCTATATCGATATATTAACTTAAATCTATTAAAACGCTATTGTAAATTATTGCGCAATCTTTTTATTATCGCCAACTTGACAACATTTACACTTTTAATTCTTTTTAGCTTCTCCTCGCATTAGTAAGGAAAATATCACTTATATTCCTTTATCACTATATCAACTGAATTTTCGTTATGATTTCACAATTTAAATTGCAGCATAACTTAAGCCGCAGTTATCGCTTCTCAACCGTTTTGTTACTTTCAATTCAACCAACCTTGATCGCTTACTTAACGCTCTTGGCCCCCCTTCTTCTTCATCATTGATTCGGTCGTACCCATAGCAGTTTTCCTGATCTCTTCGATATTCATACATTCTTCGACTTAGTCCTCTATGTGGTCCAAAATTACCTCTACCTCTCCTGTGATACATTGTATTAACGTTCCTTCTTTGTGGCCACCGGTCTCTTGGCTGATTGTTTTGTTCTCATTGGCATCCCTTTCCCTTTGAGGCGGATTCCACGCTGTCCTTTTACTGGCGTTTGCCGCTTGTATTGATCCTGATGCATTTATTAGTTCATCAATTGTTCTTGCTCCTGAGCAAATTAATGTGTTTTCCATTTGACTCAAAAATGTCTGGTTAATGCCTTCACCATTTGCGTTTCTTCTATTGGTGATTGTCGGTGCATCGTCTTGTTCACCCAGAACCATACGTGATCTACATATTATCCATGGCGTTGATTATATTGTGTTGGTGTGTACAATCCTTATTGTATTTCTCTTTGGACATCTTCAAACCAAAATTGTTCCAAAAAATCTTCTTTTATTTCTTCTAGGTTGGACCACCTTTCACGATGTAGTTCGACCCATGACCTTGAATTGCCTTCCAATAATTCTATCATATCATCAATCTTCCTTTGATTTCCCATGTCGAAATTCTCCGAATATACTTTAACGGCCGTCATAAAATTCACTGGATGTATGATCCTTAGGTTTTCATCGAACTTTTTTGGCTTTTGTGTTGGTTGACCTTCGTTCTTATTGTAGTCGTTCCTGAGTTTGGTGCTAACTTTTCTCCTTGATTTTTTTCTTTGTCGTCCCAGTTTTCTTTCAACTTAATAATAGATTCATTTTTTGTAATTTTTTGTTCGCGTTCTAATACTTTTTCTTCATTTTCTTCTATATTACATCCTACCTCGCCTATTGTGCGCCATACTTGAGCTCTAGCGTACTCATTTCTTTCTTCAGTTTGTGTCACTTTTATATTCTGTATGTAAAGTTGTTGATCTGTGTCGTCTTTTTGTTTCTTGATTTCTTACATTTGGTCATTATTTCATAGTTGCTTTTCCTTAAATTTTCTTCTTTCTTTCTTCTTGACTGGCTTTTTGACTTCCTTCTATTTTTTTTCACTTTTATATTCTGTATGTAACGTTGTTGATCTGTGTCGTCTTTTTGTTCTTTGATTTCTTACATTTGGTCATTACTCATTATTTCATAGTTGCTTTTCCTTAAATTTTCTTCTTTCTTTCTTCTTGACTAGCTTTTTGACTTTCTTTCTATTCTTTTTTCTATCTTCTCCTGACTATTTGTTTTGCTTCCATCTTCTTTTGCCCTTCTACCATTTTCTTTTGTCCTTCCATTTTCTTTTGCCCTTCTTCCATTTCCTTTTGTCCTTCCAATAACATACTCATTTTCATCATCATTCATTCTTCTGTTTTCTGTTGAATTGGTACTCCCGCTATTGTCAACTTGTTTATTTTTGGTGATTTATCTTCTTCTGAAATGTTGACTATATCTTGACTTTCTTGGCTGAAAGTGAAATCTTCGCTTTTCTTTGTGTTTGCCATCTTCTTTGTTTTTTACTTATTTCCGATAATTTCCTACCTGGCTTCTTAAAACCTGACCTTAGTTCCAAAAAACAATAAAAATAAACGTACCTTTGTAGTCTCCTGTATAAAATAAAAGTCCTTTTTGTTCGTCCTACTGTTGGGGGCTATTTTGTAATAGTCTTCACGTTGGGGATTATTTTGTAACGGACGTATTACCTGCGTTTGGTTACTTTCCATTCAACCAACTCTGATCGCTTACTTAATGCGACTCTCCTTGATCACGACTGACTAACAGACACACATCATTATAACAGCGTTTCTACTTGCTCCCTTTTACAAAACAGTCATACTCGCAAATTACCGCGTATATTTAAAGGCTTTCCGATTTACTATACACATACTCATCGAAACAAGCTCAAGCTTTTTATCTTAATATTATGTTCAAATAAAAATAACCAATAACAATTAATGTCATATAATGGGGCGAAATTCGAATTTCTAATGCCTCCGTTACATCCTGACATAAAACAGTGGTACACATACCAGGAATCGCGAAAGGGTTAAGTCGAATGACAAGCACAAAACAATAATAGCAGTTAAAACATTTATTGTGTCGTTGTAAAATCACCAAACATACCCTCATATTTCTAAAATAAACACGTCAATGCACTTGCAGATCAACATCTTCAACGTTTTATACACGTATTTACTCTCCGTAACATACATGATTTGTGGTAACTTCCTAGATAGGCCGGATTTATATGCTAGATTTTATAGTTTTAACACCACTGGCATGAATACTATTTATATACGAGAAAATCGTATTATTAAAATAAATGGTCTTTGTAGTTGAACGTGAATTTTTAAGCACTACACAATGATGATAATAACAAGGAAATTACAAAAACTGTGTGTTTTGTTATCATTTTCTAAACCAACACAGATATAACAACCAACCTAATGATTTTTAGATATGAAGAGAATGATAGAAATTGTATACATTTCAAGAAGGTGATATACTTTTAATTTACATAAAATCTACGTTACGTTACAAATTGATATAAAAATTATATATATTCCTTTGTAGTTAATTTCAGATATTTTTTAAAGGGTTTATGCAATATTATTACTTATATCATCAAATTTATACCAAGGCAGCTAGCACCTGAGCAACTGTAAAAGTTATGTGCACGATTTTTGATAAATTATGTTCAGCAATCCCTGACAAACGATAAATAAGCACTAATTTAGTCAATGGCCTATATTATTTGTTAAATTTGCAATAATATCATAAAGTATGTTTTATTATTTTACAAGTGCCTTATATCACGAAATGTCAAGTTCGATTAATTTTATTTCGCATGTTTTGCGCTTCCCAAGAAAAACGTTGTCCTTAATACAATCTGAAACACAATTTATTATTTCTCGTACAAAGTCATCGTATTTTTGACACGATTTTTCATGTAAAATCCCTTGAAAATATTCGTGCAGTGAAGGAATTTGCTTGTATGGCAAAGATAAGTGATTATTATTTATGAAAATGAAAACTTTACGTTAAAAATTAAGCATATTTACCTTTTTGGACAGAAGCTGTGTATTTAAAAGTAAATTTTAAATGCTTTAGACGTTTTAATAACGATTACAGCTATCGTGTTATAGACTTTTTCATTTGCTTTTTTTTAATTATATAGTTTGGATTAAGTTTTGTGTTTTACTTAAAAATAAAAGTGTGTTTCTTCACATTTTAACACGATATGGGTATCGTATTTTATCTGCAGAAGTGTGTAATTAGAAAAATTAAATAGCAGTATACTAATTATGCAATAGTTTTAATACACAAAACGTCACAAAATCGTAGTAAATGAAAATTGTCATCTGCAAATTTATTTTTGAATTACGTTTTTAGTACGAAGTAAGAAAAATTTTCTTCTTTTGGACTCCAAAAAACCTGTAAATTTAAACAATATAAGGTTTAACAAGTTCAAAAGATGCGAATTCTTATAGAATTATAATTTCAACCAACTGCAAAACCGTAACATAGCCATTCTCTATTTTCATTATTATTATATCATAAATTAGCTAAAAAAGTCCTTATATCTTATTAACGAAATTTTTATTTTAACGGCCTCTCTACCGCGAACAGGTGATCAGATCAAAAAATCTACCAGAGATTTGGAACCAGCAAAGAATTTCCTATAAGATGACACACGTACAGCTTTCCAAACCCTGTAACGTTCGTGCACCGCACAGACACACAAATACGTCACTAATTTTTAGCTAAATTCCGATATACAGGATGTTGTTTTAGAAGTCGAATTAAGATTTTTGTTAAAGTCAGACCTGAATTGAAATTTTAATTACGGAACTAATCATAAGGTTTGTTGATACTAGATGCGTCTACAGAATATGACCTAGGTAATTCTGCCTGTTCCGAACTTCATTTGGTTAGGACCATATTTTCGTCGGCCTTCCTACGTCTCTGCTTCCCCTTGGACTGCTTAGGACTTGTTTGGGTACTCTTTATTCTGTCATCCTTGTAACCTGTTGTTTCCAGTTCTTTCTATATTCTTCTATTTCATCGCTTAGGTTGAAAATTTCTAGTTGTTCTCATATTTCTTCATCCCTTACTCTATCACTTCTTGGGCAATCTTTAACACTTCTGAGAACTCTCGTCTCCGCTGTTAGCATTTTTGAATTGGTTTTTGTGCTTGTTATCCTCGATTCGCTTCCAAAAGTGTTATAGGAACGGCCATGGTTTTGTAACATTTTATTCTAGTTTCTTTTCTTGTTTTGTGCTTTAGCGTTCTGTATGTTGTCCCACAAATTGTTTGGAATTTAGGAATCTTATTTTTTATATCTTTATCGTTTTTGTATGTGTTTCGCACCCTAAGTAATTGAAATTTTACCATCTATTACTGTTTTCGACCTTACTGGATGTTTTCATTGGAACGCCATTATCTTTGTTTTGCCTTTGGATATTTTCAAATTGTATTTATCGTAGAGTATTTTGAGACGACAATTGATCTTTGCAGGTCATCTTCGTTCTTTTGAATTATTGTTAAATCATCACGATATAGGGGTAAGTTTATGTTTTTGTCTTCTCGTAGTTCTATCCCTGGGTTTGCTAGTGGTAAATTATATATATACATATATATATATATATATATATATATATATATATATATATATATATATATATATACAGTGTCCCCGGATAGGTGAAACGACTCTTGTAAAAGATAAAAAATTTTCGATATAAAATTTCATTGTTTGGGGTTCAGCCCTGCTTAGTTAAAGACTAATTTCTAGCATAATTTTAGTTTTCTAAAATCATGTATGCCTTGGATCTTTTAAAAAATTTGATTTTTGGTTCTGGTAAACTGCCTTTGTTAGTGAAGATATAACAAAATTTGAGTCCTACTTCTAGAATTTCAAGCACCTAGGCCAACGTTGATGTTTTGGCAATTTACAATAATTTTTATCTGATAGTTTAATCTTGTTTATCCCCGGATAGGTGATATGACTCTTGAAAAGCAAAAAAATTCTAAATAAACAAAATAAATAAAATAATTTCTTTAACACAGTTTATTACTATGAATATTAAAAGATAACACTTAAATTATTAACTATTACAAGTTACTGGCTTAACACTGATAAGTTATAATGAAATAGTGAGTTAATATTCAGATTAAAAATAAGGCTCTACTAAGCCTCCTCCTAAATTTGCGCAGTTTTCAATACGATTCCGGAATTCTCCAAAAGCTGCCTGTATTTGTTCTCTAGGAATTGATCGAACTGCAACTGTTATTCTGCGTTTTAATATTTCAGTGTCATTCGGAATGTGTTCTTTGTAAACTATTTGTTTTACCCATCCCCATACAAAAAAAATCCATTATCGATAGGTCTGGAGATCTAGCCGGCCAAGATGTCACGCTCATTCTCCCGAACCATCTTTCAACAAACTGATTATTAAGCCAATCAGTAATCATTTGTGTGGAATGGGCAGGGCAGCCATCTTGTTGAAAGTAATGCGAACGTCGAATATTTAATGGAAGTTCGTCAACAAAACTTTGCAGAATTTGTAAGTAAGTTTGCTGATTTAATCTTCCTTCAATAAAAAAGGGTCCAATAATTCCTAACTCGTATGAGACGGCACACCAAACATTTAGTTTTCCAAAATACTGCCTTCTTGAGTTAACTACGTAATGGGGATTGACTCTGCTCCAATATCGACAGTTTTGCGAAGATGGAACACCATTTGTTGTGAAAGTACATTCGTCAGAAAAAATTATTAGTTTATGGAAATTTCTGTTTTCTAAAATTAGCTCCCCTAAAGACAAACAGAACTGCAATCGCCTTGCTTCATCACCTTCTTCCAAAGTGTGGCAAAATTTGGCTTTATATGGATAAATTTTGTTAGTTTTATAAATTCTCTGTAAATGTGTTTTACTTATGTTTGTATTTACGCTTCGATTTCTTAGAGACATTTTAGGATATGCATCTACGGAATTTAAAGCAACTAAAGTACCTGCATCAGTTTCATCGTAAGCTTTTTTCTCTCTCTTCTTATAGTGAACGCTTCCTGTTGTGAGAAATCTCTTGATTAAACGCCAAGCAGTAACTTTGTTAATTGCAGTATTTGGATATTTTTCATTAAATAAAGCAATAACCATATTTATCGATCTTTCACCGATTCCGTAACACTGAATCAAGTAAACTTTTTCATCTAATGTTAACATTGTCTTTAAAAATATGTTTCAATTTAATACAGAAGTGTTTGATTGATAAGATTGACAGATAAGTTTTGTTATGGAGACAATTTGTTTTTCCATAGCAATCTTTGTTACAAATACATTTCTTTAGTATAGGAATCGACATAACAAAAGATATAAGAGATTTTGATTCAAAAAAACTGTACTCTGCAGAAAAATATTTGTTAGTAGTACAGAAAGGAATACGATTAATGAAAGTTATTCAGAATCATAAAAATGTCCTATTTCCAAAATTGTAACGACCTATACCGACTTTGATGTGTTGATAATTATTAATATTATTTTTATTTGATAGTTTAATTTTCTTACACATATTGTTTTATTTGACAAAGATTGCATAAACCAAGTATTTGAGCTGATTTAAAAGAAATGCAGATGAAAATATGTTAAAAATTGCCAAAACATCAACGTTGGCCTAGGTGCTTGAAGTAGGACTCTTTCATGATTCTAAACAACTTTTGTTAATCAAATTTTATTATATCTTCACTAACAAAGGCAGTTTACTAGAACATAAAATCAAATTTTTTAAAAGATCCAAGGCATACATGTTTTAGAAAACTAAAATTATGCCAGAAATTAGTCTTTAACTAAGCAGGGCTGAACCCCAAACAATAAAATTTTATATCGAAAATTTTTTATATTTTACAAGAGTCGTTTCAGGGACACACGTATATATACATATATATACATATATATATATATATATATATATATATATATATATATATATATATATATATATATATATATATATATATATATATAAGTAAACCCAGGGATAAAACTACGAGAAGACAAAAACATATATATCGAGTGATGGCCCACACCGTCTTAGTCCTTGATTTGTTTGGGTTTTGCCAGTATTACTGCCATTATTGTTTATTATTGTTTGTGCTATTATACTGGGTTCCTCATAGACTACCCATTTTAATAGCACAATAAAATTGTTAAAATTTAATAAAACAAACATTTGATTACACTGAATCACAATCTACTCTTTGGAATTTACTGTGACATAAGACTTATCTTAACTTTTAAAAATTATGTCTTTTAAGTGACCGCCATCAACTTTAACAAGATTGGACAAGAAATGATTCATAACACGATGAAGCAAAACCTTACCTATTCGCCGGAATTCTTTGGCAATTTGGACTCTTGGATGTTTTCTGGACGAGTTGCAAAAACCTTCACCTTTTTAAATCCCCAAGTTGTGAAATTCGTCGCCCATTAAACACTACTCGCAGAACTCTCACAGGGCTTCTAGCGGTATGTGCTGCTGCTCCATCTTGCTGGAATAATAACGTATTATTTAGTAATCCCTTTCTTTCTAAATCAGGAATAAAACACGTCTCTAGCATATTTACATAACGCTCGGACGTCATTGTTAGAGGACAGTTATTTCCATCTTCAAAAAAATATGCACCAATAATGCCAAATGATCCGCACACCAAACAATAATTTTTGGATTATGGAGATTGTTTGTAATCATTTTCGCTTGACCAGTACCTCCAATTCTGTTTATTAACCATGCCGTTCAAATAGAACGTTGGCTCGTCAGTGATTAAAGGATTGTGGACGTCTCCCCGATGTAAATTTAAAAATTCTTGGCAAAAACCTAATCTGACTTGTTTATCTGGATAAGTAAGGTGTTGCGCCAATTGGTATTGTACGGATGAAATTTTAAGCCCTTGTGAAAAATTTGCCTATTAGCAGACCTTGTGGGACTTCTCAGTGAACGCAGTTCTGACTCGTTCAATAGTTTCAGAAGTACGAATCGTTCTTCGACGTCCAAGTTTGTTCAAATTTTGCACAGAACTATTTTCACGCCAGTAGTGGATCCATGACATAACAGTCTTACGGTTTGGAGCATGACCCCCATTATGGCTAAGTTGACGACGGAATGCACGCCTTACTTCTATTGAGTTACATCTTATGTAAGTTTCTATGCAAACTGCTCGTTGTTGAACTGAATAATCCATGAGGATTAAAACTAAACGCTAAATTATGTGGCAAAACCTAATGACAATTAACTAATTTGTTAGAAAAATGATGATAAAGATTAGGTATGCTTCTTTTTTCTCTTTTATTGCGTTGTCTACCTTTTCATTCCATATTTTTAGTACTCTGTATTTTCTTTTTCTTCCCAACTGCTTTATTCGCCGCTTTACTGATGACGATCTTTACGTAGTAAATGTCTTTGTAGTCTGTTTTGGTATAGATATCTGGTACTGTCGTCTCTGTGATGTACTTTCAAAACCTCAAACCTCTTCCGGGGTATTTGCGTGTGTCATTTCCGGTTTTTTCCATTTTGTTAATAGGGTAACAGTGGATACTAGAAGATAGTGGTCTTAGTGTATATCACTTCCCCTATAAACACTTGCTGACCAGGTGTATTTGTGTACATCCTTTTCCTCGGTAAAATCATGTTTGTTATTTTTGGTTCTTTGAAACTGGCGTAGTTCTCGTCCGTTATTGTTGGTTAGGTTTTCACCGTAGGTACCTACAGTTACTGGTCTTTTCCCACTGTTGCATTTAGGTCTCCACTTATTATGAGGTGGTCTGTCTTTATATACTAATGTACTACTTTATGTAGTTGTTTGTAGAACTTTTCTTCTTTCCCCTTTCTTTCTCTCTTTGGGGGCATATACTCATATGATCATCACGTGTCCTCTGTCTGTTTTCAATCTCTTTCATTCACGTATGCGTAGCTTACTATCTTATTTTTCGATTTCTTATTGACCATGATTGCGACTCCGCTACTTGCTTGTCTAATTTGACGTATTCCGCTGTAGATCAACATGTAATTATTGGTATTTTTAGTGCCTTTTAGTTTTGTTTTTGTTTCACTTATAATTGCTATATTTATTTTCTTTGTATAAGTTCTTGGTCTACTTCAGTTTCTTTCATTCCTAGCCCTCTAACATTTCACGTGGCTACATATATTCTCTCCTTAATTTCATATCGTTTGTCCTCTTCTCGCCTTATTCGTCGATTTGATGATCAGTTCGGTTGATAATCATGAAGTTTTCCAGTAATTCAGATCCCCTGACAGCGTTATCAGCACCGTGCAGGTTAAGCGGGTAGTGGGGCTGCCACTTGTCTGCCTCCCACCGGCAGAGTAATTTCTCAGATTACTATCTCTTAAACAACATTCCTTCTCTACAGATATTTTATTTCTCCGGTATACACCATATCGGGTGAGCATTCTCCTATTTGCTACCCGGGGAGTCGCCTGATGTGGGACTAGCATTAATTTAGTTTGTAATCTTTTTTTATTACTGAATAGGTGAAAAATAAAAAAAAATTATGTTTCGCTGATCTAATAAATTATTTTTAAAATTTAAATGTGTTTTAAGCCGACATAATTTCTGTTAATAACTGGCGTAGACTTTTTCATGGTATTTTTAATATTTGGAATACAAAAAGATACAAATCAGAATGATGTGTACTACATTACAAAGTCTTCCTTTTAATCGTTTTTGCATAACAATATGGAAATAAAAATTATTTCAACCGTAAACTAAGTATTGTGCAATATGTATCAAACCATTAACTGTTTTGAGTTACATATGCTCGATTTTTATTGATAGATAAAGAAGAGAACGTGAAATAAAAGGTAAAGTATGAAAATCACAGTAGGTTTTTCAAAATTCACATACAGGTAAATCATTGTAAAGGACACATTTTTTTCTTGAAACTTTTCATCATTTGGTGAGAACGACTATTTGCTTAAGTTTCAAATTTGGTAGGTAATCAAGACGATCGGATAACCTTTGATTCGATAATTTTTGGACCTTGAGCGAGTAAATCGTAATGACGGAAACAAATTTTCCATATGGTGCAGACTTATTGACGGGAACTGTATTAGATGGGTGACATTATTTTGGTTTTTGAGAATCAAAAAAATCTCAAGCATTTTCTTTCTGGAAGATATATCTGTTAGTATAAATATAAAAATATACACCGTTAAAACCCAAAAGCAGAGTTTTTAATTATCTGTAATAATGGTTTACATGTGATTGCTGTAGTTAGTTTCAGTACAATGTTATGAATACTATGTATTAGGGAAATAGTTCCATAAATAAACATTTTCGAATCAAATAAAATAGGGATTGTGTGATTAGATTTTGTTGGGTTCGATAGAAATGAAGCCATCGGTGTCGTGCATAAATTATATTGTGATGTGCCACATATTACTGGTGATAACAGTGAAAGCTTTTTTTCACAAAAGGATAAACCTTACAATAGAAATAGGAGGCAATGGAACAGTACCATTTTTAGACGTATTATTCTACAAAAAAGGAGAACAACTAGTACACAAAGCTTATAGAAAAGCTACACACCAACAGGTGCCTGAATGCTCAATCCCATTTTCAATCTGCACAACTAGAGGCCGTGGTCAAAATACTAATTACGAGATCCAAGCGATTGGCAGACCATCAGAACATGCATTAAGAAATCAAAACACTAAAGTCAACTTTATTAAAAAACGAATTCACCGAAAAACATATCCAAAAAACGGACCAATCGAAGACGAAAAAGCAAGAAGGAAAAGAGGAGGAACAAGCGAAAGTACTCTTATCGTACATAAAAGGAACAACAAACCGGATTAGCAGAAAAACACGTCAAAACGATATTTAACACGAATGGAAAGATCCGAACCATATTGCCCAACCCAAAAACCAAAATCAAGCTAGAAGATCAAGGCATATAGCAGATTCCAGGTGGTAACCAAACGTACATAAGTCAAACAAAAAGACTAATCAGTGCTAGACTGGAAGAAAATCGATTATCAGTAAGGAAAAACAACACAACCTCATCGTTAGCACAATAAGTTCAATCAACATCACATAATATCAAATTTGATAAGACCAGAAGGGTAGCATCAGCGTAACAACTAACCAAGAGAACAAAATAAATCTAAAAACGCCCAAACAGCCTTAGCACCTGACACGATGATCAGAGTGCTACCAGTGCAACGGAAAAAAGGAAATAAGGTAGATCACGTAAAGAAAATGAAGATATAATTAACAAAGAACTCACAACAGACATCAGTTCAATTCGAATAATGCGCAGCAGAACCGGATTATTAGTGACCTGAAGAGACCAAATGAGAGTTTGCCGAAACGTGAGATGGACTCGGAAAAAATTGAAATACATACAAACAAAATCACTTATTAAAAAAATAATGTTTACCTTAAACTAAGACTACCGGAAAAAGACTTCAATTCTTATTCTAATACAAATAGTTCTAAAGACATTAAAACAAAGAAAACATAAGAGCAACAATGTACAATAAACTAATCATAACAATTTTATTTAGTTATAAATTTATAATAAAACCCATACAAAAAAGTGTTACGCTGACAAACAAAGCAGGCATGGGAAACCATCAATACGGATGATAGGTAATGAAATTACCGATGTTCCTTCACTAAGTTTAATATCTCTAAGAGAGAACTATTATTTAAATCGCTTTTCTGGAATATAATTGAAGTTGCGAGACATGGCAAAGGTAGGCTTACGAGGCAAACTAGTTCTGGGAGTAAAGTGGGAGGAGATCTAGAATAATGTGAGTAAGCTGAAAAGTTTAAAGGAGTAGTCAATGTAGTTGTGCCTTATACCATATATGAGTAATGCTATTAAAACTACGTCTGCATTCAATTAATGGCAGACTAAAATGCAGAAGCATTGACTCGTAGGGAGAACCTCTAATCCGGATGACACTGTCACGCTTAAAGATTTATATTAGTAAACATACGCTATTATGCTTCACATTCCTCTATGTGTATTATAGATATGGGATGATATCTAATATGATACCCAAGCCTTTAATAGAAGTAATTTCCTTTAATATAACGGATTCGAAATGATATACTAAACGAATACAAGAGTAATTTACCTTAGTTGAAACTTTAACTTTTTTTATAATAACGTATAAATAATGACTAATAATGTGATAAACGGTAACTGAAAATAATATCGGTATCATATATGCAATTCAATAAACGAAATAAAACAGATAAATTTTGTAATGGCTTGTCTAAAAGAAGTCTAATTTCAAGCCAACATTCATAAATGTAGCTAAAAGCAACAATTATTTATTACACTAAGCTTTTGTGACCTTTCTTGTACCTTTACACTTAAAAAAAATAAATAAATATAATAAAGCGCTACCGCCTTTTAACACTTAAATTGACTATTTGTTTTAAATAATCGTCAGAATAAAAGGGAAGTTGTATAATTAACTTTATTAAATCAAAATTATCATAAATTTACATTAAGTCCCGAATTTAAGCAACAACAAAACAAAAGAACATCTTAATTGGGTTTGTCTCTACTAAATCTTATTCAGTCTTAAACTTTACACATAAAAAATGGTTGGAATTAGGGTTAATTCTTACACACAATATTCATGTAGCACAACAGTTACTGCTTATTTCAAATATGCTTAAACACTTTATTTAAATTTTTGGAAAGGTTTCATTACACAATTTCCAATTCAATACAAAATCTATTTTACTTATAAACGTTTTACTTTTGCATCCACAGCATGGAATGTAGCAGTAAACAATTGTTATATTTACTCTAAACCAAGAAGATATACTCAAAAAGAAATTGAATATTGTGCTCGAAGGACAATAAATATCTTACGGTATTTAATGGTTATTAACCCTACCGGTCACTGGAAGCTGCCACTTTAGTAAAGGGTATTTAAGATGTCAAGCATAGTATTGCCACACTACAGTTTTATTTTCTATCCGGAAAGACAGACTGTTTTAGAAACAGAGTTACCTTGGTCTGGTTTGAACCTGCGCCGCTTGTGTGAAAGCCATTCCACCACCAAGCGTGCATCGGAATTTATTATTATTACCTTTTTATTATATATTATAGTATAATTGTGTCGAAAGCTTTTGTAAAATAAAGATTATAACTGATTATGTATGGCTGTAAATAATAATCTGTAGTAAAGCGCTACAAAAACCGCAAACTGGACGAGATTCCGATTGATGTTTTGGTAGAATGATACAATTGTCAATATAACTTCTAAGTTTGGTATCCATAACTCTTTCAATAGCTTTGATTCTACCATTTTTAGTAATACAATATAAGCAATCTTCCAATCTCGAGGACACACCGAGTTAAGACAATAATTCACAATTTGATTTAATATGGATAATACATATGATACACGTCATGTAATCATATTAATATTCAAACCATCATAGCCAATAGAACAAGATTCCTATCACTTGCATAGCTTTTAAGATATACTCAATATGTTTTAAGCTTAAGCATATCGGATAATATACTGTTGAGTGAAACCGACTCTCTATCACGTATAAACACTTCAATTGCTTACGGATTTAAACTGAACGACAGATCACATATCATGAAGAAAAAAGAACACAATCTGCGAATTTTGGAACTACAGAAAACACAATAATACAATATATGGACATACTGTATTTTTGTCTTTCATCAAAACTTGTAAATAATAACCATCTCTTCCTAAGTGTAATTTCATATTCAATATAAGTGATATGGCTGTTAGGGATTCAGGATGCAATTTTATTATTTTGATTGATGTTACGAACAGCGTTATTAGAATACTGATTAGCTTTCACATGTGCTAAGTGTTCAGGAATGTCTACATTTCCACGGTTTGTGAAAATTATATTCGTAATCTGTTTCCAGATTATATTTTTGTGTTTGCCTTTTAATAATTGATCAAAGTAAGTTATTTTTAGTTTACAGCTAAGAACTGTAACTTCTATAACGTAATTTGTTTAATATGGTTTGGTGAAATCTATATATTTTCAAAGATTAATCACGTTGGGCCCCTAAAAACTTAATTCTATGATCTAACCAAGGTCTTAGCTTTTAGTAATCTTTACAGTTTTAAAACCCGTATGCTTGTTGAATAGACTACCTAGACTTTCGTTAAAAAGAGTCAACATAAGATGTGTATATTATTCCACGGTGTTGCTGCAAGATCACTTTTAAATCTGCTTAAATTAAAACTTTTAAGATAACTTAGAGTCGTATTTGTTGTATACTAATTCTGCAAAAAAAATTGTTTCATGGCCCGCAAACTTTTCTTCCATAAAACCTGAAACCAATAAGTCGATCCTTTATTGCAAAATATTAGATCAATAATTTAATTGATACATGCGTTACATTTAAGTAGACGTTTCCCTAGAACTATAATTAATAGTAAACATCTAGCCAGCCAAAGTGTTTCAATGAGTTCATCGTACTGTATAACATCGTTTCTTACACTATTTTTAATGTAAATGGCAACGCTATCCGCATAACTTAAACGGTCTTTGGTGTTGTCAAAGTTAATTTTGTGTACTTAGCACAGCAGCTACAACCACATCTCACAGAGCGGCATCTTACGTAAAGAACTCAGAACATTTTCTGGAAACATTACGTGGGTAATCTATAGACTCACAACACCTGCTAGTAAAAGGAGGAGAAGGCCACGTATTTCATACCGTCCCCAATGGGGAGTTCGAGCTGCTTGAGCTTTCCAAGCTCCTTCAGCCACAATCATGGATTCCCAGGATACATACATATATTACGTATATATGCATGATGGGATTAAGGATGGGTGTGATGAGGATAGGATCGGAAGGAACGGAGTTAGGGTTCTGAGGGGGAAAATACTACCCCAGCATTCGCCTAAATAGCCGCACACGGTGTGCGTATACGCAGTGCCCATGTCGCTACATGTATATGAGAAAAACCTCCTGAAAAACCCTCATACAATGGCACCACTACCATACTAGCTCGGTCCTGCTAGGAAGATTTGACGTGGTTTCTATGTTTACCAACATGCCAGTAGAAGAAAGTCTGAACATCATAGAAAAAGGATATCGGCCATTACCACATATAATGCAATTGGCCAAACATTGCCTATATAATACGTGCTTTATATGTAACGGGCAATGATATAAACAAAAAGAAGGCGCGCCCATGGAGTCACCACTATCTCCAGTAATTGCAAACTTATTTATGCAATAGTTTGAGGAGGAAGCTTTACGGTTAGCACATAGTGTAACAAATTATGGTGTGCTGAATTTGCGGCTAAAAATGAAACTTTCTGCGCATGACGTCACGCGTGGAGCAAAACGTTGCACGTTGGTGCCATCACAGTATTATTTCAAAAGTTACGTTGATCTGATGGTGTTTATTTGTGTATTTAATCTGTTATCAATATGCCTGCGTGTGCTGTATCTAAGTGCAGTAATTACTCCAGGAAGACAAAAGGAAGTGATGTAAAATACTTTACGTTTTCTAAAGACGACTATTTATCCAAATATTGAATAACTGCTTTCCGGCGAGAAGACAAAATAAATTTAGCTCATGGTAAGTACCTACTTCATGTTAAATTTATAAAATGTAAAAAATGTAATTATTACATAACTTATTTACATGAATACTAGCAGTTTTTAGATTTGAAAAATATATTCAAAATCCTAGGTTATTATTTAAAGCATTATTGTAATTTTAGCTTGCACCTGCTTGTTACATTTCGAAGCGACTTGTTATCAAATACCTTTGAGACAACAACTATTAAATTACTATCCATTATTGCATAAATTATTGACATTAATACTAACAGTTTTTAGATATATTTGAAGTACTTGTTAATAACACACTTGCAAAATTACCTTCAACAATTAAAATTCCTCGCGAAGTGTTACACTGTTTACCTCGAACTCGAACTTCGACTTCGAGATCTGAACAAAAAAATCAGTTTAGGAAATTGTAAAAGAAATCTTACTCGAAAAATGTCAAAATTGACTAATAAAAAAATATAGACTGATTGTATTGATAATTTGGTACATTTACATGTATTATAAATAAATAAATGCTTAAACATTAGCTATATTTTAATAAACATTTAGTAACAGTACCTCGTTATAATTTTTATAAAAAACAAATATTTTTTTGGATTATTGCAGCCAATTACATACTACTTTAACGAATCAATTATTATTATTCAGTCTACACAGGTACATATTTAAAGTAATATAAAAAAAAAATTGTCACACCTGTGGGTTTAAAAAAGTATTAATTTATATTAATAATTAGTTATAATAAATGCCATGGAATATTTATATTTAAAAATTGTAGAGTAATAGCCTATATTGACGCCTGTATTGCATGCATTCATGCTCCGCGAATGTTTCGCACGTGAGCAAATAATAAACTTGCACAATGACTTCGATATGTAGACGACACCTTTGATATATGGAGTCATGGAATGGAGAAATTAAAAAACTTAACCAGTTACATGCCAAAATTTAATTTACCATAGAAGTAGAAAGGAACGCACAACTTCTATTCTTGGATACCAATAGACGCGCACAGATATGTAAATGCTGCATTCCATCACCATCCAATACAACTGAAATCATTAATTAAAACACTGATTCACAGACCAAAAACTATGTCTAATAAAGAAAACATCAAAGATGAATTAGGTAAAGGACAAACTGTTTTACGAAGAAATGGTCTTAAGCAGTACGATATTCGAAGGAGCATGAATACAAGAAGGAAAACCTAGGAGAGGAACCACTAACAGTTAAAGCCTTCTACCGTGCATAAAAGGAAACACAGAAAGGATGAATACTCAAAAACACAAAATAAAGACGATATTTACCACACATCAAAAGGTGGCTAACGTGTTACGAAACCCAGAAGACCCCATCCAGTTAGAAAAACACGGAGTATACGAGATACCATGCGATATGACCTGTATTGGGCAAACAAGCATGAAAGTGAGTGCAAGGAAGGAAGGGTATATAAATGCAGTAAAGAAAAACCAACCTACATCGTCGCTTGCACAACATCTAAGAAATGCTGAACACAAAATCAACTTTGACAACACCAAAACTTTGGCTAGTATGGAACGTATGACAACCAGAATGGCCAGAGAGGCTATCGAAACAGAATGGAATCCAAACACCAATGATACCATGAGACTACCACCAGCATACAAAACGGTATTGGAACACACAAATTAAAGCCGTCATGAATCCATCAAAAAGTAAAAGTGGAAGTGCAGAACAAGAAAAAGTGAGATCGTCAGCGAAGATAAAAGAGAAATGGACCAGTATATATACAACAGAAAAAACCAACAGACTGCAGGTTAAAACGAATAACGAGAAGCAGAAGATTATCAACCTGAAGATGGCAAATGTGACTTTGCCGAAACGACGCGTCGTGGAGAGAAGGAGAGTTTTGAAGAGACTAGAAATGGAACGTGGATCAACACCCGGTGTGTGGGTGCGTGCATGATTGGGTGCGTGCGTGGATATGCCTGTGTAGACAAACGATGACATTTTCTAAAGATTGTAAAAATTATGAAATCGTAGTGTATACATATCTATTAGGGTGGCCTATAAAAATGTCGCTTTTTTAGAGTTTCCTTTGAGCCCTTCTGCTCCTATCTAGAAAACATTTTAAATGTTACTGCTATGCAATATAAAAACCTAATCAAGCAGGCGAATGTCCCCGTCTAATTTTCTTCTGATATTCTTTAGAAATCTCACCAAAACAGCTGTTGATGTTCCTTCTTTATATAGCCCAACTATATACGTAAATATACATATTATACTTAGAAAGTGAAACTCCCTACCAATGCTGTACTGGGATCCATCATTTTTGCCTGAATCAGACACAAACCAACGCTTAACAGAGCCGGGTAATTGAGAATGCACTTAAACACTGGCGTGAGTATTAGGGTTCCATCAAACGTAAATATTGAGTTAATATTAATGGGGATTCAACATTAATAAATAGACCTACGTATAATGACCTATTGTCTTACTCAGTATTGACTCTATCAAAATTACGTATAATATCTGAATTATACAAATGAATAAATTGGAAAATGATTCGAACCACAAAAATTGAAATTTTACATTCGTACTATAAACACTCTATGGATATCATTTGTTTTGTATAACCATTAAGCAATGTTCATGGAAAATATAATCCTTTTAAGTATAACCTGACCTTGCTAATTTTACCTTTTCGGAAAGTTTACATTGAACTTTTATCATGAGTCACGTGAACGTGTTTGAGTTGTGACAAATCAGAGAAAACAATAAAAGTCTTAATACTTCACAAGAATACACCTTCAACACTGTCTTGAACATAATATTTGTCTTAAAAAAACTTTAAATATTTAAAACAGTTAATGAATTAAACATAAAACTTTATGTGCGCACGCGCCCGCGTGCGCGTGTGTGTGTGTGTGTGTGTGTGTGTGTGTGTGTGTGTGTGTGTGTGTGTGTGTGTGTGTGTGTGTGTGTGTGTGTGTGTGTGTGTGTGTGTGTGTGTGTGTGTGTGTGTGTGTGTGTGTGTGTGTGTGTGTGTGTGTGTGTGTGTGTGTGTGTGTGTGTGTGTGTGTGTGTGTACGTACGTACGTACGTGAGTACGTGTGCATGTGTGTGTGCGTATGCATGTGCGTGTGCGTGTGCGTGCATGCGTGTGTGTGTTCGTGTGTTTGGTTAGCTTTTTTGTATTGAAGAATATTGAAAATCCGACTTGAGATTCTGAAAGAGGAGCAAAAAGTAATAGTGATCACCATTTGTACCAACTTTGTATCTTATCGGAAACAAAATATAACAAGCGTTCACCCATCCAAGCACTGACCGTGCACGACGTTGCTTGTCTTCGGTGATCGGAAAATTATTAATATAGATATAATAAATAATTTTCGATATTTTTATAGAAGCGGACGACTTTGGAATTTTGTTTAAGTTAGCATCTAGATCTCTATTAACCTCTATCTGACATGAAGTTTTAAACGTGCTTTAAATAGATTATTTTAAAAATAAAGTTTAAAATTATTAGTGTGTATTTGCACTGCAATTTTGTTCGGTCTGACAATTAGAAGAGCATGTTCAGTTTGTTATATTTATATTTTATACAAATCAATAAGTTTCAATAAAAATTAGATATAATTATGGTCCTCAATAAGTGATAGTATCTGTAAGAATCCCTTGACACAAATTTGTTCTAACATCTCAAACAATTTTTGTAGATATTACCACTTACGGAGGACGATAACCGTAATTATATAAAGTATAAATATAAAAAGACACCAATTAAAAACCCAAAAGCTAAGTATTTTAATTATTTAAAATTTATTTGAAACCATAGTATATTTAAATACTAACTTCAGGCTAGCAATAATAAATTACAGAGATGAAATCTGTTCATATTTACAAATATACAGGTACTTAATTTTATAAAATTACATGCTTTTTTGTTCTTAAACGTGGCCTCATGGAAATTAGATGTCAGAGTACAGAAAACCTAGGATTACATTATATGACCACTTTTTAACAGAAAATCGACGTGACAATGTTTAATTAAATTTTTCCAAACATTTTTATTTATACATTAGGTGTCCTTTAGGTGTGTCAGATAGCTAATTTATAAAGATATGAAAAACTTCGTTTCCAGCCATTTTGTGAATGTTACAAGGTGAGGTGCTGTAAACCAATAAAATGACTAACTAATTTAGTCTTCATTTCCTTCTAACTAATCTACTAGGTACTACCTTCTTTTGTAAATTTTATGTGTCCAGTAGTTTTCAAGTAAACTCTGGTTGTATGAAAATCTAAACTTTCACTATTATCACACATATTTAAAATACCTTTTTGGATATTAATATAACAGTTGGATAAACGAATAAAGTCAACTGTGGAATATAATTTAAGTAAAGGATAACTATATCCCTAATAAATCGAAATATTAATAAACTGCCTTGATATGGCAAATCAGAACACCCTCTAACGGTAAAAAAAAATCTTGTAACAGATTATTGTAGTCAACAACGAGGAGCATAATGTAAAAATATTTTTCCATATACACGGTGGCCCACTTTGCAGCACCAAACTTGTGTTTTTTTAATGGAACCCTACATATTTTTATATATTTGAATTCTCTGTTAAATGATAAGCAAAATGATATAGGTACTATTGGTCTACGACTAACGGTCCCTAAGCTATTGACGTTTCTATGTAAAAAAAATTAGTAATTATGTAGGCTCTTTTTCCGCCATCTTGAAAGATATGGGAGTGAAATTTTAGTATTTGTTTTTCCAATGTGTCTTGCTTTAACTTCTACATTCCAACTGCAGACTCTTTTCTTTACATATTCAGGGTGGTCCATTTTGCTCAATGTTATTTTCTCACTTGTTTTAAAAGGCACACACACCCTGTATTTTATCACAGATTTGAACAGTATTTTTTACGGGTTTTCAACAGATACTCACGTTGTACTGCCTATTCCTAAGTGTTTTTGAATTATTTATTGATAAAGTTGAAAATTGTAAAATTTTGTTGTTTTTTTTGAATTTGTCACAATACGGCCTATAAAATAAATTAAGACAATGTCATAATTCAGAGAAACACAAAAATGAAACAATCCTAATTACAATAAAACTCTGAATCTATAGGTTTTGTGACACAATACATCATTTTGGACCGCTTAATAATTATTTACTCGTAGAACAGTATAACAATAAACTTTAAAATAGATTTAAAGAACGCAATCAATCATAGTAGCTTGGTTTTGGCTTGTCTCTTTCTGTTTCTTAGCAACTTAACAAATAAAGTCATTTATTATAAATAATTTGTGTCAGATATTTATCTTCAAAGTAATTTCGTTAATAACTGACTACTTACTTAGTATGGCCATGAATTTCTCAAAAGAAGAGCAGATTAGTATGATCCATGCTTTGGGAGAAGCAAAAGCGAGTGCTTCTTGGATTTATGAACAAAAGTATGCTTTAGCCAGACATCCTAGACCTGAACTGTTTCACCTTCTTCAAGAACGATCTGAAGACACAGAAAATGTAGAATACAAGCAAAACGTACAGTTACAAACGAAGAAAAGGAGTTAGTAGTTGTATTAAGTTTAGATAAAATTCCTCACGTTAAGTGTTCGCCAGATTGCGGTACAAGTAGATCTGACAATACAAAGAATTATAAGCAAACATAAGTATCACCCATACCATTTGTGCACAACTATATTACTGCAGAAAACATGTATTCTAATAGATACCCAGAGAGAAAACTACATGGGAAATCCTTAAATTTCTGTCACAGACATTGAACGCAATATTAGCGTACCAAAATCGACTACTCACTTTAATTTGAAAAAACAAAAATGGAATAATTACAAATTCAGAGTTTGCAAGGGACTTAGGCCAGGTAGACATTTTTGTGAGTGGTATACAAAATGTGTCAAGACCAATAACGGTATTTTCGATAAGCCAGATGTAATAACTACTTATAACGAAACTAAAGCAGGAGTAGACAAAGCCGACCAAATGTTGCGACATTATTCAGTAAAAAGAAAAAGCCGTCGCTGGCCAATGATTGCCTTTTCAAACATGATCGACATAAGTGCTCTAAATGCTTTCATAATTTTTATGGTCAATAATACTAACAAATTTGGAAGTAAAAGTGGAAGGAGAAGAAAATTTTTGATAGCTCTTGGTAAAGAACTAGGGGGAATTTTTGAGGAAGAACCATCGCAGAAAGCTGCACCTGAGGAAACTGGTAATTTAGCTGAAGCAAAAAGGATAGAAAGTCAAAAAATGTATGTAGTAGTTGCAACAAAAATGTTTGTTTAGATCATAGTCCTTGATATGCGCAGAATGTAAATAATTTGTTACTTAATTTCTTACTAATTACTTAATTCATGTAGCCTAATAATTAATATTTTCTTAAATACAAACTCTCAAAGTCATGCAAATTTATTTTATAATCTTAAAACATTGTTTCTTAGTCAAAACGGTGAGGCGGGCCTGATAGGCCCTCATCGTCGTTAATTCTATGCGAGAAACTCCGTCCGCAGAGTGATAAACATGTAACTTTTACCAAATACTATAAACTGGAGCTTCGTACTTTATATTTTTTAATAAGGCGAAACATATTCGAACTTCTTGTTTAAAACAACAACGTTTATCTTTATTTTCGACCAAAATAACAATAGCACTCGAATAGAATTACCTTATATTTTCCGATCACTAAGAAACAGTACAGGATGTCTGGATCTCGTTCTCCTTTTCCCCGGTTGGCAAGATGTTGGCCGTTCTTCATCAGCTATACTCCTTACTGCCCCCAAAATTCTACTGCATTAGCTCAAAGCTGGATACAGACGCTATCTGCAGGGCTTTACGTAATTTCCTTGGAGCATTCTCCTTATAACCAAAATAACAACCTCCACGTGTGCTTAACTGATAACCCTAAACATTAACGTAAGTTAACCAACCCCTTCTAAATTACCAATTCATTAACAAAGTCGTTGAGGAGGATTTTCCCATAGGTGAATCTATTGCACCGGGAAACCAGAATTATGCGTTGCCAAACGGGATAGCAACCCCTATAAACTTCACCCTCAACAGGTTACTCAATACACACGAACATAAGGGAGGTTAACAGTTCCATCGCTCTAACGGGTATTAGGGCACGTCTGACTTAACTCAACGCTTGCCGCTTAATCAATGATCTCCTCATGTGATTCTTCCAGACTTTGCCATACTAAACTTCACGCAACATAACCAATTATAAAGCCACAATTCTTTCAAACCATAAGCGCAGTACAAATGAGAGATTTTTCGGGAACACGAACTAGAAAAACATCATTAGCATAAACTTACACCTGATCTCTTTTCGTCGTTACTAAACTTTGGAAAATCAACCCTAATTTGTACATATAAAAACCACAGTTATCTACTTACAATATTTTATCAGCGCTAATTTCTCAGTAACGCGTCGTTACATCATTCTGAATTCGCAAATACACGCTTTCGTAAATTAATTTAAACTACGAAGAATCAATCTCAAATGACGTAATTTCCACCAAAAACGGAACTATGAAGTAACGATTATTTAAAAATAAGGTTATTAAATATTTTCTAAAAATATACAACCACCTTCTTTAATTTTTTTGCTACATTAAGCTCGTTAATACGTGTAAATAACTATTCCTATTCTACGCGGCAAACAATCCTAATTTTAAAACGTCTATTTATAAACAAACAAAAAATATACGCGATTCACACTGAATTAAAATTCTTGCACTAATTTACAATCAAACCTCGCCAAATATAGCAAAATTTCTGAACTAAATCAGTGCTTCCCAAACTTCATAAACGTTATCTACCTAAATTTTCAATAAACTAATACGACAAAACAAAGAATATCCTCCTACAATTTCTACACATGACGACATTTTATTAAGTGTATTTTTGTGTTCAGGGGAATATCTTCCAAAGCTAGAAGTTCATGCGTAAGAACCTTTTAGCACCTGGCGGCATTTAATATGATTGAAATAATACAATGTATAAAAACCGACTAGAAAACCATCGATTAATTAAATAGTTTTTATTTCTCTTTTTACAAAAAAAAAATGATTATCAATTACAACTTCAATCTTAGCTATATCTATTTTTAGTAGAACTTTAACACCCTGTATTTAAACAATGAATAAACATAAAATTTCATCCTCTCCATTCTTCGTTGTATTTGGATAACCAATAAGAATACAATTACAACTTGTATTTTTTTGTCTTAAAATGAATCCTACTACATATGCTTACAAAATTTAAACATTAGGATACATTACATTAAAAACTGATTATTTGAAGAAAACTTTAAACACCCTGTAGTTATCGGGTACGAGACAAGAAAGCTAGTTTCTTAAGCACTCAAAGCTTTCCATTAATTTAATTTTTATTGACGTTTTAATGAAAACCATGTATTTATTTCTTTTAGAATGTTGTTCATTAATAACAGTCGCTTACTACTTTATCAGGGAAACAAGATGCACCTGAATTTATTTTCTCAAAGATTTTCTTACATTTAGTTTCTATAATTTAATTAGACCTGGGAATTTTTTCCCCCAGACTTCAGAATTAGTCCATTTCGTAACTCATCTGTTCTTGAAATTACAGCGTTAATGTAAATTTTTTATGGACTAACCTGTTTTTGAGTTTTATTACATTGGTTTTTAATAAAATTAATTCGATGTAACAAAACTACAACGAAGCGGTTTCCCTTCAAGTTTCTGTTATTCCTAATTAAATCATTGCAACATGCATATTGTGTTGTGGCCTATTCATCTTTTTTTAACTCATTTGTATATTCTATATATGATTTAATTAATAATCTAATTAGAACTAGATGTTCTAATAACTTCATGTTCTAACAACTTCAACCTATTGTATAAAGGGTATGTTAAATTCTGCTTGCATAGAATATTTCGAAGTTGGATAACTACTATTATTTGAATCTTTCTTGTACCGCTAACAAAGCTATATCAAACATTTATTTTTATTACAACGTATTGCTGTTCCAGTTAGATATAAATGTACTTGATTGAATAATTATTTCAGTTCTAAGAAACAAGATAAAGAATAAACGTTCCTGACAATCAGTATCAAATTTATTATAGTCTAGAATATGAATGATTTTCAATTTGGTATTACCGCTTATATTTACATTGCGCAACAGTGTATATCTCTTTGTCGTTCTAACACATGGCATTTAACCTAGAAAGTTATAATTGTCCAGCTTTGTCACCGCTGGCGGTAAATTAAGAAAAACACTGCTCGTTACCGGCAACAAGAGACTAGGTACGTCATGTTGAAGCGCAAGGAAAATAAATCCACTTACAGTGGTTAAGCAGCGAGACACTAACTATTACGTATATTTTTAAAACCATACAAATACATTTATAACATTATATTGGATGGTTTATAAATCTATTACACTATTACCTACTAACTACTCGACCTTATCTAAATTAAACTCACTAAGTTATTTTCATATATAATACCACAAATGCAAGGAAATTATTGGATAATTTAATGTTTAATCACGAGTGCTTGATAAAGTCGATTTGCGCACGAATGCTTTTTGCGAAATTTTTGTACGAATGGTATTCAACTATAAAATTGCATTTCAAAAAACACAAATGTACAGCCGCAACTAATATGACCGCAATTCGTCTAGAATTAACATCAAACAGGTATTCTTCTCTCTATTTATCTTCCAGTAACATTTAAATCACGTTATTAAAGATCATACCTAATTACACACTTTGTATTTGATAATAATAAACGTATAATTAATAACATAATTACCACTAAAAACGTGATTACATTCTACTAGGGATGTACAGTATTTGTTGTCCCTAACATAAATGGCTTTGAAATACGTTTCCCCTAGTAACCGCACTTGTTTTGTTATTTTATTGACAAACTGCCAAATTTGGTTAGTCGAGCTTTAATAGCGTCAAAGTTATACAAGTTGAAAGTAGCCGTTGCACGAAGATTTATTGGGAAATAGAAAAAAATGAGCTTCATGCTGTCATCTGGTACTTACAAAAGAAAGGTTTAATACCTAAAGAATTTAATACAGATATGGTTAGCGTGCTTGGAGATTGTGCTCCTTCCTATCAAGTAGTAAACAATCGGCCTCTAGGGTTCAAAAGTGGCAGAGCAACCTGAAAACATGCAAAAGGTGCTAGTCGGTCGCATTCTGCGTGTACTCAAGACAACATTGATCATGTGAATGACATGATCTGAGATCGTCGATTGACAACAAGACGTGTAGTGTGGATAGCAGGCCTTTCAAATGGTACGATTGGAATCATAATAAATGACAATTTAGGGATTCATAAGGTATCAGCAAGATGGGTACCCCGAATGTTGACGCCCGAACAAAAGCGTTTGTGCGTCACTTCTTCAATAGCCAATTTAGCCTTGTTTAACCGCTGTCCTAAATGTTTTCTCGAACGTTATGTTACGGTTGATGAAACATCACGAATCCGAGTGAAAACAACAATGTATGGAGTGGAATCATCCAGGATCTCCCCTTCCACGCAAATTTCGTATACAGGCTCCAGCGGGCAAGATAATGGCTAGAGTTTTTTTTTGGATGCCGAACGAATTTTACTGACAGATTTTTTAGAACGTGGTCATATAATCACTGATCAATATTATGCAGCATTAGTTACAAAACTTCGTTATTGAATTGAAGAAAAAAGAAAAGGAAAACTATCAAGCGGAATTCACTTTCATCAAGACAACGTCTCAGCTCATAAGAGCCTTATTTCTATGATTGCAATTCATGACCCTGGGTTTGAAGTTTTGAGCATACACCTTACTCCCTTGACTGAGCTTCCAGTGATTTTTATTTATTCCCAAAGCTAAAAGAGAATCTTTGGGGAACAAAATTTGATAGCGGTGACGCAGTTATGGCAGCAATGCAGGACTTCTTCTGTGATCAAGACTCCGAGTATTTGAAGAAAGGTGTTGCTATGCTTGAACATATGTAGAATAAGTGTCTTCGCGTTCAAGGGGATTATGTTGAAATATAATGTTGTATTCTATGCATTAAATACTGTAAGTTCCGCGTATCTTCCATTAATAATTTCGTTAAATGATAAATTTTTCTGTATGTACATATGTCAATTTACGCCACATTTTAATATTATTTTTGTTTTTCTAAATAATTAAAACATTGTATTTAAGTACTTTGAAGCTTCAAATTTAACCTTTAAATTTTTATATTTACTGAATTGCATTGCTATGGTATTGAACCAATTGCTGCATTTTTTTCTGGTCACCTGGCACTGTATTATTTGATAATTTCATTATTTTTACAGCGATCAGACCAATACCAGCTCAACTTAATCGGTGTTAACACCATAATAGTTCCTGTCATCAAACCTGTCAAAAACAAACATCAAGCACAAATTAATTAGTGATAATACCATAGTAGGTCTTGTCAAAGGTAAAAGATTAAATATTACTGACGCAATGTAAATGACAATATAATTTCTAGTTTGTACCTTCCAACCTGCACATACATATATAGGTATAGAAGGTTGTGCAATCGGTTTTTTTTTTCGCTAACGATAAATCGACTTATTAGCACATTTTAGAATGTTTGACAAAGTTTCGCCAAGATCGGCCATGTTTGTATGCATCCGTGTGTGTGAGGGTGTGTACGTGTGTGTGTGTGTGCGTATATGCGTGTGTGTGTGTGCGTGCGTGTGTGCGTGTGTGCGTGTGTGCGTGTGTGCGTGTGTGCGTGTGTGCGTGTGTGCGTGTGTGCGTCGTGTGCGTGTGTGTGTGTGCGTGTGGTGTGGTGTGTGCGTGTTGCGTGTTGCGTGTGTGCGTGTTTGCGTGTTGCGTGTGTGCATGTGTGCGTGTGCGTGTGTGCGTGTGTGTGTGTGCGTGTGCGTGTGTGCGTGTGTGTGTGTGCGTGTGCGTGTGTGTTGCGTGTGTGCGTGTTGCGTGTATGCTGTGTGCTGTGTGTGCGTGTGTGCGTGGTGTGTGTGCGTTGTGCGTGTGTGCGTTGTGTGCGTGTGTGTGCGTGCGTGTGTGGTGTGTGCGTCGGCGTGTGTGTTGTGTGGTGTGTGCGTGTGGGTGGTGGTGTGTGTTGTGTGTCGTGTCGTGCGTGTGGTGTGCGTGTGCGTGTGTGCGTGCGTGTGCTTGCGTGTGCGTGCGTGTGCGTGCGTGTGCGTACGTGTGCGTGCTTGTGCGTGCGTGTGCTTGCTTGTACATACGTGTGCGTGGGTGTGTGCGTGTGTGCGTGTGTGCGTGTGTGCGTGTGTACGTGTGTGCGTGTGTACTTGTATGCGTGTGTGAGTACAGGTATGCGTGAGTGGGTATACGTGCGCGCGTGAGCGCGTGCAATCGATTTTGTCGAGCACTCGTGATTAGACATTAAATTATCTAATAATTACTTTGAACTTATGGCATTATATATGAAAATGATAACTTAGTGAGTTCTATAATATAAGAAGTGTAAGTAGGTGGTAGATAATAATGTAGAACTTATGGCAAATCACTAAAGTATGATAAACGATATCTTGCAGTGAGTTTTGCAAATAAACGTAACAGTTTGACTGTCACTGCTTAACCATCTTAAGTGAAATTATTTTAATTTGCGCTCCAACATGACGTACCTAGTCCTATCTCTTTTTGTTGCAGGTATAACTCAATTACAATGCCCCCAGACGAAGAGTGTCTTCCTTATTTCACCTCCCGCGATGACGAAAACTGGATAATTACAGCTTTCTGGCCTAAATGCCATACGTGGAATGACAAAAACATATCCTCTGTGCAGTATAAATATAACCGCTAAGACCAAATTGAAAATCATTCTTTTTAAAGACTATAGGAACTGAGCTTTTTAATATTCAGAAAAATATCAATCTTTCAACATAATGCACAGATTCATTTGATTGTAGAATCTGATCATACGAATGCAAACAAATGTTTCTAATTTAATTAGTATGGGCATATTAGACGTAATTCTGGCCCGAGACGGAAAACATTGTTAGAAACCTGATTCCCTCTGGAATGTGTTCCTTAGATCCCCCAGTACTCCTACAGAAAAATCGCCTAAAATCTGACATGGGCAACCCTCTTAAATTTTGAAGAAATGGCCACATCCTGATTTCTTAAAAATGGCGAATCTCGGGAACGGGCAGTCATAAAAACACCCCATTAGAACTAAAATCCGTGTTTCTTGCAGGAGAACCATTTAGAACCATATACAATAAAAGTCAAATTCATAAAAAAAAAATTTTTTTTTGAAAAAAAAATTGTTTTTAGGCATTAAATTTTGTTATATAAAAATGTCACACTAACGATGTGTGTAATGTTTTAGAAAAAAAAACAAATTTTCTCATTAATAAATAGTTATTTGAAGTTAATACGTTTTAAATATAATTGTTGGAAGGCTCCGTCTTGGCGACTGTTGTCGAGCCGCATCGGTCACAGCTTCTCGCTGGCGAGCTGCGTGACAAGTTGGCACCTGTCTGTCAAGAGCGATCTCAGAGAGTTCTGCCTGTGTATTTCTGCACGAGCTGAGAGTTGTCTCTGTTGTATTTAATCTGTTTTATGAAGTGCATACCTTTCACAGGAGTGAAATATATTGTTAGCAAGTGAAGATTTATTTGTTCATCAACTCAACACTACGCTTTCTGAAACTGTTTAGCGGTAAGTAAAGAAGTTTTATTTACTAGAAAAGATGTGTAAGATCAGCAATGAATTGCCTAAAAATCCAGGCTTTGTTCTCGACGGTGGAGATCTCTTACATTCTGTGCATTGGCCCTGCCCCGCAAAGTACGGTGACGTATGCGAGCTGCAGGAAAGTCAGCTGCGAGGGTTGAAGTAATTTCGTTGAACGCCGTGACTGTTCCAAAAGAGGCAATTTTTGTCGAACGTTGAGAACAATACAAGTTTCCTCAACCTCCTTTCGTTAGAATTCAAGAAAGCACAGCTCCCGGTTTTTCAGGCCTCAAAGTGCCGTGTACATGTTAGTTCTAATTAATTACACCACTGCTACGAAATTTTACTGCTGTAGTGACTTACATGCTGACCTAGGTACTATGACTAAACATATGGTGAAGTGGTCTGTCTTGCAGTTCAATGTGCGGTAGATGTGGTTGCGGATCGTATTTGAACCGTAGAAAACCAATCACTGAGGAAGACGGCCCCGATGGTGATCTCGAAGATGGTTGTGAACGCGAAAATATTGTAGATGTAAAACGAAGTGAGGCTTACACCACGGAAGCCGTAAAAAGGAGGACCCGAGTTATCACCATTTCAAAAACTCCAAGATGGCCATCGATTTTTTTAAAAAGTAAGAGTAGTTTACCGGAATTCTGAGTTACAGTTAGAAAAAAAATGTTTTAATTTATTCTCTAATCGAAATCTTAAATTGTAGTGCAAACAGGAATTTTATATGACTTTCCGTTCCGTAGTAATGGCCATTTTAGGAAATTCCAATATTCCAATATTCCAATGTTATTGTAGTTTATTCATCTACATAAACAACGCATTTTAGCGTAAACGGCGTGATTCTGTGAGAGTCTGTTCTCGAAAGAAATCAAGATGCGGTAATTTTCTCAAAGTTTAAGGAGGTTCCCCACGTCAGATTTTTGGCGATTTTTCTGGAGAAGGTCAGTGGGACTCAAGGAACATATTCCAGAGGGAATCAGCTTTCTAACAATTTTTTCTTGTACCCTAACTTACCTATATTAAATATTTCAGTTCAATTTTCAAAATATTAACATGAATAAATCCTATTTTAGAATTACACGTATTTCAGGAACTACGAGTATGTCGAGTTACTGTGCGCAGAAGATTAATCGATTTTCGTTACTTGTTTTCTCACGCTAGTGAAAAACCATTTTGTCAACTTACACATTTAAATAAGACAAAAGTTATTAACCACCGGTATAGAAACGTTTTTGGTTTAATAAAAATAACGGTTATCTTACATCAAACTTCTTGCTAAATTAATGAGATTAATGAGATTTTACGATTGACTAAACCAATAAACTCAGTTGTATGCCTTAATGTGTGTACTATTGTGCCAAATGAAATGGTACGTTTTATGTGATGTACATTTCCTGTTAATATGAACAACTTAGTTCAAATCAATTGACTTTGTGATTATTCAATTAAAATACAAGCCTGCTCTGTGGCTAATAAGCATTCTAAACATCAACGCGTGGACACAACACACTTAACACTGAAAACGTGGATCGTGACAAAAATTTACAAGGGCAGCAGGAAAAGTTGACAATTTTATAACCATCAAATACTTCAAATTAAAATGAATAAGTCTTATACAGATTACATTAATTATTTATTGTATTATAATAGCTATCAACGATAAATTGCCCCAACAGTATTATTACAAGTATTAAGTTATTCATATCAACAATTGAGTCATGGCAAATATAAACTGTAATGTATCAGGCTGTACTTGAATTACCAAATAAGTCGGGGTCTGAAAATACCTCTATCAATTAAAGACAAATTTAATTCATGAACATTAATACGACAAAAGCTTTAGCAGTTGGCACTTATGATGCTTCTATCCTATAAATTTTAATGTAATTACACATGCACAACTCGCTTTTTAGATTCAATCGCCACAATCAGTTAATTAATTTTAGTATACGTACCTAGATATATTCAAATTGTGCTAAAAATTTAATTGTAATCACGTGAAGTATAATTTAAATTTGTTAGATCTTAGTTTTTAATTTCAATTTTAAATTATGCGAGTGTTCTGTCGTTCGGTAATGCCTTTAATTGCGTAATTATAAGACAGCATATTCTATTATATTGTATGCTACTATTTAACAAGGACATTCAAAATAATGTGATTAAATAAAATGAAATTAAATTAAAAAATTCATACAACATGCGTCGGTACACACACGAATGCGTGGTAATTCGTATGTGTGCATAACCGCGTGTGTTTGTAGGCGTGGGCGTGAGTGTACGTACGTGAGCGATTGTGTGCGTGTGGTGCGTGCATGTGCTAAAATACGAGCGTCCACGTGCATACGTGTGCATTGGGTGCATGTGTGCTCGTGCGTGTGCGTGCGTGAGCGAACGTGTGTATTTGTACGTATCCTTACATGTACGTGTCTTTTGTGAGATTACGTGACTGCTATTGCGTAGGTATGTCTATGTGCGCGTGCATCAGCGTGCGTGTGCGTGCATGTGGATTAATGTGCGTGTGCTTTCATATGCGTACATGAGCGTGCGTGTGCGTACGTCTACATGTATGCGGGTACAAGTACATACGTGCGTGCTTGTGCATTCGTTTTCATGTGTGTGCGTGCGTGTTCGTGTACATGCGTTCGTGAGTGCGTGAACGTGCGTCTGTGTGCGTGCGTATGTGACTATGAGTGTATCTGCGTGTGCATGCGTGAGCGCAACTAATACACGTGAACAAAAAAAAACCTATTTGTATGAATACCAGTAATTCTAGACTTCGTCCTTTCTAGCAAAAAAAACAACCTCGCTACCATCAGCAGAAGCTGGTTATACCAGCCACTAATCTCTGCACCATTACACTTGACCAGTCACTCTCCTTAAACAATGAGTTTTTATAACGATGCAAGATAGATATAGTTAAATAGGTCGGCTCATGACCCCAGTACACAAACTCACTTTCGTACATTCCGCAGACGTAGAAAACTCCCTATTAATACTTTAACAGTTACTGTCAACCTTTGTTCAGAACTTCCTGGAAAACCCCCGTATTTGCACATTTTGCTGTAAAACCAAAACCACGAAAGTCATTTATTGTGCATTACAATCACATGTTTCTAATTTTTTATAACTTTCATTCAAACAAAGCCCTTGATTTTATTATCAAAGCTTAGCTATGGTTTATTCTAGTCCCTATGAATTGCCTTATCTCACCTTTTGAGAAGAAAAATACTGCAAAACATTTACCGCTGTCATTATATTTACTTGAACAATTGGATACTGAGCAATTGAAAGACATATTTAAGAGTTATAATTTCTCTAGAAATTACTATTTTACAGAAACGCTCATAATGTACACACTACCTCCAAAAATTAGCCGTTTCAATGGAATCACAAACAAAATTCAAATTCAAAAGCACCAACTGCAGATAAACCCATACATCACCACCACTATTATATATATATATATATATATATATATATATATATATATATATATATATATATATCAATATTACAGAAGCAATAGAGGTAAAACAAGGTATTGACCACTATCGCGTCCTCACACTAGTTTCATAATACTTCTATAATGGCGTGTGTCATGGCGGTGACTACGTGTTTAGCTAACTTTGATGCTGTATCTTTGCACTGATCAAGTGAATTTTAAATTTTAAGGTTGGTGCTCATAACCAGATAGTAACCGTTTTGGGTTAATTTTTTGGCAGTTATTGTGGTCTTAAACAGTATTTCACGCTATTGCTATTTGGGTACAAAACAAATCATTCTTTGTTCTGCCGAAGTTTTATTTATCAAGATAACGACGAAGATAAGCAGTATTTCTAAACTTATATCCTCCTTAGTAGATGACTTGGAAGAAACGCGTCTAATATGGGTTCTTTAATGCTCCTAGAAGCAGTAAGGGAAGTATCATTCCAATGTGAAATACTGGTTACATGAGTGAAATTAACATATAACATTTATGTAATAAATTGAAAATTAAATATCTACAAACAAAGCAATAAAATTCCGTAATTGAGTTATTTAGATAAAAACTCAATTATCATGTCAACACAAATATAGCCAAAGGGGTTTATTGTACTGAATCTTGGTGTCCCTTTGTGTAACTTGACACATAAAGAAACAAAGAAACATACTACTACTATTAATATTAATACTATTAATCTACAATACATAAACTGACTTCTTACTTTAAGTCGAATACGAATCGTTATAACTCAAATAAAAATAAGGTTAATAACTAACTCCTTAAATCAAAGTTTCAATATTAGTTATACAATGGCTTCCACAATTAAGTAACACAAAAATTATTTGTTACCCAAGTTGCCTCTTTTAAGCCTTATTATCTTTATTCCCTTAACTAAGCAGACAAAAAAGGGTAATGACGGGAGTCGATAGTCCTTGTGGTCTAATCAAAATGTACAATACTAGCAATGACGCCTTTATAGGACAATAAACCGCCTACAGTATCTTAAATTATTCTTACTTAAATGAACGGTACTGAATCCTTTAGTTTACCCTTGAGACAAGATAAGCACCCAAAAATAAGCCTCTTAACGTCAACACGGAGCGGTATCCTTTAACTCTAACTTAAATCTTTCACGTTCACTCACGACCTTCTAATGCTTGTATTAATTGGGCAATTAGTTAACTAATTGCGTTTTCAAATGTTCGTCGGATTTAATATCTTATCTTGCTTCGTGTTTAAATTCTTAATTGTCTATAAACTTAAATGGTTTAATCTTGTTATCTAACACACATATGGTTCTACCAGAATTAATAATTATTTAATTTAGTCTTAATTTCAATGTACTTTCCATTACTTAGTTATAAAGTATCATTTTATAGGTTTCTCTTACTATCGCACGTATTTTATATAAAATACTTGTCCTTAACACAACGGTTTCTTTTTACTTCAACTCTGTTTCCATACTGTGTTTAATTTATTGAAAATCCACACATCAATTTTACTAATAAACATTTTAATACTCCTTCCCCAAAAACGGGGCACTAGTAGTAAACACGCACTGTTTTTAACTGCACTCCGAACCGTTACATGATCTCTTTAGGAAATATGGGGCCACTATTCTAGCTAACGGTTCGCACCTATCAACAAAAACACCATTTTCCCCGAACTCACCGGTGTAAACCGTTTAGTTCGACTTCCCCAGCTTCTAGGCGAAAGCCAAAGACGCTCCATAACCTGACTTTGTATACACACTACACGTTACAAAAACCCCAAACACATATCAATTTATTTCCTGTAATTATACCAGAAAATCATTTTTATTTTAATTCCTGATTAACTTTCATTTTTTTATAAAATCCTGTTTAATTTACATTATCAACAAAGCCTGAATAGAGTCCACGTATAATCAATTTTGATATGATAATAAAAATTGCATTGTATTCATAAAGAAAAGTCAATGTGTAAAATTCCATTATATTAAAACACGTGCAAAAGTTTAACCATTTTAAATACAATCTTTGAGCTTTTCCGTTAATGCAAATAATTACGATTTTCACAATTTAAAGTTCTTACATTTTACTTAACGAAGCTTAATTAAGCCGAGTTAAAGAAGATTACCATCTCAGAATATCATTTTAAGGCCCAAATAATCCATTAATTACGAATTCAATTTTGCATATAAAGAAGTAAATATTCAAAATTTATCAACACTCACCGGTCATTTTTTTCCAAAGCATAACCCTTCTTTCATATCCAGATCCAGGCCCGTAAGGCATATTGGTAAAAGATAGGATTACTCTATCATCACTAACTAAGGCCCTAATTTAACTAAAAGATTAAAATAATTCGTTTTAAACACTGATAAACAACGTCCACCATTCTACAATATCAGGCCGGTAAGGAAGCCGCCTATAATAGATTTTTTCTTTCATTCAAAAATTATAATTAATAATTTATAATAATTATTCCACTGTTAATTAACAAAGAGCACTAATAAACAACCCCTGTTTATTAGAGAGCAAACGTTGGGGGTATATAAACCATTAATTCTTCTAATTACAGTACAATTTCGAGACCTGTAGAGCAGCAACCCACCATACACCAGTGTCCCGAGTTGCCCAACCAGAGAAGCAGAAAAGTTTCAAGTATATATTTTTTAGTTAAGTTTTAAAGTACAATTTTTATTTATTTTGTTTAAACCTATTAATTGATAAAATAAATGCCTGTTTTAAATTGAGGTTGTTGTAAACTGTGTCGAACTCACCACCAGTTTCCGAATTGAGCATAAAGCATAAAAAGGGTATACCAAATTTAAAAACATTAAAATTTTCTTTTCTCATAATTCCCTTATAAAAGGGGGTTATAACACTCGCCAAACTGTCGTTTTTTGGCTCTTCAATAGTTTGCTCTACTTCTCTGGTAGATGTTGAAGGATTTTTTTGAACCTAAGATGGATAACATAAAGTCATAACTCTCCAAAAAAAATGTCTGTTGAAATTAGCAGTGAAGTGAGTGGAAATTCTTATAATTAGTATAATACTAACAAATAGTACCTGATGTAATATTTTTTCTTCGGCATCTCTGTCTAGTCTGCTACCATCTGCATTTCGAGGTTTCTGAAAACATCCAAATTCTCGCAAATTTTGGTCTAATTTTAAAAAATATCTCTGGTTTGGTTGCCGCCTCTCCGGATATTCCTCTAAATATCTTTGTTCTGCTCTGACACTATTTCTATTGCAGCTATAAGATATCCTTATCATGTCTCGTTTTTCTGAATTTGAAAACATTCTAAAGAAACTTGCAAATTTTAAAGCACTAACACGAAGGATCTTGCAGTTATTACCCTTTTTACAATTAGAAAATGACATGACAAAAGCCCACTCCTGAGTTTTGTTTGATTCATGGGTACCGTGAATTTAATATTTAGTTTTTAATTTAAGTGTATTTTAGTTCGCAGTCGATCAAACCATGAAGTGTTATATATTGCTAAAATCAGCATAACATTCTCCATCCAACACCATAAAAATATGTCTTAACCCCGATAAGAAAAAATAAACCTGATGATGGTTCAGAATAAACAAAACGTGGCATAATATTTTTAATACCGTATTAGTATTGTGCGTAAAAAGTTGCCTTAATAACATTTAATCGAATTTTGAAAATTCCTAATAATAAGGTAGCCAAACGCGAAAAACAAAAATCGAAATTTTTAGTTTTTTGAGCATAAAACCAAATCCATTCGAATTAGCTCAAATTTCTTTTCAGATTATTACTCAGCATCGAATTTAGCAAAAGTGCCGAATTTAAACCTATATCCTATCTCTTATAATAAGCGAGATCCCCATGCTTGCCCTCGAATTTGGGACAGCCTGTACATATAGATATGCCAACATTATCAAATATTTATCCGCTGAATCAAACCAACCAATAAAATGTAGTAACTCTCCGAAATGATCAAATTCGACTTAATTCATTTATACAAGTAGAATATGCATGAATATTTATTCCACACTCTACTACAGCATTTAAATAATATTCATTCACTCACGTTGACCGTTTATCACAGTTTTAACCTGCATACCTGAAAATACAGTGACTACACAGTGGCCCACATTAATTCATTATTAAAGCATTATTTTTTGTCATGCAAATTTAAATCTTTCAACTCAAAATCATTTACACAACATTCAAACGTCCTTTTGCAATATTGTTCATAGCTCTATTGAAAATCCAGTGACATAAATGCTCTTAAAAAGATTCTCTTGCACAAATACACGTTCCCACATCAGAAATACTCCATATATACAATATAACACTAACTCCGTGTTATGGCTATGAAACCTATTATCAATTAGTATCTACTTTTCACGGGGAATCGAAATGTGAAAAAATATACAGGGTATTGCATTTGAAGAAGTTGAGAAGAATTGCATTTCGCGTAAGTTAATCAATTTGTATAGTTTTACATGTCTTCGAAAAATTTCCCAGTTTGTTTGTTAGTAGACTATTATTAATAGTCGGTGGTATAAACAGATTTACAAAATCGTGGTGACAACGCTCGCATCGTGGTTACAAGGTTAACTCTATTTTGGTACTAAAGTGACGATATCTGCAGAACGGTTAGTGACACAGATACAAATTTCTATACTTTTATTCTAAATGCAAAATATACATGGTTTTCCATTTAAGAAAACACAGGTTTGGGTTGGCATATTTTTGTCAATCACCCTGTATATACCTTAATGTAGGTCCAATGATCCTGTATTACCACACCAGAATTGGTTTTGACATCTCTAATAGTTAAGGAGCAATCCTCCGTCTAGGCAGTAGACACCCACCCTGTACGTATGTATGTATCTTTGATATCTGAGTAGTCTAGTAAGAATGGCGTCTGCGGTTGCATGTTTTGTTGAAGCACGTAACTTGAAACATTGAACTATGGATACTGCTGGACTCTGTATTTGCATAAGTATGTTATTTCGAGATGCGAGGAGTAATTGATGTTTAATAATTAATATTTGCTCGAAAAAGTATATTATCAGTGATAATATCGAAAAGGAAAGTTTATAATTATGTCGCGCTAGAATTTTGTACAAAAATAGTACATTGATTTTTTTAAATTTAATCATGACTTGAAAGGATTAAAGTTTATTAAATTTTAAAAGTGCAACCATCAGATTAGGTAACAAGAAATAGAATTTCTCAACGAAACACATAAATAAGAACTACTTTACTGTTTGTTTATTCGACATTTGTTTTTACTGTAATTACGGGAAAATGTAAGTAACTATTTTGTAGATTTTGTGTCTTTTAATATGAAATACTGAAGTGGTATTGATTAGTATTTTAAATTTTTATGTCGTACATTCTTGCACTTTGTGTTATTAAAGTTAAAATAATTGCTATTTGTTACCACTCGACGAAAAAGAGGACTATAGTTAATTTGCTGCTGAGTGTCCGATATGAAATTATCCCCTACAAGCTTAATCTCTTCGCGCATTATTGGAATCCATATGAGTTTCATTTCTACACTAGCTTGGCTTATTGGATTTTTTGCTAGTGCGTTGCATGTGGCTTCTTTGAGTTTTCAACGAGTTGTGTTTTCGTCTTTTGCTATTATCCGTATGTTATCCCATTGGACGCGGTGGTCTTCGTTCCAGACATGATCGGCGACTCTTGATCTTTGTGTTTCGCCCTTGCGGACGTTGTTCTTATGTTCCTGCGTTCTCACTTTCAGTGGTCTACTCCTCTCTCCCAAGCATACTCTGCCGCATTCGCATGGTAGGTTGTACACAGAATTCTTGGAATTCTGATCTTCATTGTATGGTTTGGTTTTTCTAAGTATTCCCCTGAGCATTCTGATCGATTTGAAGGCAATGCGTGTCTTGTATTTGCTGCCTATCCTTCGTATTTTGTCTGAGGCACCTTGTAAATATATGGTATTATCACTGTATATTTAGGTTCTTCTTTTTCGGTTACCCTTTCACTGTTTAGGTTAGGTGTTAGATCAGGGTGGCCATTTTCTTTGAGTGTTTTAGCGATATTTTCTTTTTCTTTGTTCAGGTCCTCTTGTTTTGAGCATATTGTTTTTGCTCTATCGTACAAGCATTTTGCCACGCCTATATTCACGTTTTTGTGGTGATTGGAGTTGTAGTGCATGTACCTCTCCGTGTGGGTAGGTTTCCTGTCTACACTTGTCGTGAAAGTGTTGTCATTCCTGTGTGCAAGTACATTCAGGAATGGCAGTTTTTGTTCCGACGCCAATTTCATTGTGAATTTTATGCAGGATGCGGGGCTATTTAGATGATCTAGGAATTCATCTAGCTTATGCTTGCCGTGTTGCCAAACTACAAAAGTATCTTCCACGTATCTAAGCCATATCCTTGGTTTCTCTGCGACTTCGGATATCGCTTGCAAGACTTTGAAAAGCAAGCAATATCCGAATTCACAGAGAAACCAAGGATGTGGCTTAGGTACGTGGACGATACTAGTGTAAGCGCTACGAGTACAGAAGTTCATGTAGAAGAGGAAGAATTAAAAACCATTTCTTTAGAACGCAGCGAGACCTCCACTGTTACATCCAACGTTGTCGGGTGAAGTTTAAAATGTCATGTTTTATTGACGTCTGAAGAAATTTTTTTTTTCTTTTGGACATGCAAGACGTAAGTTGGTGTAAATTATACGCCCACTGGAATTTAATGAAGCATTAAATACCATCTGAAAGAATATTTGAATGTTGTACAAAGATTTTCATGTTGAAATCAATAAATTTGTGAAATATTGCTTTGGAGAAATTTTGACTGAGACGGCACTGGTAAGAAACTACCTGTTTGCCACTGGTCTATTGCTGCTCTGTACAAAAGAATTTGGGTTAAAGAAATGATTTTAGACGTATGAATTAGTATGTTTATAATATGCTGATATTGTATTAATGTGGAGTAAGGAATATGTATGCATACTTTTGTGCGATAATGGAAAATTGAATGCGTGCCAAGGATGAAGTTATTACAATGTGATGAAGGTTGTTGAATTGTGCGGAAATATGTGAAAATTTCATAGAATGTTGTTATGGTTTGGATAACGTATAGAGTGAATACAATTAGTAATGGTTTTTTCGTAGAGTTATGAATGAATTTACAAAGTAATTCAAGATGCTTACGTTTATTTCTCATCGTGTGCTTTCTGTTCCGCTTTCACGACTTCGACACGGCAAAGAAACGCGTAAGTACTCAACTATGATATGTGGATTTTGGGTGTTTGCGAGAAAATATGTCGCGGCATTTCGGTAATGTGGCGGGCAGAAGGTATATAAGAGAGAATTTAATAACGGAGTAACAGTAGGGGAATTTTTCGGTTAGAGCTCAAGTAAGGGAGGTCGTGCGCGTGTTTTTGAAGGGACCTTAGAATGGTCAGTGTTGGATCTCGTTTATGAAAATTTTAGCACAGCAGTATGTATATAAGCGACTGCAATATCCCAAAAGGGGATACATCATATATAGACATTCATAAATATATAGTTTAAGTGTGAATGGAAAGGAGATAATAGTGCTTTCCTTTCAAGAAATTGAAAAGTACTAAAGCAAATTTAACAATAAAACAGCAAAATATTCAGTTAACTGTTCAGTAAGCGCGTGATCTAATAAAAAAATCCTGAAGTAATCCTTTATGTAACCGAATTAAAAGTGTTAATCAAGTAGAGATTAGTGGTCGATAACAATATTGGATCGGTTGTACCAAGCAAATAAAAATTCTATTATACAAGTGGAAGTACACATTTTTTGTTGTGACAAACGTTTACGTTAAAGGGCAAACATTAGAACCCATGTGAAATACGCGGATGAACGACAGACAACTGCGCTCAGGAGTGTACAGCCTAATGAGTTAGTGGTTATGGCTTTCTCTGTGTTTTGTGCCAGTATGGGTGCAACTTTAAAAAGGATTACTGAAACCGACCACATGTACTTCACTATATCACGGATAGAGGATTAATTAACGTAAATTGTAAGACATAGTTTTAGGTTTTGTTTAACAGATACCAGTACGATTATCTTTTAAGTTTATTCTTTGAGTTAATAATTTTTTATTATAATTAAAAGGATAATCGAACACTATCTATTTTGAAGTGTTTAGTATACAAGATTACGGAGGAATTTTTAATCTATAAGAATTGATTTTTGTGGTGCCTTTGAAGCCACGTGTTTGTAAATATTGACAATTGTAAATTGGTCAATGTATTAACTTACGTTTGTTGTTTATTTGTGTCGGCTGAGATAAAAATTAATCTGTGTATATTTACCTAACGGTTACACCTACTGGTATTTGCTTTATGAGCCAGATCTATTACAAAATGTTATTTTAACTATTTTGAATTATTTGACAGTCTGTAAAATACGAACACGAATAACAGAACATTTTTAATAAGTATCAATTACAGATTTAAAGTATTAACATTCAAACCTATTAATGAACGTTTAAATACGATTTTTAAAGAGAAAGTATTCATAAAATATATAGAGGTTATTTATGATGAAAGCACTGACCGTTATACTTTAAATTTTTCGAAAACTAACGAATGTTATGTTGATATAAAAACAATTAAACCGACTTTTTATTTTGATTGAATAATTAATAATATAAATTTATATGTATACGAGGGATACTTAGAAAGTATTAAAATTAACGTTTTATGATTTGTAATTTTCATATGTATGGGGTGCGTTCAATAGGTTTACGACGACCCGTGTATTTCAAAATTTGTTGTAAGATTTTGGATAGATTTATTTGCAAGCGTGACTGAATTTGAGATGTGAATGGTTTTACTGAGTATGCTACAATCCTGCCTTACACAGTCAGCTAGGATTAACTTAACATCCCGCCTAAGATTATTTATTTTAGAAAAATTTGAGATTGTGGTGGCGCCTAGAAGCAATTTTTCCTGGACCGAGCATTATGAGTTGTAGATTTATGGTAAGCGTAAACTGTTTGAAACTACCTTTCAATAATTTTACCCCTTGTATCGACTCCACCCATTTCCACTATCGCTGGCTTGGTAACCTGCTTACTTGAGTGAACCTGCACGACGCCTAGTGCGGTTTGGATGTGTAACAAGTCTGACACAGCTATATTTGTATATTATATCCATACACGTTTTTTTTAAATATGTTATTTTAGAATTTTTCTTTCTGCGTTTGTTAGTTCATTATCCTTAGAAGACATAGCAATCCTATTACTAATTTGTGTCATGATTCGTGCAATGGCGTTGACATTAGAAACCATTAATTGTTGAGTAATGTTTTGCGATTTATCAAATAAAAGGTATGACTGTTTTTGGGTTTGAATAACAATAGTTTCTTTATTGTGATGTAAAGTTTTGAAGAATTTTGAAAACCAACTCATATGAACGATTAAGTTGAGATTTTTACATAAGATCTTTTTATTTCCATGATGAATTTTAGAAGATTTAAAGATTTCCATAGTAATGTTTAATCAGCATACGGTTTTACGTTGTGAACATTTTTAGCATTTAGCTTATTTTAAGCTTAAGCAATCAAGTCAAGATTTTAATGAGATAACGTGGAAAAGATGGTTTATATTGCAAATTAAGAGATCGTGTTTAATAGTAGTCAGTTTACAGGTGATTGTGACGGGTCGCGAACAGGATGCGAAAAGTTTTAATGAATGAGTAAGTTTGTTGATTCTTGTTTTTTCAGTGAATGGTTTGCATTTCTGTCTTATGAGGACATTGAGGTCTAGTTCAAGACGTGATTTTTGTAAAAAGTGAAAGTCATGGGGCATTTTATTACTGATAGTGACTTAGTTGAGTTGCAAGGAGTACTCTTGTTGTAATTTGAGTAAGATCAACGACCCTACCACTGAGCTATGTGTGTACCATATATTTTGTTTATACGGGATGAAACTCTAATTAGTGTTATGTCTGTAACACAGAGTAACGTGTCATTGCAATTTGTTCTTATAGATATTGTAATAAGTATTTTAATAGTTATTTTCTAAAAAAAGCAGCAAGATTCGAAAAAAATCAGGGGGCAAAAAAGGGGTAGTTTTGATTGACTAATTGTTACAGGCTAAATACTCAATAGGGCATCCAGCCCGTAAAGGCAATTTGTGCCACGGCATACTTCGGTGGTGTGGGCGGGGTTCTTACTTAAAGATCGTAAAAGGCACTCGTAGCAACTCCAAAAATCGTCAAAATCGGTAAATAAAGTCAAAGAGGGGCACCACCTGTTAAAATCATTTATAGCGGGAAAACATCATGGACTGGTGGTATATTTGTCTATCAGGAAACCAAAACGTTCACTAAAAAATCTACTAGTTCTACAAAGTCTACTCCAAAAATATTAACGCCAGGTTCACCTAAACTTCAATAAAATATTAAGCTTCAAATATAAAAGTCGCAAACTGCGAAATAAAATCTAAAATTCACTAAACATTTCGATAAACCTACGTTAGAAATTATTAGCTCAACTAATCCAAAATAACTGATCGAACGGTAATTTAACCCTACAATTAAAACGCTATCAAAAAAAAATTATGGAATCCTAAAATTTATCAAACGTCGATAACGGGATGTAATAACTAATTTCGTTTTCAAACAATTAACAAACTGCTTACCTTTGGTAAATCGGGCACCAGCAAAGATGGCCACAATCGGTGGGTCAATACCTATAAAAATGTTTCAAAAGAGGACGACTTATCGCACTTCCCTCCTATGCATAAAACTACAACCAGCTGTTCGGTCAGGAACCGACTTAATACCTAAATTTACGTTACTTTTAATTTAAAATCTTTTCATAAATCTGCACCTCAATATAATTATTCTTCAGGAAAATCACTAACTATTTTACAACCATTCGCAATTATTTAAATCCACCCGGTATAAAATGTGCTCAAATTAAAGAAACCAAAATATTGCATTGAACCTTTAAAGTTACGTTAAAATTTCAATAATCAATGATATATTTCAAATGTAATTACTTTACTTCCAATAAACATAATAACTTGGCGTTACCTTCATGATATAAATATAAACAAACACTTTACGCGACATATAATGCTATACAACAAATAATGGGTTTATACTTTTAAAAACGCAATAAGTACACTAACCTAAAATATATATATATATATATATATATATATATATATTATATATATATATATATATATATATATATATATATATATATATATATATATATATATATATATATATATATATATATATATATTGAATATTAATTAAAACAACTACATCATTCAAAGGTCACACAATTGTTACATACATCAAATCCTTTATATAAATGAAATCTAGTTTACTTAAAAATTTGCGAAACTAGCTGGTATGACCTTACTAAAATTATTGTAATTTGAAATAAAAAAAAACGAAATAACAAACATTATAAGCAATAAGCGGCGTTGTCTTGTAATAATAACAACATGTAATTTTGATTCAATTCGTCAAGATCATAATTTAAAAAAAAACACTGAGATAAATTTAAAATAATAAAACGAATGAGTACGCATGCATTCATTGTAAAAAGGCAACGCATTCAAACGTTCACATATAACACAAAAAAACACCCGAATTTCATAAAGTTTGTCACACAGCAAAACAAAATGCACAAAAGAATTTATCATAAATTTTGGTATACAAACATCTTTAGTACCTAGAGATGGCCTCGACGGCGACGGAAATGTGATGGGGATTGATACTACACTAGCTTCGTCCAGCATAACTTAAATCCTGAATCTAACCTTTCCATACATTTGATTGATATTACAATTGGTTGCAATAGCGCAAATACTTAAAACTTCCATAAAACTTCGATTACGCTACTATCTACAAGTACTATGACTAATTAATTTTAAAATAACGAAAAACGAAAAGCTTTTATTTGCAGCAGTTTGTAGTTTGTTTGACGCTGGCAGTATACCCAAAAGTTAACATTTTAAAGAGGAACTTGTTGCTTTAATCCGCAAAAAAAACAGAAATTGCGAAACAGCAAGTCCATGGAACAAGGCTAAGCACTTCATAAAAAGCACGAAAACCACTTCTACGTCCAAATATGTCACTAGGACAAAGGATATATAACCAAAAGAATAACTTAGGATGTGGTGAGCCAATATATTATCCCTTTATTGGAAACGGAGATAATCTTCTCCACGATAACTCGATACAACCCCAAGTCTGCGTAACTCCTTCCAAGGTCTACTTAACTACCCCTTTTGCAGATATTGCGCTGACCGCAAACAAACAACACGTGATTCTAGTACTACATTCCCAACTAGACTGACCACAATTATTCATTATCCTCCACATTGGTTTTTAAACCACCTTCACTCTAATTTGCCCAAAAAACTTAAATATACCACTCCGCGCATACACGAAGTCTAACTGGAAAATCAACGGAAGGATTGTTTTATCAGCAAGCCTGTTTCTACTCGAAATCTTATCTGAGAAATTTGATGTTAAACTCTTATCAGTCGGAACGGTGCCTGTCCGGCGGCTAACTAGAAATTTTGCAAAAGATGTACGTCACAATGTAATATATGAATACTTTCTTTCATTAAATTTTTTATATGACGCAATCCCAACTTGATTTAACCAAATTAAAATGCGAAAGCATTTATTTAAACAAAACTATCCCTATATACCCTGATATAAAAAATAACGAGAACATTTATTCTAATAAAAACTATTCTAACAATACTCTGTCACCTAGGAATGAAACGTGATTCTACAAATAAAAATGTCCATTCATAAATATGTCCAAACCCCAAAAAAAAAGGTAACCAAACAAAAACTCGCAAAAATTTACACTCATTTGACTCGAAACTTAAAAAAAATTTGAACAAAACCAACTTATCTCACAGGGTGACATAATTTACAAACAAAAATTAGCTTGTAACGTTTTCAGTGGCGGTAGTTTCATCAAGAAGAGGCGAAAGAGTTTTTAAGGCACATATTTATATGAACTTTTTGTCTTAGAATAAGAAAGGGAATAGCCACCTTCATATTGGTCAAGACAACAAGCAACACATTGTATAAATAATACATTATCCATTATATTATAAATATAATACATATGCCTTGTTGTTAAAATATGGTATTAAACACCGCTATTAGACAACGCGTGTGCAGTAATATTGACTAATTACATTTGTTGTATAAAATATTTTGGATTTGTTAATAATGTTGCTATTATAATACGGAAATTTGATATAAAAGATAACGAGAACATTTATTCTAATAAAAACTATTCTAACAATACTCTGTCACCTATGAATGAAACGTTATTCTACAAATAAAAATTTCCATTCATAAATATGTCCAAACCCCAAAAGAAAGGTAACCAAACAAAAAATCGCAAAAATTTACACTCATTTGACTCGAAACTTAAAAAAAAATTTGAACAAAACCAACTCATCTACAGTGTGATCCCTTCAAATTTACCCACAGGGTGACATAATCTATAAACAAAAATTAGCTTGTAACGTTTTCAGTGGCGGTAGTTTCAACAAGAAGAGGCGAAAGAGTTTTTAAGGTTTTAAGAAAATAACTTTTTTCTATAAATCTTCAACACCCTATATCTTCATGGCACATATTTATATGAACTTTTTGTCTTAGAATAAGAAAGGGAATAGCCACCCTCATATTGGTCAAGACAACAAGCAACACATTGTATAATTAATACATTATCCATTATATTATAAATATAATACATAAGCCTTGTTAAAATATGGTAATAAACACCGCTAATAGACAAAGCGTGTGCAGTAATATTGACTAATTTTTACATAAATTTTACATTTGTTGCATAAAATATTTTGGATTTTTTAATAATGTTGCTATTATAATACGGAAATTTGATAACGTAGATGTGTTCGTTAACCGTAATTTGCTGCTGGGTATCGATTTCTAAAATTGGATCATCTTTAAAGCAAAACATGATACATTTCTCGTGTAAGGTGCACATTTCACGCATTAAGCATAAAATATGTAAAGATTGATACATCAAATAAAACGTTGAGAAACAAAATTTACCTGAATATCTGATCTTATATGTATATTATTCACGTTCCATGGATTGCGAAATGTAGTTTTACCCATATTTTGTACAAAACAAAATTGCAATGTAAGCTTTACCTGTAAAAACTGTAATGCAACCAATGCGTATTTCCAATACATGTTAGTTATGCTATTCGTGTTTCTTTTCTGAAATGATTTATGTATCAAATTTATTGCACCGCGATAGGTATTCAAAAGTAAAAAAAAAATGCAATCTGTTGAAACACGTATATATAAAACTCTCATGGAAAAGAAAAGTTATAGTTAAGTGCAACATTTTATTACAAAATTTCTTAGACAAATATTATGTTTTACAAACATATAATATTATAAACAGTCACGCAAAGTCGTAAACGTTTTAGTGGAAACATGTCTCATAGGATAGGTAAAGTATGTAGTAAGGTATCTTAAAATGTTTTTCTGTGTAAATACTGATAAAATTCTGTTATAAAAAATATACTCATTTAAACTATTTAAAAATGCAAATTAAATCAGAATTTGCAGTTTTTTTTAGTTTAAAATATAAGATAACGAGAAAAGTTAAATGTGAGTAATAAGTGCTTAAAGTTTTATTACCATGAAAAATTTCGTTCATTTTACTTGTAACACAAAATTGAATTGTGTGAGGGTGGAAACGTTTATTATGATAAACGTAATAAAGATTTATACAAATCAAGGTATAAAATATGATGTAGGGCGTAATCGAGGGCACAGATTTAAAGTACTGGTTTTATTCATTTGCGACATAAGAGGAACCTTCTAAATATACGTACAGGATGAACTAGATACAGAAAGTGATAAACGAGTAAGAAAAGGCACGCAAAAGATAATTAATGATTTATAGCAATAAATGCTTACCTGTCACTATTTTAATATGTATAGGAATAACTGTGCTTTACACAAAAACAAATACCTCATGAGCAGGTACCCGGGATTTCTTTCTGTAATTATTTTTTAGATTTTTTTTCTGTTTCTGCTTAAGTAAGATGTAACTTTGCGCAGTGAATTAAAACTTTGAGATAACCGAGCTGGTAGAGTAGTGGTGACACGACCTGCTTAGCATTCGGGAGGTAATGGGTTCGATTCGATACCTTCTATCTGGTATGATATTTTTTCAGAGGGTTTTACTCATACACATGTGGCGACATGGTCACTACATATATGCACACCACGTGCGGCTATTCAGATGAATGCTGGGGTAGTACTTGCACCCTTAGAACCCTAACTCCATTCCTTCCGATCCTATCCTGTTCACACCCATCCTTGATCCCACCATGCATATATACGTAATGTATGTATGTATACTGGGAATCCATGTTGTGGATGAAGGAACTTGGAAAGCTCAAACAGCCCGCCCTGTCCCTTGGGGAGGGAATAAAATATGTGACCTTTCCTTCTATTCTTTCAAAATTTTGAGAAAATATTGGTGGTTTTTTATCACAGAACCACTCAACATGGTCCTTCAAGCCGGATTTTATAAATTATACGTCGTTTATATATCAATCACGGAATTAAATTAATCGGAACAGTGATAAATCACGGTTTTATAAATTATATGTCGTATATATATATATATATATATATATATATATATATATATATATATATATATATATATATATATATATATATATATATATATATATTATATATATATATATATAGGGTTTTCCACGGTAGGCGTTCGAAAATTTGCAAGAATTGAAGCTCGATTTATTGCAACTCGAACGCATTTAAAGCCAGTAATAGATAATGAAGTTAACGAGGTAAACGTGTTAGCTTATTTTCACGCTTATCCACGAACTTCAATTACAGCAGCTGCACTGGATTTGGATATTTCACAAACATCAATCCACAGAATATTAAAGAAGTATAAAATGCATCCTTTTTCGGTAATAACTGTGCAAGGATTACATCTTGGTGATCAGGCACGACGAGTTAACTTTTATGAATTTATTCTTGTACAAATGACTGAATATCCGAGATTTCTTCACAACATTGTTTGGACCGATGAATCAAAATTTAGTAGAGAAGGAATTTTCAATCGCCGAAATAATCACTACTGGGCACAAGGTAATCCTCATGTAACAAGAGAACGTAATCACCAGTTCCAATTTAGTTTTAACGTTTTTTGTTTAGTTATGGATAATAGAGTGGCATATCAAGTGCACGATGAAAATTTGAATGGGGCGAGATGTCTTGAAATTCTCCGTGGATTTGTTATGGATTTTCTAAATACTCTACCTGCATGTGACAGGGCAAACAGTTGGTATCAGTTGGATGATGCTCCCGCACATTCCACTATAGCTGTACACCAACAGTTGACATTGATGTTTGAAGATCGGTGGATTGGCCCACAAGGACCTTGGAACTGGCCACCGAGATCACCCGATTTGACGCCCCTGGACTTTTACCTCTGGGGTCGTAATGCATTCAATAGTATGAGTCCACACGAAATTCGGCGATCTATTTCGCAAGGAGTATATGATAGAGTTATAAAATGCTTAAATGAAATTGGCGGTCATGTGTAATGATTCATTTTATCTTTTTTATCACTTTTCTTCTAGTTATGTTCAAATAATTGTTTTATGTTCTTCATTTGTTATTATGCTCTCAATTTTGTTATCTTCTTGTTTTATTTCATTGTTTTAATAAAATAGATTTGTCAGTTTGAATTAAGTTCATTTTATTTTGAAAACATTTCAGTTTCTGTCAAAATCACATTAAAGTAGAAAATATTAATTAACAAGAAAATTGTCGATAATAGGTATAGGTAATGTTATAGCCAAACGATGCATAACTAAATGCTGCATCTATTCATCCAATAATATACAGGGTGTCACATTGAATTAACAAAGTTTTTCAACTTTGAAAATTGTTTAATAGTTCATCAAATTTGAACACCATGTATGCAATAAATCAATTGTCAATGAGTATTTCAAAAGTATAGTTCTTATGCTTCTGTCTACTCCAGAAGCACTTTCCATCAGTCAAAAATAAGTAAGACAAGCATGTTGAAAATAGGGTTACATCTTTCAAAATTTTGAAAAATCAAGATATCTAAGAAACAGTTGAAAAAGGTATAGGAAACCCTTATAAGACTTATCCTAAAATTTTGTCAAGAATCCAAAAATAATATATATATATTAAATAGGAATTGGGAATTAAATTAATCAAAACAATGATAAATCAGAGTTTTATAAATTATACATCGTTTATATATCAATCACGAAATCAATTGCATCAAACAATAATCTCACAATTGAAAATCGCAAGTATGCTATAGCGGAAGAAACTTTGAGAAAACATTGGTGTTTTTTTTTATCATAGAACCCCGCAACAATTATAGGAAATGAAAAGTAATATCGTTTTCATATCACTAATCTAATCGTAATAATTACTTTTATTCAAACTCAAATAATACAGTATATTGTTATAATAATTTTATTACGAATTTAACAATATGTTTAGAAATTGGATAACTAGAAGTTCCCGCATATATTTGCTATTATTTGCAATATCAAATAAAATGTCTTCATTTGCTATGAGGATATCCTTTTCCGCAGGCCAAATGCTCTTGGCTCAATGATTTTTTTAAGCTCTTTAAAATATATGTCAGTTTTGAGAAAGATCCTTCACATGCCACTTTCGTTACTGAAAGGGTTAATATACATTTATAGGCTTTTTCCAGTTCGCAGTACGTCTCAATATGTAAATTGGATGTCTGCAGAGTCAAATAACAGTAGACAATACAGTTTTTGCTATGTTTTGTTATGACCAAATTTGGTAGTATCTTCTTCGCCGTCCATTATTTTCTATTCTACATCGTCTGGTATGTACCGATGATTGCCTGCTGCTACATTTTGACGCGAGATCTAGAAGTTATGATTCGAGGCTCTCTAACTCGACTTCTGGATGAAATGCTTTTAATTTGTCACTCACGTTTCTCAAAACTTCTCTTGATAATTTTTTCGACAACGAAGTGGAGTTCGTTAGGTGAAAATATTCGAAACAGTTGTAGAGTTCTCTGTGGTGTGAAAATCTCGATTGCATGACGTTAACGACTTTGTCATAGTTACGTGACATCGAAAATGTTAGCTCTGAATCGGGGTTCACAGAATATTGGTGACTCATCGGGAATTTCATCATGGAAGATTTTTCTAGTTTTTAGTTTTCTTGTGGTGGATGTTTCCTTTTCAATTTCAATTGGCATCTCATTTTCAGTAATTAGTTCATGGGCTCATTTAACAAATACATTCGTATTTTCAACAACCAAGTTAAAACTTCCTGATGGTGATTTTAGCGAGACATCCGTGCCTTCAACCATGCAATAAGTTTGACCTAAACTCATGCCAGACGTTTGTAGATGTTCAAAAAGAGATGATGCCAATTCAAATATGTTTTTGAACATCATTGCTCTCATAACTGTTTCATACTTCAGGAATCCAGCTAATAAAGTGTGCACTTTGTAACGTACTTCCGCATTGAAACTTTTCGAGTTCTCAATTTTGTATAATGTCGGGAAAAGTTATATACCTTCAGAATCGACGAATATTTTCAAAAGTTCTTTATCTTTGGCTCACCATCTCGTTTTGCCGATGGTGTTTACGAAAGCTGCAGTCGTAGACGATTTCCAAATATTGATCCTCAAATGGGATTCTCTTACAAAAACGGCCGCTTTATTTGTCAATCCGAATAGGTAAGTTACAGAGAATATCAATTTCGCAATTTCTCCTGTCAACAAATTGTGAAGCCATTTGCATGTTTGCTGCTCCGTCTGTAGAATTGCCTATTCAATTTGTAACTCACTTAGGAAAGATCTCGCAATGTCATGAATGTCTTTCACCTCAGCAGATACGTAATAAATTATACTTATCAGCCTCTCGTTAATTGTATTATCCTTCACGTATCTAACGATCGCTAAGCACTGATACACGACATTTATATCCGGCGACGTATCAATTTGGATGGAATATATTTTACTTTAGCACTTCGGCTGTTTTGCGTATTATCAATTTCAATATAAGCAGTATTGTGAAATTGGCTGATGTTTTGGATAGGAATGTCACAAGATTGCCTCTGCCTCTAGTATGATTTTCATTTTGACGAGCTCGAGTTTGTTTCGTTACTTTTTCTACGTGCGATCGCAGTAGTGGCTCAAATTTTGAAATGAGTAGCACAATTTCTAAAAAATTCCCATTAACAATATTATCAATTAGTAACGAATACGCTACTTCATTATATCCATCACCTCTGTAACTCAGTCCACGTGTTCCTATTAATTTGATGGTTTCAATCAAACGAGTAAAGATCTGTCTATTATTTTCAATTTTGGCTCTCCTTTCTGCAACTGCACATATCAATTGTACTGTGTTTCTTGTACTTGAGATATGCTTCACTATTAATTATAGGGGCTTTTGACCTTTCGTGTTCTTCTAGGCGAGTATAAATGCGTTTAACAGACCAAACACCAACTTCACGCTCATCTTTTCAAAATGCGAGACAGCAACGTAAAGTTTTCGTTGAAACATCAAAACATAACCGGTTCCTTTCAGACCCAGATTTTCGAAAATAAATCAACTTTGGGTTATATCAAAAACATGTATTGTGTTTACCCAACAATGAATATCACTATTTTTGGCTTCCAATGAAATTCATGCGCATCGCTGTCAGATCTCTTGTCGTTGAGAATATTGTAATTTTCTGGGCAGTTTTGCTGTTCCGTTTCGTTTGCTTGTTGTGATTCATCGTGTTTCATTAGCTCGCTTGGCAGTCCTGATTCAATTTGTTGCCCGTTTTTTTTCGGCTCTTCTTTCCTGTAGACTATGTGTCACGTTCGGATTCAAAGAGATTTTATGATGGGCTTTAAATGTAAAACTATTGTCATGCGCATCGCATGTCATACTTACCATGATATGTCGTTAGATTTATGACGTATAGCTATGTATAAACATACACGAAGGGATGGAGAATAATAATTGCTGTAAAATAAAATAAATTGCGTACTGCTTTTTGATTCATCATGTTTCATAATAGCTCGCTTGGCAGTCACTGTATATAATTTGTATGTCGTTTTGAAAGTTCGGCTTCTTTCTAGTATCCTGTCAAACCAATTTAGTGGACAGCCATCGAACAGAAAACTATATACATATATATATATATATGATATATATATATATATTATATATATATATATAATCATAGATATATATATTAATATATATAAATATAATATTATATATATATATATATATATATATTACTATATATATATATTCAGAAATCGCTACTAGTACACGACAACAATTAGACACACATCACACACAACACACTAAACACACAACATCACACACTACACTATATATCAATACTATATAATATATATTATACTTACCTTTATTGAAAAGTGTAGTTTTCGTAAATTGTACGTTGGCTGTCAACGGACGAGCTCAATCACGTTTCGCGCGCAAGCCACAAATGCGCAAACGAAAGTAAAGTACAAGACAGAGCAAGGGACAGGAAGAAAACGGAACGAATCGCTGCGGCCCGGGACTGCACGGCTCGAAACACGGGTGGTTGCCAGGTGATGTTTATTTCTGCAACATTTTTAAACGACCCTTTCATTTATTCGCGCCCCAAAGATCAGACACCACTGAGATATCGACTCTCCTTTCTCAGGTTGTTTCAAGAATATTGTTGTTAACACGTGGACGTAACGAGTAGCCCGATGATCGATATTTGTGTTCGGTCATTCCTGCTGTGTCGGGAAATACGAGGCAAGGTGCCGCAGCCCACGTTTTTCTGTACCGTAGATGTTTTTTTTTTAATTTATGTTTACGTCATAATTCTTAACTCGTCAGAACGCGCGCGGTGTTTCAAATTTATCTTTAGCAGATTTCAGAGTAGTATGTCGTCGATTTAACTTTTTTGAGTGAGTGCTCACCCCACTATTCTTTCTATTTTACCACTATACATATTCATAGGAATTGAAATATAGTTGTATTATTGTTTAACGGTGATGTATGGTTGCTTTTGGATATTTGGGAAATTTAGTAAAACGGTTTTTTGTTAAATAATACTAAAGTATGAGCATATTACGTTACACACAGTTAATTTTAACATTTTTTACATACTTTATTTGTTATACTGTGTTGAGGACTGTTATACGACCAAACCGCACTAGACGTCTTGCAGGCCTACCGAGGTAGGCGGGTTGCCAAACCAACTGCAGTGGAAATGGACGGGGTCAATATAAGAAGTAAAACGATTGAAATGCAGTTTCAAACGCCTTACACACTTACCTTAAATCAACAAATAACACTCAGTTCAGGTAGAATTGTCTCTAGGCACCACCACAATCTTAAATTCCTCTAAAATAAATATTCTTAGGTGAGGTGTTCAGTTAATCCTACCTGACTATGGAAGGTAGAATTGTAGTCTACTCAAGTAAATCATACACAACTCAGTTCAATTACCTTTAAAAATAAATTTATCCAAAGCCTAAAAAAATTTTGAAGTATGCGAGTCCTCGTGACCTTATTGACCACACCCTGTATATATTCGAAAAATCAAAGTAATGAAACGTTATCTGGATACTTTCTAAGTCACCCTCATATGCATATAGATTAATATTTCTAACTGCCATAAACTTCTGAAATAAGTAACTATCCCCAATTTAGAAAAATAATTATAAGTCCGTCTATTAATTTGTTAACCACAACATTAGATCGTGTCTGAAAAATGTATAGACGTAAAAATCAGTGCTTTTTCATAATCTATATATTTCCAGTCAAATTTTGACTGGAATAATTTCTCTTTAAAATTGTATTTAAACATTTACCAATATAAAGAATTGTAATAATGCATATCTGAAATTCCTGCTTAATAAATATCTTGTTATCAATATTGTATATTCAATGAATGTAAAAGAAATCCAAATAATTATATTGTAATCGATCTGACTCAGAATAAGCAATTTCAGATCGATCATTAACCAAAATATCCAACGGTCGATTAATTTTAAACGGTGTACTTGTCTTTTAAAACTCTAAACTGTGAGGAATCTCAATTTAAACAAATAAGGAAAATGGATATGTATTGACGAATCTACAGATATATTTACAAATATTTCTTCGCGACACACCACACAAAAAAACTGATTCTTATAAATTAAATCTCCTAAATCTTATAATCTGAACATAAAAAATCAGGTAATAGAGTTTGATTATCCTTAATACTTGAGTGAAAATTAACCGTATAAACAGGACCCTTTAATATGCATCCACACTTGTCACAAAAAAGAAGACGGCCATATCTATACAATGTGGCCGACGCCCCATTCACTACCCTAACTGCCCGATGATCACTCACGCTTCACACGCATATAACAAATGGAATAATCTGATTTATTGTATGCCCTTCAACACAAATGCTTATCGTAGGATAGGTGTACACTTGTATATTAAAATTCTTAACTGTTTCAACACAGTCGATGTATTGCCGTTAACAACTGTAGGTATACTTATATTAATTATTGCCCAATACCGTTTAACTTAATTTATAAATGATTATTTAGCCACCTTCATTTTAGATCGTGCGCGCTTCAATACATAACACTTTTAACTCGATGTTTACTGCTTACCTCAAATCTGATTCAACATACTTAAATTTCTGAAAAAAAACTCACTAATATTTTACTTTCATTTGTAAATGTTTAAATGCTTCATTCCCAATATGGGGATTTTGCCCCACGTCATCAACTTTTTCGCACTAATATCCCAATCAACCTATCATACAAGAAATTCCATTGCGCGACTGTGCCGAGTGGAAAGACCGAAAAGGGAACAAAAAGCAAACGAAATGAGAAAAAAGTAGCAATCTTGAATTTCTTCACAGACGTATTCACAACTCTTTGGAAAAACTCTTATTCACATTCAAATTCCATATATGCTATTCTTACTTCCTTAACACCATTTGCCCTTGATCACGTACACACACACACACACACACACACACACACACACACACACAACAACATACACATGCCACACCCACACGCCAACACACACACACACCACACACCACCACACCACACACGCACACCACACACCACACCCACCACACCACACACCACACCACCACACGCACACCACACCAAACACCACACACCACACACCAAACACACCAACCACACACACACCACACACCGACACACAGACACACAGCACAGACACACAGACACAAGAACACGACACAAGACACACAGACACAAAGACACACAGACACACAGACACACAGACACACAGACACACAGACACACAGACACACAACACAGACACACAGCACACAGACACACAGACACAGACTACAGGCACACAGACACAAGACACACAGACACACAGACACACAGACGCACAGACACACAGACACACAGACACACAGACACACAGACACACAAACACAACACAAAACGACACAGACACACGACACAAAGACACAGACACACAGACCACCACACAGACACACAGACACACAGACACACAGACACACAGACACACAACACAAGACACACAGACACACAGACACAGAACACAAACACAGACAAAGACACACAGACACACAGACACACAGACCACAGACACACAGACACACAGACAAACAGACACACAGACACAATACACACACACACACAGACACGCAGCACACACAGACACACAGCACACAGACACACGACACAAAGGCTCACAGGCACACAGACACACAGACACACAGACACACGACACACAGACACACAGACACACAGACACACAGACACACGCACACAGCACACATGCACACGACACACAGCACAGCACACACGACACAAAGACACAGACACAGACAGACAACACACGACACACAGACACACAGCCACACAGACACACACGACACACAGACACACAGATACACACAGACACACACACACAGCAGACAACAACACACGAGACACGACACAGACACACAGACACAACAGCACAGCACAGACACACAGACACAAGACACAGACACACAGACACACAGACACACAGACACACAGACACACAGATACACATACACACAGACACACAGACACACAGACACACAGACACACGGACACACGAGACACACGACACACAGACACAGACTACACAGACACACAGACACACAGACACACAGACACACAGACACACAGACCACAGACTCACAGAATCACAGGCACACTCAGACACACAGACACAACACACAGACACACAGACACACGGACACACAGACACACAGACACAGACACACAGACAACACTACACAGACACAGGACACACAGGCACACAGCGTACACGAGCACACAGACACACGACACATAGACACACAGATACACAGACACACAGACACACAAGACACACAGACACAACAGACACACAGACACTCAGACACTCAGACACACAGCAACACAGACACACAGACACATACATACAGACACACAGACACAGACACACAGACACACAGACACACAGCACACACACAGACACACAAGGCACACAGACACACAGCCACACAACACACAGCACACATGCACACAGACACACAGCACACAGACACACAGACACACAGACACACAGACACACAGACACACAGACACACAGACACACAGACACACACGACACAGCACACAGACACAGACACACAGACACACACACACACACAGACACACAGACACACACAGTCACAGACACAGACACACAGACACACAGACACACAGCACACAGACACACAGACACACAGACACACAGACACACAGACACACAGACACACACACACACAGACACACAGACACACAGACACACAGACACACAGACACACAGAACACATACACACAGACACACAGACACACAGACACACAGACACACGGACACACAGGACACAGACACACAGACACAGACACACAGACACACAGACACACAGACACACAGACACACAGACACACAGACACACAGACTCACAGAATCACAGGCCCTCAGACACACAGAACACAGACACACAGACACAGACACACAGACACACAGACACACAGACACACAGACACACAGACACAACAGGACACACAGGCACACAGGTACAGAGCCACAGGCACCACTGACACATAGACACACAGATACACAGACACACGACACACAACACACAGACACAAAGACACACAGACACTCAGACACTCAGACACACAGGACACAGACACACAGACACACACAGACACACAGACACAGACACACAGACACACAGACACACAGACACACAGACACAGGCACACAGACACACAGCACACATACACACAGGCACACATGCACACAGACACTCACACACAGACACACAGACACACAGACACACAGACACACAGACACACAGACACACAGACACACAGACACACAGAACACACAGACACACAGACACACAGACACACAACACACAGACACACAGACACACAGTCACACAGACACAGTCACACAGACACACGGACACACAGACACACAGACACACAGACACACAACACAAGACACACAGACACACACACAAGAGACACAGACACACAGACACAGACACACAGACACACAGACACACAGACACACAGACACACAGACACACACGACACACAGATACACACACAGACAAACAGACACAGACAAACAGACAAACAGACAAACAGACAAACAGACAAACAGACACACAGACACATAATCACCCTCAGACACACAGACACACAGACACACAGACACACGGACACACAGACACACAGACACACGACACAGACACACAGGCACACAGACACACAGACACAACAGACACACAGACACACAGACACACAGACACACAGACACACAGACACAGACACACAGACACACAGACACACAGACACACGACACACACAGACACAGACAGACACTCACACACAGACACAGACACACAGACACACAGACACACAGACAGACAGACACACAATACAGACACAGACACAACACACAGACACACAGACACACAGACACACAGACACACAGACACACAGACACACAGACACACAGACACGCAGACACACAGACACGCAGACACGCAGACACACAGACACACAGACACACAGACACACAGACACACAGACACACAGACACACAGACACACAGACACACTAGACACATCAACAGACACACAGACACACAGACACAGCACGACACACAGACACACAGACACACAGACACAGCCACAGACACAGCCAGCACACAGACACAGACAGACACACAGACACACAGACAACACAGACACACAGACACAGACACACAGACACACGACACAGACACACAGACACACAGACACACAAACACAGACACACAGACACAAAGACACACAGACACACAGACACACAGACACACAGAACACACGACACACAGACACAAACACAGACACACAGACACAAACACAGACACACAGACAACACAGACACAGACACACAGACACACAGACACACAGACACACAGACACACAGACACAGACACGCACACACAACAGACACACGGACACACAGACACACATTACACAGACACACAGACAACAGACACTCAGACACACAGACACACAGACACATAGACACACAGGACACAAACACACAGACACTCAGACTCATAGACACACAGACACAACAAGGCACACAGACAACACAGACACACATGACACACAGACACAAGACACACAGACACACAGACCACAGACACACAGACACACAGACACACAGAGACACACAGACACACAAGACACACAGACACACATACACACAGACACACAGACACACAGCACACAGACACACAACACGAGACACACACACACACAGACACACAGACACACAGACACACAGACACACAACAAGACACAAGACACACAGAGACACACAGACTACAGACACACAGACACACAGACACACAGACACACAGACAACAGACACACAGACACAGCAGACACACAGACACAGACACACAGACACACAGACACATGACTAAGATCATGCACTCAGACACACAGAACACAACAGACACAGCGACACACAGACACACGACACACACGACACACAGACACAAGACACACAGCACAAGACACACAGACACACTGACACACTGGACACACAGGCACACAGGCACCAGGCACAGATCACACAGACACACGACACATAAACACAGACACACAATACACAGACACACAGACACACAGCAGACACACAGACCAAAGACACAAGACACTACAGACACTCAGACATACAGACACAGCAACAAGACACACAGACACACAGACACGCAGACACTACAGACACACAGACACACAGCACACATACACACAGACACACAGACACACAGACACACAGACACACAGACACAAGCACACAGACACACAGACACACAGACACACAGACACACAAGACACAGACACAGACACAGAGACACACAGACACAAGAGACACAGACACACAGAACACAGACACAGACACACAGACACAGACACAGACACAACATGACACACAGACACACAGACAACACAGACACACAAGACACACAGACACAGACACAGACACAGACACAGACACACAGACACGAACACAGACACACAGACACAGACACACAGACACACAGACACACAGACACACAGACACACAGACACAGACACAGACACACAGACACACGAACAACACACAGACACACAGACACACAGCACACAGACACAGACACAGGACACACGGACACAGACACAACACAGAAACACAGACACACAGACACACAGACACACAGACACACACAAGACACACAGACACAGACACACAGACACAACACAGACACACAGACACACAGACACAGACACAGACACACAGACACACAGACACACACACAGACACACAGACACAGACACACAGCACACAGACATACACAAGACACACAGACACACAGACACACAGACACACAGACACACAACAACAGACACACAGACACTCAGACACTAGATCAGCCACAGACACACAGACACACAGACACAGACAGCACACACACAGACACACAGACACACAGACACACAGACACAAGACACACAGACACACAGACACACAGACACAGCACACAACACACAGACACACAGACACACACACAGACACACAGCACAGACAAGACACACAGACACAGACCACAGACACACAGAACACAGACACAAGACACACAGACACACAGACAAACAGACACAACAGACACACAGACACACAGACACACAGACACACAGACAACAGACACACAGACACACACAGACACACAGACACAGACACAAGACACAGACACAGACACACAGACACACAGACACACAGACACACAGACACAGACACACAGACACAGACACACAGACACACAGACACACAAGCACAGCACAGACACAGACACAGACAGACACACAGACACACAGACACAGCAGACACAGACACCAGACACAGACACACAGACACACAGACACAGACACACAGACACACACAGACACACAGACACACAGACACACAGACACACAGACACACAGAACACAGACACAGACACATAGACACACAGACACAGACACAGACACACAGCACAGACACAGACAACACAGACACAACAGACAGACACAGACACACAGACACACAGACACAGACACAAGACACACAGACACACAGACACAGACACACAGCACACAGACACACACACACAGACACACGGACACACAGACACATACACAGACACACAGCACAGACACAGACACAAGACACAAGACACAAGACACAGACACAAACACAAGACACAGACAAGACACTAACACAGGCACACAGACACAAGACACACAGACACAAGACACACGACACAAGACACACAGACACACAGACACACAGGCAACATACACAAGACACAGACACACAGACACACACACAAGACACACAGACACAGACAACAGACACACAGACACAGACACACAGACACACGACACAAGACACACAGACACAGACACACAGACACACAGAACACAGACACACAAGACACACAGACACACAGACACGACACACAGACACACAGACACCAGACACACGACACAAGACACAACAGACACACAGACACAACATAGACACAAGACACACAGACACACAGACGACAGACACACAGACACACAGACACACAGACACACACAGACACACAGACACACAGACACACAGACACACAGACACACAGACACACAGACACACAGACACACAAGACACACAGACACAGACACACAGACACACAGACACACAGACACACAGACACACAGATACCCAGACACACAGACACACAGACACACAGACACACAGACACAGACACACAGACACACAGACACACAGACACACAGACACACAGACACACAGACACAGACACAGACACACAGACACACAGACACACAGACACACAGACACACAGACACACGACACACAGACACACAGACACACAGACACATGACACACAGACACAGACACAGCACACAGACACAGCACAGACACACAGACACACAGACACACGGACACACAGAACACAGTACACAGACACATAGACACACAGACACACAGACACACAGACACATCAGACACACAGACACACAGACACACAGACACACAGACACACAGACACACAGACACACAGACAACAGACAACAGACACACAGACACACAGACACACAGACACACAGACAACAGACACAGACACACAGACACACAGACACAAACACAGACACACAGCACACAGACACACAGACACACGACACACAGACACAGACACAGCACACAGGACACACAGGACACAGACACACAGACACACGACAATAGACACACAGACACACAGAACACAGACACAGACACACAGACACACAACACACAGACACAAGACACACAGACACAAGACACACAGACACAGACACACAGACACACAGACACACAGACACACAGACACATACACACACACAGGCACACAGGACACGACACACAGACGACACACACACAGACACACAGACACACAGATACAAGCCTTCGTGTTCACACTTGCTGCGAAATCCAAGGTTAATATTCGGCAAAAATAAATTAGCAAATTTTTTTTTTTTTCTAACCAAACAAAAAGCAAAATCTTAAAATAATAACTTAAAGTCAATGAAAAAGATAAACAATTTAAAATAAGCAATAAAAAATTTCATAAGAGCTGGATTATATCAATATTTTATAAAGACGTTTTTTTTGAACATTTTTTGATGGTTTTCTAATATTTTTTTTATGTTTGTTTTAATTTTTTGATTTTTTTTTTTAGTATTTATTTTTTTTATTAAATTTTTTAAATTTTAACATTTTTTAATTTTTTTATAAGTAGAAAAAATAATCTTTTTTGTTTTTCTTTTTTTTATAATTTAAAAGCTTAAGAATTTTTAGAAAACGAGTAAAGATTTTTACATTTAAAAATAACTTTAAAACATAATAAATGGTTGGTATGTTCATTATCAAGTCAATGACAATTCATTCTTTTTCAATTAAAATTTTTTTTTGTTCGTTGATTTTCATGGCCAACTTTTCGAAAATGAAAATGGCCCATATACCGCTATTTTGAAATCAAATATGGATTTATCATACATCGTTGTACCAGAACGTCAAGACATCATAATAAAATATAATGTACCTGAAATAAAAATCAAGGTCACTTGGTCGAACCGAAGTGATATTATAATGATTTAACCAAAATTCCAGGTTCTTACATACATGTTCAAATTTCAAAAAACATTATTAAACAAAAAAATCTGATACATGGTCTTACAGGTATATGCAACCTTCAAAATTTATAATATCTATGTAAATTTACAATGTAAAATCGCGATTGCTACATGAGGTATTACTATTACAATGTATAAATTTACGCTGTAATTTTACTGGTGTAAATGTGATAATACAAAGTCAAATTGTAAATATATTACAATTCGGATTTGTAAATTTACATAGTTTGTAATATTTGTAATTTTAAAGAAACTGTTTGTGATTCATTAAGAAATATTCTGTAAATTTACAGTAAGATTTAATACTCACTGATAACCAGTGATTTTTACTGTAATTTTACATGATTATTTTTTCAGTGATGTGTGTTAAATATATAAGCATTCGGATGTACGTTTTTATATGATTTTAGAAACATAGCATGCATGATTGTGACGTGTTGGTAATTTTGAGCTACTAATGCAGGAAATAAATCAAAAGTTATGCATTAGACTTGAATATTTCAGGGTTATGGAATTACTAAAATCCATGATATTTATTTTTTTTTTGTGAATATTTACTTGTCTTCTAGTAAGGCAGAATCCTTCCATATTAATGTAACTTCGTATATTAGCGTGAATAATATTAAAAGATTCAATTTATTTACTAAACAATCCAACGTAATACATTTATCTCTAACTGTTGGTTGGTAATTCACTTGTGAATTCAAAGATAATTTAAAAAAAGGAACGATTCAATAGCAAAACTAGAGTAATTCCTGTTATGCAAGAAAACAGCAGATCGTTAGCCTAAAACGATAAACGGTTATAATACAATATACAGGGTGATCAACTTATACTCTGAAGTTCTATAACTCCGTTACTTTGAGAATTACGAAAAAAAGTTATAAAAAAAAGTTATTCATAAGGTAGAGCTGCACATTTTGAAGTTATTTAATAATATACAGGGTATTTCATAAAGTAACAGCATATCAAATTAATATTTTTTTATTGCACACCCTGTATATTATGTCAAATTTCAATTAGGCTCATTTTTCCTATTCCAATGAGAAATGTTTTGCTAGGTTCTACAGGATACTTTTAAAGGTATTGCCGTTTTTATGTGAAAATCGTACTGAAATCGTCACCCTATATTATTTCAAATAAACAATTGAGTGCTAATCTCTCATGGGAAAAATAATTTTGTGATAGTCTGGTTTTGTCAAAACTTATCACTTTGTGATTACTTTTATTTTTTGTACAGGGTGACCCAAAACCCACACCCATGATTATCTCGGTTATTTTAAATGAAATGCCCTCTATTTTATATCATCTCTGAAAAGTACTTAAGAAATACTTTTACTCTTCTTAAGTATTCCCTATACCTAAATCTTACAGTTATTAATTTATTTAGATTTTTAAAATAAAACGAACTTAAAATTTTTTTTTTGGGATTTTTAATGGTGTACTTTAAATTATACAATCTAAACGTTTCGATAACACTTACAGTTATCTTCGTCAGTAGTAATATTTGTTAAAAATTGTTAAAGATGTAGTAAACAATTTTGTCAAATTTGAAAAATTCAAACATAAACATAAGCCTGCTATTAATATAACAGTTTGAGAAACGTATAAGCCAACTATTTTTCTTGACATATTAATATCTAAAAATAATAATTCACTATCTTTTAAGGTTTACAGAAAGCAGACACACACTGATAGATACCTTCATAAATTATCCAACCACCATCCACGTAAAAAAATTAGTGTAATTAAATCTTTAGTAGATCGAGCAAAACGAATTTGTGACCCTGAATTTTTGAATGATGAATATAAATATTTAAGAAAATCCTTACAAGATAATGGATATTCACTTACAGATATTAATAATGTTATTACACCTTCTAGGCGTAACCTTAAAGAAAAACCAGTTCTTAATGTTGGTACTGCTTTTCTTCCTTTTATAGCTAATGTTACAAATAGAATTGAAAAAATCCTAATCAAATATGGCATTAGGACTATTTTTAAACCTACAAGAAAAATTAAAGAACATTTAAGATCACCTAAAGATGTGTCAAACCCTTTATCATCTTCCGGAGTGTATAAGTTATCTTGTTCATGTGGAAAAGTATACATCGGGACCACAAAACGTAGCTTTGATACAAGACGCAAAGAACATATGAGATTTTGTAGATTGGGTCAACCAGAGAGGTCTGCTGTGGCTGACCATGCCCTGAATAATCTAAATCATGACATTCAATTTGACAATATGAAAATATTGTCAAGACAAACCCATTATTATGTTCGTTTGCAACGTGAAGCTATTGAAATATATAAACACCCGAATAATTTTAATAGACAAGAAGAAAATCTCCGTTTAAATAGGTTTTGGCATCTTATAATTAAAAAAGAGCATAATGATACGCCTTGATTTTAATTTGTTTTCAACTTTTGGTATGTCTAGATTTTTGCTGTGTTTTTCCTAGACCTTGAAGCAAATGCTTTACCAATTATATGTTAAATTTCCACAGCACTATAATTTAACATAAGTAGTTGAAATTAAAAATTACAAAGAACGTTCTGCATTGTGCTTTTCATTGTTAATAACACTTCCAATTATTGATAAAGATATCTCTTTGTTAGATTTAACTGGGTTATTTTATTTGATGTAATGTTTGGATTTGTGAATGCTTCTATCATTTTAAAATTGAAGTTTTTCACAACTTTACACTTACATCATAACTCGATTAAATTTTATTAAATGTGTTTTTGGCTGGCAAATTTCATTGTTAGCTTTCGTCGTAGAGAGTGTTCTGGTTTGTCATCTTTGAGGCAGTTTAACAATATTTAATTTTAATGACCTAGTTATTCTTTACTACAATTTTATAGTTGGCTTATACGTTTCTCAAACTGTTATATTAATAGCAGGCTTATGTTTATATTTGAATTTTTCAAATTTGACAAAATTGTTTACTACATCTTTAACAATTTTAACAAACATTACTACTGACGAAGATAACTGTAAGTGTTATCGAAACGTTTAGATTGTATAATTTAAAGTACACCATTAAAAATCCCAAAAAGATAAGTATTTTATTATGAGTGTTAATGGTGAAAGTTTACATTTTCATATTAAAATTTTTATTTTTTTCATGGCTGTATTGTATTATTTGAAAATACTGCAAGTTTAAATTCTAAAAAATGAATAACAAAATAATATTTAGGTAACAATGTTATGATCTGGACATTAAAACATTGTAGATTGAGCAAAATACACACCTGCACTTTACCGAAACACTGTGCTTCATCGACCGACAATCGTTTTGTTGACCACATACACGTCATCCGGAGGATGAAACTAAAATTTTTAACTAGTATTTCATCACTCGACCATAGCTTCATTGACACCACATCGTCATCAGGAGGTTGAACTTTAATCATAGCGACGAAATACAGTGTTTCGATGAAGTGCTATTTATATTAACTGTTCAAAGTGGCATCCCATTACATTTAAACAATGCTGTAGCCGATCTCCAAATTCTCTACTTACATTTCTAGCCATTGGGATACTGTTTCTGAAAACCACTCTAGTTATATTTTTCATGTCTTCTAAAGTAGTTACAGGTATTTATATACTTCATTTGTCACATACGCCTACAGAAAAAAAACTACTTTTGTTAGATCAGGCGATCTTACAGGCCACGTAATTGGTCGTCCTTCACCTATCATCGTCCTGTAAATTGATCGTGTAGTTGACCGTGATTCAGTGCGTTATTATGTATGGAAGCCCCATCAGGTATACACCACATGCACTGACGTATACCCAGGGTAACGTTTTCAAGAAGCACAGGCAACTTATTTTCTAAAAAATCTGAATAAACTTCAACGTTTACCGTTTCCTCAAAAAAATATGGTCCATTCACGAAATCGCCAAGAATATCACCCCAAGTATTTAAAGACCATCCTGTTTGTGAAGTAGTAACCATTATATGAGGATTTTCTCTTGAATAGTAATGAAAATTGTGTTTATTTAAACATCCATTTTTATAGAATGTCGCCTCATCCCCGAGAAGTAGGTACATAATCAAAAAAATCTCTTTGGTTACGAATTTTTCTTTGAGCCAAATTACAAAAACTTATTCTTCGTCGAAAATCATCATCCAATAATTCCTGGTGCAATTGAATATGATATGGCCGCATCTTGTTTTTGGATAGTATTTTTTGTACACTTACATAACCTATTTCTTGTTCCCTGGAAATTTCCCTTATACTTTTATTGGGATCATCTGTAACTGCCAACAATACATTCAGTTCATTTTCAACCGGAATTCTGGAAATCTCTTATGATACACCCTTACTGCATTTTTTATGACATTCACCTAGTAGCCAGATCATATCGACTAATTCCTCATTAGAAAAATTCATGATGAATTCTAAATTTGTACGTAAATAACAAAGTTAACCGAATAAAACTAAAATATTAATTTTACAGGCTTGATGGACAAGTAATACTACCCCTCTGTCAAATAACACTTTACAGTCATGGCAAACTGTAAAAAAACTTGCAGTGCCAAAAATGTCGCTTTTATTTTAAAGATCTAAATAAATGAATAACTGTAAGATTTGGGTATGGGGAAAGCTTAAGAAGAGTAAAAGTATTTCTTAAGCACTTTTCAGAGACGATATAAAATAGAGGGTGTTCCATTTAAAATAACCGAGATAATCATGGGTGTGTTTTGGATCACCCTGTACAAAAAATTAAAGATCACAAAAGTGATAAGTTTTAACAAAACCAGGCTATCACGAAATTATTTTGCCCATGATAGATTAGCCCTCAATTGTTTATTTTAAATGATTTTATTACGATTTTCACATAAAAATGGCCATATCTTTAAAAGTACCCCGTAGTACCTAGTAAAAACATTTTATCATTGGAATAGGAAAAATGAGCCTAATTTAAATCTGACATAATATACAGGGTGTCATTAAAAAAAACAAATTTGATATGATGTTACTTTATGATATAACCTGTACATTATTAAATAATTTTAAAATGTGCAGATTGGCTTTATAAATAACTTTTATTTAAAACTTTTTTCGTAACTCTTAAGATAACGGAGTTATCCAACTCCGGAGTATAAGTTGACCACCCTGTATAAGCAAAATTTAATATGTTATTTAATAAAATTATAGAAAAATAAAGTCGACCAAACCAGTTACTGTATATAATGACCAAGTTCTAATTAATTAAAAATTTGCTCAGGCTTATTGTGACGTTTTTCTTATTATTAACATTACAATATAACGATCCATATTGCAACCAGCATTCTTTAAGACTTGTTAAACCAATTCATTTTTTTAATGTCTGCGCCGTCTTTTGATAATATCTAATTATAATTTTCGTTGCCTTGAGCAACTTGAGGTTATGCATAATTTTACACTTATCAAAAAACCAATGTTACTATGCAATTCTTGATCCTGTTGCATCTTGATTAAGTGATTCTAATCTGTAAATTCAGAATTCACTTATATTTAGCTTCATATTATTATTTAGTAAAACAAGTATAATTTCGTTTGTGTTTTCTTGCGCATTCTTATTTAAGCCATGTATTAATTTCTTTTTTCATAATTATCAAAATTTTCCACCACATCACGAAATTCAACAACTTTTAAAAGGGAATTTTTTCTGAATCAATTTTTGTAAAATTGATATTTTCAATTTATGTTTTAATTTGAACTTCGAAAATATTCTTTTACATACCGATTTGTTATAATTATAATATATTTTTATTTTTTTTAAATTTTAATTTTTTAAAATTATCTTCGCAGTAATGTTAGAAAATTGTTAAAGATGTAAAACAATTTTGTCAAATTTGAAAAATTTTACTACTGCAAGATAACTGTAAGTTTATCAAACGTTTGATTTATAAAAATACCCTTAAAAATCCCAAAAATGTTTTTATTATGATTTAATTAAAGTTAATTTTAATAATGATGTTTTGTATATAATTATATCATAAGTTAACTGTTTAAATAATAATAAGGTCTATAGGGTGTGGTGTAAAAATGAGACAAAATTGAAATCTTTTAATTTAAAATGCATTTTATTTTACTTTTGATAATTTGTCTACTTGAAATAAAAGATTAAGAAAAATAGAAAATATTAGATTATATTACTAGGAGGAAATAAGTCATTATAAGCGAGCGAAATTTTTGAAATGATTCTAAACGATAAGACGTTTTGTCCAACAGTTGCATTTTAACGAAAAACTTGAAGAGATTATTAAAAAAAGTATCAAAAAGTCAAGCACCAGGTCTTGGTTGTTTTCCCTTGTCATGAATACGTTGTTGATATAAAATTTTACTATTTAAATTTGATTTTAGTTACTGAAAACTAACATATAAAACACATGAAAAACTAGAACTGTTGGACAAATGTGTTTTTTGGGCAAAAACGAGACACAACATATCTTATATCGCTGAATGGATTTATGAATGTTTAATTTAAAATTGAGGTGAAAAAACGCTCAAATCGTGTTTAAGCATTTTATTATCGAAAAAAATATAATATTAACAAAATAAAATTCCTAAATGGAAATAAATTTACCCGGAAAAACGTAGACTTTCTCTTAAAATTAAATTAAGAAAAAAATAACAATCTATTTACGGATTTTTTCAGTACGAAACTGAAAGTGTATACTAAGCTATTTGACGTTAAATTTTGCAAAATCAATAGAAAATATGTACTGATTAGCCGTGCACGAAGTACCTCCCTGTAGTTTTGGAAGTGTTAACTTTTGCTAAATGTCTGTTTCGAGAACTACACATTTTAGCACAATTTTGCGATAAATAAAAATACTACCGTGACGTTTCATGTAAGTGACGTCTATGTCTTCTATTTGGGCAAGAAAAGACAACGTTTTTTAATAAAATTAATATTGGTCGCATTGCAAGTTCCTCTTGATAATCCATTTCACTGTTATCTAACCCGATTGCTTTGTCATCCATATATCAGGTATTTTAACGTAACCCCTTCTAAGTCGCTCTCATCCACATACACTACAGTTCTCTTCATTGCTGCTGTTAATTTTAAGTTTTTGATGTCCTCCTTTCCTTAATTTTTTAAGAATTCTGCAATTTTAGTACTTTTGAAGATGGTCATTTACCTTCTTTGAGCACTTTTAGGGATCGTTCGGTGAATTTTTGGTAGCAACAAAATCTAAAAAATTGAATTATGATCCTCCCTACTAGTATCGGAGTTGAAATTTGTTCATTTACGTTTGCTGTAACTTAACTAGTTTCAAAAGGATTTAATACATTTTACCACAATGTTTTTTTGCATATTTGTAGGGTCCAAACGTTATTTCATTAATATTCCTTTTTCAAATGGAGATTTTATTGCTGTATACACCGTGCAAATATTGATATTAAATGAAAATTCATTTTGGATAATTTTTAATTTAACCTCTGCCACTTTGAAGTATTGTTCCGTTTCATTTAATGGTCCAAAACAACACTTATCAAGCGGGTAGTAGCCATAATTTATTATTGTTTTGACAAATCGCCATTGACGCCGCAATAGAAAAGATAATTAATTTTAATATAATGATAAACAACGTAATTTTTGTTTTCGAAATATTGTACTTTATGTTTTTTGTAAAAATGTAATGTAAATATTTTGGCTAAGGGTTGAAAAACATGTGTTTTTAGCTAGCAGGTGTCCTTTTAAAGAAACGAATCGTTCATTTTCGCAGATTCTTGATGTAAAAATCTCACTGATTTAATGATTGGTTAGGTAGGAGCATACCACAGATCAAAAACGTCTTAGTTGGGTACTTTGAAACATGACACCTAAAGGTAGGGTTTGTTAAGGACGAATCCATGTTATGATGTTCAATAATTAATATTAAACTGTTCTAACGTAATGTTTCTTATTTATTATTACTTTTGAAAGACTTGATTTTCAGGGTGAATATAGTTAGTATTGAAATCGGAGGGAAACAGTTGCAATTTAATTTGGGATTGCTTTGATTGTTTTAAGTAGAAACTCCCATTGTAAACCGTTTGATCTATAAATATTTTTACCTTTCGAAAACTTAAATAATTTTTTCTTTTGTGCAGGTTTTAAGTTTTTCAAAATTAATCCATCATTAGACGTTGATTTAAACCGCACCTTAACTCGTCGTGTTCTGAAAATGTTTAAAAAATGGAATACATTCAAGTGTAAGTAGGTATCTTTATATAAATGGGGCAAATAATTTTAAACCTTGTAACGTATTAAAATCGACCATTGCCTTGCAAAGGTGTCTCATTCGCATGCGGGCTAATTAATTCCAAAAAAAAAGACAACAAAGGGACCCTTCATCACTTGGGTGAATTAACAGCTTGTTGTTATATTTATATTTTGTAGAGGGGACAAATACAGGATAAACATTGGTTATAATTGTAAATGGCAATTTGAATGTTTACATACTTTCTACCATTAAACAGTCAATTTTTTTTACTATTTTTATTGTATAGATATGTTTGTATAGATGAATGTATAACCTGAGAAAGGCACGCTGTATTTTGCTAACGCACTCAAACTTGTATATCGATCACGAAGTTATGATTTATTTACAACTTACCTTTGTAATTTGTTTTTGAGGTTCTTTTTTTGTCAGGTTGTTTAAGAATTGTTTCCGCAAAATAATTTCTTTATATGTTTTATGGTAACAATGTATTTTGTGCTTTAGGTCACTAAACATTTGTGTTGTGTAAATTCCGTCTATTTCTTTTGTCCTTTTTTACCTTTTATACCTTTAATTTTACTGCTGTATTTTATATGTACCGTAGTTTTACTTATTTTTTATTTGTTATTTACTTAGACATGATTGGAAACGATATGTTTTATTACAATTTTTTTGATTTTTTATAAAATTTTGACTACATAGTTTTTTTTTTTGCGTTTTGTGTGTCAAACTACTTTTTATTTATGTTTCTCTTAATGTTATAATTCTGTACATTTACCCTAATTTAATGGTGTTTTGTTATTATTTAACCCTTTCATTTTTTGTGTTTTTGTTTATTAATATACCTGTTCAATTATTTATTTATGAACAAAGTGGGTTTTCTTGGTCGTTTTAATAATTAAGGGTTGAACCATTGGCAAATTCGCCTTTTAATTTTAGTTTCATTGTTTACCTGTCCCATGATGCAACACTTAACCTTATCCAATCTATCTAATTCAAATAGCACAATACCTACCACTAGACGGACAATTATTTTGATCAGATTTGAGGTTTCAGAATTAAATATCAGACTGTAAATAAATTTTTTAAATTAAAAGTCAATGAAAGAAAGTAATTAATTTTAATAACAACAACACCTTAACAACAACTTAACCAACAACTTTTAACTTAACAACTAACTTCTTAACAACAACAATTTTTTTTTAAAACCCTTATGTTTCTTTCCTTCATCATACATTCTACTACATTCAGCCAAGTTTTACCCCCACCTCAACCTCACCCAATATATTTGTTTGTTAATCTTGGGTTCATTCTTGAATGTGAAAACCAACGTAATATACTTTTTTATTATCCATCATCGTCTTTTCCTACACTCCTTTGAACTCATTCTCTATCTTGTCCCTTCGTTTTAACATGCGCTCAGGAATCCAATCCACGGCATTTATTTTCTTTCGTGCTTTTTAACATACCCATGTCTCACGGTGACATCACACAGCCTTGTTTCTCCTTGCTCAATATTAAAGTATTCACTTTTTACCCTAACAGATGCCCTCATGGTTATTAGACTTATTCCGTTTATTAATTTTATTTACGCCATATTCATTTAATATTTCCGATTTCTCTATACCATTGTATGCAGATCACAAACCAACAGTAAGCATCCATTTTAAAAATTTCGATCACCTGATGGAAGCAACCATCTGTATTCTCCCTTGCATGAAGCCAACATCCCAAATCTTAGTTTGTGGTTTCTCGTACTATATCAATCAGTATTCTTCCCTTTACCAACGCTGAGCAAACTTATTCCTCTGTAGTTCTTAAAAATCTTGTTTACCCTTATACAGTGGTACAAATGATCCGAATCCTCCCTTTTTAACATAAGGCATTGAATAATTCACAATCTTCGGTGGCTTTGCACCCCATACTTTGTTTTCACCAGTGAATTAATACGCTTTTCTTGCCGTTTTCAACCTTCCTACCGTTTTATCTACCTATTAATAAATCCTTCTCTTTCATTCACCATTTTTTAATTCCTTATTTACCCTTCAGTTTATTTCCTCACTACTGTACAGCTTTCAAATATTCTTGCCAGCATTTCCTCACTTTAAATTTTCCCATAGTATTTCTTTCTCATATTCATCACTTCAGCGTTCTGTTTTGGGCCATTTTGTATTTTGACCCATTTCCAGAAGGGTTTTTTTTCCCGCCTCCTTGCTTCTTTTGTTTCTTAATCTGTACAATACAATCTCTTTCTCTCAGTCTCATTTTTTCCAACCATTGCCATTATGCATCTTTTTTTTCAATACTGTCTTTTTTACCGCCTTATTCCACGAAGTACATTTTCTATATACCCCAGTCGTTCTTCCACATAAGTTCAGGATCTCTTTGTACAACATCCGTTGATATACTATCATCACTTTTCGTTTGGCTTAATACGTTCAACACGTTTTACTTCATTCCAAAGTTCTCATTGGTCTCTTTCCCCATTCAGGTGCATAGCATGGGAAAACTTTGAAACTTTTCATTCTAACCCAATTAAGGGACTACTTTGCGCCATGTACTTCAGTCTCAACCTTAACTATAAGCTGTCCTTAACAGCATCTCTTTTTTGCGCTTTGTCTCCGATACACACAGAATGTCAAGGTGCCTTTCGTTCATACCTGGCTCTCCGCCACTCCGGACTTCAAACATAGTAACAAAGGTAAAAGTTAGCATAAATTTTGAATTTGCAAGAACAAATATCGTATAAGACGATGTACGACACAATGTTATACTTAAACATATAGTACCGAAAATAAAAGTTCCTTCAAATTTGAAAACAAAGAAAACATGTTCAAAAACTTACCACGTATATAGGGATTTGCCATTTATAGTCACAGCGTTTGTATTTTTTATTTGTGTCAATACGATTTTATGAATTTCAACAACCATCTGGCATGGGTTTTAAAGGTACCGTATTTTTCGTAAATGTTCAATGCCATACAAATCCTAAATATTATTTAGTCGCCTTTTTTATTTAAAGGGGTATTTTACACTTTACAAAATTCTATTGATTAGATTATTATTATTTTTGTTTATTAGCAATACTCAAACTGATAAAAATCTATTCAAATTGCTACTTTAGTTAAATTTGATTACAAATTGAGCCAGTTATTGTTTATTTTATCTTTTGTTTGTTTTTATATATATATATATATATATATATATATATATATATATATATATATTATATATATATATATATATATATATATATATATATATATATATATTATATATATATATACTTTGATTAGATTGATCATTATTTATTTTTATGTTTACCTGTTTGACTTCAACCCTTAGATAAGAGGGTGGTTTTTACGCTTCAGAATTTTACCGGTTTTAACAATCACATCAGTTATGGGTTTAAAGAGCAATATTTTTTCGTAGAAATTGAATACTATAGCAATCCTAATTTGGCGCCTTTTTCAACTAAAGAGCCCTTTACACGTTTCAAAACCTCTACTGGTTAGTATTTTTGTTTATTATTGATATTTGTTTATTACTATTAATATTCAAACCGCTGGGTATAGAAATCTGCTCAAAAGCTTACCCTTATTTTATTGATTTTGAAGTTGTCATTTTAACACGTATTTGTTTCACTGTCAGAAAGATAGAAGAGGAACTACCTTAAACATGTCCTATCGCTTTGACGCCCCGACCTTAAGAAAAGTATTTGAGTAATAGTAACAGTATTGTCAGTAAAGTTAAGATAAATCACTTAGCGATTGTTTTGTTCTTGAATTTTCATTATTGCAGATAAGTTCAAATTACACTTTTCAATACAGGGCACCTGGGTGACGCTACAGTTTGTAAAACATCAGTACTGTGAGGTGGAAGTTTAAATAAAGTCACATTTTGCTGAATCGCCAACTCTATTTTCCCTTTCTCTAAATGCGAAATATGACCATCCAGAATACCCAGAACTGGTCTGTTGATAACCAAGTTACAGAATTTCCGAAACCAGTCTTAAAAAACAGATACTATCATCCACCCTAAAGTTCTTAGAACTTGCATACACCGTATTCGACCATTGTAACCTGTAAGAAATTATTTTGGTTACTGAAACTTAGCTACATGTTAAAAAAAATAAAAATTACACACCTTTCCAGCTGCTCCACAAATGGGCGCCTTGAAAAAGATAATTAATGGCGGAAGTAAAACTCCAGCTGCTGAAATGCATGCCATAACTGTGGTATCTTCTTTTCCTGACTCTTCGATGTGCCTATGGACCTTTTGACCCTTTTGTGCTACGCCCTTCATCCTATCGGGGACCGCTGCAAAACTAATTTTGTTCCAAAGATGTGAGGGCTTGTGTATTAAATTAAATGTCTGTTGTAACATATAAGGGATCCTGGACCAGTTCAAGGTCACCCATGTAAATCTTATGGGGATTTATTTCAAGGTCAAGTGAGTTTTCTCGTTATGCCAGAACCGCTCCACGTCTCAAGCATGCTTGTGGTGGGGATTTAAATTTTGAGTCACTCGCCCTCTGGTGGTGAAATCGGAAGCTTTTGGAGCTTTTCAAGGTCGAACTTTAAGGAGATTTAAAATGTTTGGTCAAGGTCAAAGCTAAAAAGTTGCAAGGTAATCATAAATCAAAAATAGTTTTGAAGGTCAAAGGTTATTGACTTACGGTGGTGTCATATTTCTTAGAAATATAAAAGGTCAAGGTGAAAAGCTAAAATAGAAGTTGCAAGGTAATCATAAATCTAAAAATAGTTTTCAAGGTCAAAGGTTATTGACCTACGGTGGTGTCATATTTCTTAGAAGTATAAAAGGTCAAGGTGAAAAGCTAAAAATAGAAATTGCAAGGTAATCATAAATCTAAGAATATAATTTTCAAGGTCAAACTTTTTAGCGGAAATATAAATTTTTGGAGCTGATCATCATCATCATATTATATTTATAGTCAAGGTCAACAGTAGGTATTTAACAAGTTTAAGCATGTTGTAATTGTAGGACGCATATTTCTTATATAAACTGCAGCGAGCTGTATGTTGAGATCAGTCTGCAACACATAATTGTTAAATATGGAATTAACAGGGTTAAACCAAAGCACCTATTGCAAACCCTTTAAGAATGCGTGAGCTCGATATATCGAGAAAGTATAAAGTAACGAATATGGATATAATTAATACTAAGTACGGTGAACGTATAGTGATAGAAACGGGTGATTTTAAATGTTATTACCGGAACGCTTTTATGTGTATTTCAAAAAGAAGAAACACGAATTGAAGAATTTAAAACACTCCTAAACACGAAGGATGTGTTTATAAGTAGTTTGGGTGCAGCTGGCAAAACAACAAACATAACATTTTCTTTTTAATAGTAGCACCCACCATATGTAAAATTGAAATACTAGAATTATTTTCTTAAGCAGCGTTTAGTCATAGTGAAATTGTGAGCAAGTAAAGTCATGCAAGTAGCAATAAAATCATTTCTGGAACGATCCAAACTCAGAAGTTCACCGTTATATATGGATACATCACATCATTGCAGTAACAATCTGAATAATTTAACATTTTGTTGGTGCTGTCAAAATAGTGATGGTAGTAGTAGTAGTAAAATGAAGAGAAACACGATGAAGGTTATTCTTCTGCTAAGACTGACTGGCATCATCATTTCAATATAAGGATGAAGTGTATAAACAAGCAGCTAAGGAATACTTAATCGATTGTACCTATTATAAACTATCGAACGATACTCATCATGCAAAACATCTGGAAATTGGATACAGTACACCTCAACCTTGCACCAGTGGTGCGTATTGGTGGGTAATTGTGATCAAAGCAATAATGTAGTGTTGGATATGAAGGAATGGAATGAGCTTCTAAGATGGCATTCATATGTAGAATTACAATTTTTCGATCTCAAGAAATTGAAAATGAAATTGATTGGTCAAATGTAAATGAAGAAGATATAATCTATGATCAACATTATGAATCTCTATCTAGTAATCTTGGTATTTATTACAATTGGGAATTAATTAAAGGATATGACAGAATTTTGAAAACTGTTATGATAGAAAACTACAAGTGCTGTTCTTGTACATTCAACTCACATAGTATAGAAGAACTATTCAATTTAAAGGATATAGTAAGCTATAGATTGGAATTTCTTGAATCTTACAATCTGGTGTGTTTTTATGAAAAGTTCATACAACAAGTTGTTGACTACCGTCGTTTTCGTGAGAAAGAATTCAGTGGTGGTGATGATGACATTTATAAAGATATTGATGATGTTATAAATGCTAAGTATAATATTAATTCACATAACACTGTATGTTTAATGGAAATTTTGTATTATCGTCCTGCTTATCTAATGTATAGCATTTACTGAATAAAGAAATAACTATGATTTGTTTTTCTCAATTTAGGTATAAATACCCTTCTATCCATCCATGTAAACAATGCTAGTTAAGAAGCGAAAGAGTGTAGGTGGTGGTGGTTTGGTGAATGGTCTAATCAATAAACTTCCGTTTGAATTGCATTTACCTGGTTACCAGTATTGCGGTCCTGGTACAAAGTTGGAAAAACGACTCGCACGCGGTGACCTCGGTATTAATCAATTAGATGCTCAGTGCAAACTTCATGATATCAGTTACAGAGATTACCGAGATTTAGAAAGTAGACATAAAGCAGATAAAATTTTACAAAAAAAGCTTGGGAGCGCTTTAAATCATTAGACGCAACGCTAGGTGAACGAACTGCAGCTTTAGCAGTCAGTACCATCATGAAAGCAAAAGAAAATTGGGAATGGGGTGTAAACGTCGATCTAATATGAAGAAGAAATGCAATGGTGGAAATTTATTGCATTTACGAAAGACAATAGCTAAAAAATTAAACCTAACGGAAATTTCACAGACACAATAAAGTCAGCGCTTTCAACGGCAAAACGTGTGGTAAAAATTTAGGAGGAAAGAAAAATTAAAGTTCCTAGAGTAATTCCCTACCTAAACAAGGAGGGTTTTACCATTTCTTATTCCGTTATTCGCAGGATTATCAGCAATCGGTGCTTTAGCTGGCGGTGCATCAGGAATTGCTAAAGCAGTCAATGATGCTAAAATGCAAAAATTGCAGGAAGAGACATCGCGCCATAATCGCATGATGGAATCGGTCGCTATAGGCTCCATGAATAAGAAAGGCGGTGCCATATCTAAAACCAAACAAATCTGGTGGTGGTGCATTATACTTAAAACCGTTTCCAAAAACTGAATAGATTACCGAAAGACCGTTAACGGATACTGATTTAAAGAAATACTCCAAAACGTACCGTACTTTAGGGATATTTTTATGAGAGATAGCATGCCTAAATTGCCACGGAAAATGAATCTGGAATTATTAAAGATAGAAAAGGACCAGGTACCCATTGGGTTTGCTACAAAAAGCGTGGTAAAAGGTATGGTATTACGATAGTTTCGGTAATATTCGACCACCAAACGAAGTGATTAACTACTTTCGGGTGTAAAATATTTATAATTACAACCAAGATCAAGAGTTTAATACAATTATTTGCGGACACCTATGCCTACAATTTTTATAAAATAATCAGCACAACATCAAATTTTCTCAGTTATGTCAATAACATTCAGTTTAGAAGGTGTTGGTAACAGCTAGCTACAACTTCTATCCACCGATAGAGCTAGATTTGGGAAGAAATACGTTATTGGATTGGTTGGATTTTACGGCTGCAACAGCATTAGAAACATTTATGCAGGCAACGATAGATTTTATTTTAGAACAAATCCATCTCATTTGCAAGTGATTAATATTCCACACGGTGCATATGAGTTAGATGAAATTAACGATTATCTAAAATCTAAAATACCCACAGAAAAGTTTATCATTAGAGCAAACAACAATACACTTAAATGTGAGATAAACAGTTCATTTGAGATTGATTTTACTAAAGAAAATTGTATTGGGCGCATGCTAGGGTTTGAGTCTAAAATATTAGAACCAAATATTTTACATACATCTGCGTTAGACATCCAAATACTTAAAACACTAATCTACCGTAGAGTGCAACATTATAAAGGGATCTTATCGAAACGGGAAACCTGCTAAAGTATTATATGAGATTGATGTTTCAGTTCCTCCAGGTTATCGTCTAGATAAAACTCCAAGCAATACTCAATATTTAGAAGTAAACACTGACATTATTAGTAATATAACAATTAATTTGACTAATCAAAAGGGTGAATTAATAGACTTTGGTGAAAGTGAACCATTCACTGTACTCTTAGAAATAAAAGAACAAGGTTCTCAGAATAAATCCAGCACCAAAACAATCTTTCAAAAACTCAAAAAAAAGACATCATCCCTACAGTTCATTAATTAGTCATCAACCTACATAGCGGTTAACATCTGCAGAGAAATACTTTTTAACGTCAATAGGTTTAAAAGTTCTCAACCACAATGGCAGAATCGTTAAACGTCTTTCAAAACGTACATTTTGATGATACTATAATTAAATCAGATATTCACACTTATCTTCCATATGGATCTTCTAAATATGGACCTTCCGAAGAAATACGAATCTTAATTCAAAGTCAAGATCTAATTACGGCTACTTATGATAGTTTTCTGTACATAGAAGGTAAACTTGAGCTCAAAAAGAAGATGAAAGAAAAGCATGCAACTTAAAACAATTTCCCAACTTTCTTTTCGAAGAAATTCGTTATGAGTTAGGTGGTCAGAGGTGGATGTTTGTAGAAATCCAGGAATAACATCTACGCTTAAAGGATATATTTCTTATACGGCAAGCAAAAGCAAAGCACTAAGTCATTTAGGATGGTCACCAAAGAATGAAGAACCATTACAAGTAGAATTCGATGAGCAAAATGGAAAAAATCTTTTACAGTATGCATACCATTGAACCACATATTTGGAATAATGGAGGATTATCGTCAGGTAATCGTGAATATGCGCCAAGAGTTGGTTTTTAATTCGATCTAGAAGCGATACAAACTGTTACTATGGTGAAGTCGATGCCGCAATAACCTTAAATAAAATTCAATGGAAAGTACCGAAACACTTAGTGATGCTGGAAACTTAACTTGTTTCAAGGAATCAATAAAAATTTATTATTACTGTTCCATTTCGACAATGGGAGTTGTATGAATTGCCTGCTTTAAAACAAGCAACCTCAGACATATGGCCAATAAAACATCAACGCAACTGGAAAAACCACGTTGGATAATTGTTGCATTCCAACAAGGTAAAAGGTATACAAGGTCCAAGGGCTGGAAATTTTGATCACATTAACATCAGAAATCTTAAAGTACATCTGAATTCTGAGTATTATCCATATGAAGCAATGCATTTGAACTTCAGTGCCAACCAATATATACCTGCCTATCGCAATTTTTTGAAATTTGTTGTGATTACTATGGTGAAGATGATAAAGATGCATTATTCAACTATTCCGAATTCAAATCATGTCCAATATTTGTAATGGACTGCTCTAAACAAAATGAATCCTTAAAAACTCAACAGTGGACATCAAATTGGAAATGGAATCTCTAACACCTTTCGATAATGGAATCGTTGTATGGTCTTATTCTCCATGATGCTATTGTACAGTACAGTCCACTCACCGGAGAAGTGAAAAATTATAATTATTATTGTAGTTTCTAATATATATAAATGTTTGTAATTATTCGTTTAGTTTTATTTCATCCATCAAAGATGAAAGTAGTTGCTCAGAAACAAAACTCTCAATTCAAAATCATGACTTTGATGAAAAGTCTATTACTTCAAAACATGGTGATTTACTTCCTAATAGTATACGTGGTATTATATGCCCCTCCAATTGCGGTAAAACAAACGCAATGATCAGTCTGCTTACTGAAAAAATGGTTTGAAATTTAAACATGTATACGTATACTCTAAGTCATTGAATCAAAACAAGTACAAACTTTTACAGGAAATCTTACTTCCAATGAAGGACATAGGTTACTTTACCTTCAGGACAATCAAGATGTGATTGAGCCTAATTGTGCAAAATCAAACTCTATTTTTATTTCGATGATATCGCTTGTGAAAAGCAAAAAAAAAACATATTTTTCTATGGGTAGGCATAACGATATTGACTGTTTCTATTTGAGTCAAACTTACAGTAAAATTCCAAAGCAATTAATTCGTGATAATGCGAATCTAATTATATTATTTGAGCAAGATGAATTAAACTTAAAACATGCGTATGAGGATCATATAAGTCCCACCATAAGCATGAAATTGTTTCGGGACATGTGTTCAAAGTGCTGGGTAGATCCGTTTGGTTTCATGGTCATAAACAAGGATGCTGAAGTTAATAATGGTCGCTATAGGAAAGGATTTGATGAATATATAATACCTTAAACTGGTTTCAGTAGTAACTGATCTGTTTAGGTATTAACAGCTATCTGTTTAGTGTAAACAGCTACCTGTTCTGAACCGGTACCTGTTTGTCAACAGCTACCTGTTCATGGTAAACGGGTACCTGTTCATTAAATCCGTTTTTATATAAGGCGAATATATATATAAATACCTTAAACCGCATTCAGCAGTTTAGTAGTAACTGATCTGTTTAGGTATTAGCAGCTATCTGTTTAGTGTAAACAGCTACCTGTTCAAGGTGAACCGGTACCTGTTTGTCGGGACAACAAGGAGAGGATATTAAAGAAAAAATTATTCAGGCTCGTAAAATAATACGGCAGAAGTATAACAGTATTAAGACTGCTCGCATTGATAATGAAAGAACATTCGAAAGTACTTATAAGCCTTTAATAGAACCTCTAACTGAAATAGTAAATAAAATCGATAAAAAACACCAAAAAAAGGAGGAGGTCATTGATGTTAAACCTAAAAACCACCCGTATTGATATTTCCAAAAAGCACGCCACTATCCCCACTAGTCCGCTAGCTCAAGTTCAATGGACCCCACGTCTCACTCCATTAGGTGATTCAAAGGGTGCTACTAGTCCACTAGCTCAGCTTCCGTTTTTTCGAAGAAATCCTCCCTCAAGTCTTCCATCTTTCTTGGAAAACATCTGGGGGAGATTTACTGGGGAGGAAGAAGAAGAACTGTCTAGTATCGTAGATGATTCCCATAATGAACCCATCTCGGAAGAATTTCTCGAGCAGTAAATGAATTGCGTATATATGTTGAACGTATTTTGAAGAATGCTGAAGGTGATATTGATCATACGTATGGAGTCCACTATGATACCAAAACTGATAAATGGACAATTGGTAATACACCCATCACAATTAAAGGAGACGATATAATTATTAAAGGTGTCACGTATAAAGGGACTCCAGGATTATATGATCTGCTTATTATGAATGAACCCGACTTAAGTCTAGTAAAGTCAACAGATAGAAAAAATATAGAACTATTTTAGGGCTACGAATGTAGTAAGGCGAGATTATGACATAAGTGCACAGATTCGAGGAAGCCGCAGCAAAAGTATACACAAATAATCAAACCCTTGTGTCATCATCACCCACCACAACCAAGGAGGAGGTGGAGCTATATTTTTTAAGGAATTAACAAACAGACCCATTGAATATAAATATTGGAATGATATACATGAACTAATTCGTGATCTGGAAGTATTGTGGGCAGAAAAATTAGCGGGAAACACAGGTGTTGTAAATGACATAATATCAATTGTAGAAGAACTATATGAAGATGGATACATTGAAAACCGAACAACCGCTTTTTAAACAATATAAATGAGAATGCATTGATGTCGACATGTCACAACTAAAATGCCCCTTGACAAATTTGGACGTTCATATGTCCAGTATCAATTAAAGAAACCCCTCAGTTTAAACAGATTGATGCTAATCAATTTGATATTGAGAATAAGAGACTCAGCAATGTGGCCAATCCCATAGATCCTCAAGATGTCATCACTAGGCAATATTATTATCAACAAGGTTCGATTTGGATGGAAATCGTTTGACACAGTTGGGGACCCTGAAGAAGATGGTGATGCTATAAATAAAGGATACCTTGATTTCTGTTTACAAGCAGTTCGGAACACTTTAAAAAACGCCAACGCTTATCTAGCGCTGGAGGAAAAACTACATCAACTTAAAGAAATTGTGAATAAATTAGCACCATGTCCAAATTACAACTCGTCAACGAATTGCACAAACCTGAAAAAATTTTAAACGAAGGCGAACAATAATTAGAGGTTTTGATGATCTTTGGCAAGCAGATTTAGCTGAATTTAACACATATGCCAAACAAAATAAGGGTTATAAGTATATATTAGTGGTCATCGACTGTTTTTCGAAATACTTATGGACTAAAGGATTAAAAACGAAAACAGGTCAAGAAGTTACCAAGGCCTGCAAACAATCTTTAAAAAGGTCAAACCTACCAATTTGCAGACAGATGCAGGAAAAGAATTCTACAATGGCCATTTTACTAAACTAATGCATCGTTATGGAGTCAATCATTACCTATATAGCACAAAGAAGGCTGCAATTGCTGAACGTGTTATCAGAACCATTAAAGGTGCTCTATATAAGTCATTCAGCCTGCAAGGTAAATATAAATGGATTGATACAATTGATACCATAACGATGGATTATAACAATCGTAAGCATAGAACTATTAGAATGAAGCCCAAAGATGTTGGTAATCATACAAAGCTAGAGGCTTACACTAACATAAAAATATTCGATGGGAATCGATATTCTGTGGGTGACATAGTACGAATCAGTAAATTTAAAAATATTTTCGCCAAAGGATACACACCCAATTGGTCTAGTGAACTATTTAAGATTGTGAAAGTTTGCATTACTAACCCCACTACGTACATGCTTGAAGACATGAAGGGAAATCCTGTACTGGGAGGGTTTTATGAACATGAATTACAAAAACAAAGTATCCTGATGTATATCTAGTAGAAAAAGTGCTTCGCTCCAAGAATAATAAGTTATTCGTAAAATGGGGGGATTGGATGAAAGATCATGGATCAATAAGGATGATATTGTTTTATAACATTTAACCTGTACTTTGTGAAACAAATTACTTATATTAGTTATATATATATAGTTTGTAGAAAAGGATGTAGCTCTTAGATGAAATAAAAACACACAAAATAATAGTATTTTATTTTTAAATATTACATTTTTTTAAAATTTCATTATCTTATAAAGTGAACCTAAAGTACTTATATAATCACTTAAATTACTGGATGGCCATATACCCGAATCTGGCCCACACCTCCATCCCAACAGGAATTTGAATTTGTTTCACCTTTATTGATGTTGTCTAGTATCCAGTAATAAATTTTGTGGTGCTCATCGTTTTCCCACGGTTGAAACTTATAGTTGATATTTTGTTCTAATAATATTTCCCCCCCCCAAAAAAAAAAAAAAAAAAAAATTCAAAATATTTTCAACGTAGTTTAACATTTGTTGAATCTAACCCTTAATAAATATAAATACATTTTAAGCTATTCCCAAGTAATTTCATTGTTAAATCCTACCTTATAAAATTAATAATTTAGCCTTTATGGTCACAATTTCATAAAACTTTTAAGGATCCTAATTTAATTTTTTATCAAAAAGTTAATAATAATTTATTTGACACTTTAGTTTATAGCACACCAGTAAAAACACTCATCGGGAATAACAATATTTTGTAATATATTCAGTATAAATGTATAGTTTTCAGGAGAGGTCAAAGAACGCTTCAGGTACTTTTGTAATTTGATCACTACTGCACCAGCTCTTCCTGCAAGTTGACTTGAAGACTGCTCATTGTTTACTGAAAGTTATACCCCATGGTCTAGTATCAGTGAAATCAAAATTTACTAAGCGTTTATCGTCATAAGGATTGAGTATGACTTTATTTTGTTTAATGGTAAACACATCATGTTTCTTTGACCTTATAGATGTTGATAGCGCCTTATTACCTTCCTCAACAACCTGTTTATAATCATTAATCGTGATCTGCCTCACGCTTGCTTGCGTAGAACCCTTTGATTTTTTACAACCTTTTCATCAACCGTGTAAGCATACATTTTGCACGAAGTCCTACAAATTCAACCATAATTTCGCCATGGTTTTCATCTTTCATTAAGCCGGGGACCTTTTTTTACTAATGGGGTCCAAAGATGTTGTCGGGACTATAATCAGATGTATCGAATTTATCAATGTCCTCTTTAATACATTATAATATCGGGAACCGAAAAGGCGTATATGAGACTATCCGTATCCGTGTACAAGAGCTTAGCATTATTATGGAACTTGGGTAGCGTGTAATAATGAAAATTATATAAAAAGTTTTTGAAACGTCTAAAACACTGAATCCGCATATATAGGTTTATTGAAATATACTTCAAGCTTATTCATTTGAATGATAAGCATATCATTGTCAAATATTGTACAACTATGAAAATTTGGTTTTGATATGTAAACGAGCACCATAGCGACCCTCCCATTTCGTTTGTATGTCCTTATGTTTACGTACATTTTCCATCAGCTTCCCAAAACACTATTAATCATTAATTTATAGAAATTTTTATCAATTCATTTTGAGATTGCTGACGCATGGCTGTATTTAAATCATATATTTTTTAACCACGGAGACTGTTTAAAACGTAATATACGGTGTACTTTTACCAACTTCAATCCATATTTTAAATATACTTTTAAATTTCTGTAATGAATTACATAATTACGTTTTGGATACAAAAGGTAATTTTTCATTTTGGAATCAGACGGGTGGAACCATATGTTCTGCCGGTAGATCACTATGACTCTCATGTAATTCTATGGGATAGTCTAAATCACACTCGACTATATAACCAATTTCCGAATCATCAGGATGGTTTATTACATCTAAAGTTTCAAAATTAGCTTCATCAACAAAAGAAAAATCGCCAAATGGTAGAAATTCTGACATGGTGGCTCCATATAAATTATTTACGTCGTAGTACATTAAATACACACTTTCGAGGTAGGATCAAATTTTTCCTCCATGTACTTATTGTTAGCTTTAGCATACCGATTTGAACATTGAGCTACACCACCTCTAATCCTCTTTCAATAAACATTAACATATCAATGTCTGTAAATAATTCTAACTTTACTTGTGTAATTTTAAGCATAGCATCGAATGCTAAACCGGGAGCTGTATAATAGTGCAGAGGATCAAGCTCGTAAGTACTTAAAAGTTTGCCGAAAGTTCTCGAAAATATCCGCTAAAAGTAGAACGTCTGTTTTAGATACAAATCCGAGTATTCCCCTAACGATTTAATACTAAATTTGTTCCAAACGTTAACCGCATGCTCAAAACTCTCATCACTGATTCCCTCATTATTAAGATGACTGAAAAATGCTTCTTTAGGAGGAGCGTGGTCTCGTTTAATTTCTCCCGTATCAATATACTCATAAGGAAACACACCTTTGCGAACTAGTAAAGAAAATTCTTCTTCATTGTTACATTTAGCTGGGTAATAACTTTTTACTATTTTCCAAATAGTTTGATAACTTTTCAATACTACTCCATAAATCTGAAAGAGTCAATAAATCTAAACTTAATTTTACTACCTTCTATTACTTTTGTGAAAGAGATATATCTTTCTTTGTTTATGGGTAGGAGTGAAATCGTACCGGGAATAGTAGCCAATTCTCTAATGACGAAATGGCTATCATAACCTGACAAATTATGAAACACAACCGGTAAGATGGAGTCTTTATAGTTTAGGTTACAATTCTGATGTGATGCTCCTCGAAATGCTCCGTGAAATGGTTATGGTCTCTACCTTTATATCATTATCTGTAAATGGTTTTCGCAAATGTGACAAATCGTGGCTTTCAAAGTGTTCAACCTGATTGGGAGTTAAAGTACCCATAGGAATTATTTTATTATGATTTCGGTGCTCCAATGTGCAATACTTTGAAGCTCTTTAACAAACCATTGAATGCAATCTTTTATAAAGCCTAAATCGAGATAAAGAATCATTGTATGAACACTTTAAGTAAAGCAATGCTAAAGGGTATATGTTTGGAATGAAATAGAGTATTACCCCAAGTGATGTTAAATTTGTACACTTTTCTAAAATACTTTCTAAATCCGCATAAATTACAAACGGTGCCTTTTCCTGAAATGCGAAATTTTTGAACTGCAGGAACATCTCCGCTTCGGTAGGCATCCTGACTGAACATTGATTAAGTTGATGGCAGAGAGTGACATGTTTTTGTAGAAGGTGATCTGAAGAAAAGTGATTCAAGCATTGATAACAAATAAACTTTTGTGCCCCCTACTCGATAGTTGTTTAGAAAAAGAGCTGACATATTTTTAATCCACGCGAAATGATAAACAGTATAATTTTTTGTATTAATAGCATCAGCAGTAGAACCCGCAGAATGATAATTAGGCAAAGTACTAAAAGATTTATAGGTTCCTAATTTTTCTTGATTTACACTTAATACTAGCGGTAATACACCTTTCCCTGAATACAAAACAAATTAATGGAGAGGTTGTTTAATTTTTCAAATTTTTTACATCATCTATTTTAATGGGAAAGGAAATTGAACCATAATTCAAAACATCTCTAAAATGAGGATAACTGTAAACTCTATCTGAATGAAGTTGCACTGGGTATAATGCCGAAACAACGGCCCACAGGAAGCAGTACTCTCATCGTTCTTAACATTCACTACCGCATGCTTTACTGCTATGAAGTAAGGAACTTTAACGTAAGTCGAAAGGCCACCTCTAAATGGAGTATAGCTATTAATATTCACCTTTAAATGAAACTTCATGTAATGCCCAACCAGAATCCCTTTCGGAAAACTCCTCTAATTTTTTGTAATTTGTAATAAACGTTATTGTTATACCACTCACGCAAATTGGTGGTAATATCGATGACATAATTTTTATGGCAAATGTCTTCAACTCAATAACATGATTTTGAGGTTGCATGAAATTGCAGACTAAAATGACATTGACCTTTAGCATCGTTTGTCTTAGCATTACTTTAACCTTTCGGCAAAACTATTGTATGCATTTTGTAAAAAATAAGAGGGTCCTTGATGTTTGCTATATTGACTATAATTCCAGTAAGTAACCTACCATTGAAACATGAATCTAGAGAGTACCAACTTAATTTGGTGTACGCTTTTTAGTAACATTTCCACTACCTGTTTTCTCTGAAGCGCTCTTTAACTGTTTAACTCTTATAAGATAACACTTTAGCAATGATAAATTACTTTCGAGTTTAAGCAAATTTTCGCATGTCTCTAAATAAATTTTATTTTGAATTATATCTCCAATAGCTTAATATTAGTGTTAATTATACGGATGTGCCTTACAAATTCATTTTGGGTTTTCAACAATGGAATAATATTTTTGTTAAATTAACAATATCACTACTGTTGGGTATACCTTACTCATAGTTACCTTCAAAACTGTATCCAACACTGCAAGAAAATATGAAGCACACGATTATATAGTAATGGAAACAAATATTATATTTATTTGATATGTAAAAATTAAAATTTAAGTAACTATAGAAGTACTTTAGGTATACAATTGCAATTCTAGTCGTGAGTGCAATATACTGACTGGTACAAAACTGCTCTTTATCTCCTTATATAGTAATATAAACCAGCATTCAAGGTCAAAACTGCTTATAACTTGTTGCAAGAGCTTCAGTGTGCATAGATTGCATTTTGTAGCGTTTACTGGGAACATATATTAACCTTGACATCAATACTGTTCTCATGACTCATGCTGCATCACCTTTGCTTGCTCAGGTCATTGTACTAACCACTTCCACTTGTTATCAATTTTGTTAACGTTAACAGATCTATGTGTATATAACGTTAAAGTTTTAATTGAATACTCATTAATTATTCACCATTAGTAATGGCTTCATCCAGTAAACGATCTAAACTTTCACTAAAAGACAGGCAAAACCTTGTATTTTACATGATGTTTTGGTGCGCCCATCAAATAACACCCACAACTAGCACCCTTCAAAGAGACCATCCCCATCATAAATAACATGACGCAACCAGCACCCTTCGAAGAGGTCCCATCATCTCCATCAGGGATAGTGATGTAGAGGATGAATTTTCAAGTATTTCGAGAGGTATGTACAATTTTAATTAATTAATATTATAGTTTCCTTTCATTAATTCATAAGAATTTTTAGTAAAATAAAATTATTCATTTTTTCAGCATAACACCAGCAACCACGGTTATCAACACCCCACAACCACCACCGTTGCGAAACCTGCAATATGGAGGAAAAATTTGACTCTTATAGAAGGGCATCTCACACAGCAGGATTATGAGCACGATCCACCGACCCTTCAAGCCTTTAGGGAAACAAGTATTCGGTGGTTGCAAAGCTTCACAATGACTATTTGAATAGTGAGGGGTGGGGTGGAGCGAGCGGAAAACTGGATAAAGAACTGAAGGAGGCTAATCAAATTTAAGGTGTGTGCGGCAAAATATACTAAAGACTGAAAATATATTGCTTACGTTGGAAGGGATGGATGTGTGATGTTTTTGTGGAATTTATTGTATCTTTTCATTATACAAAATAAATGTAAATTGTTTTTATATTTTTATTATTTTTCATGAATTATTCCCATTATCCAAAAAATTTTACTACAGCTAAAAATTTGAGTGATAGTCCAAGTTGCGCTAGAAAAGTGAAATTAAAAACATCTGAAGTCTGACTTACTCATGCATAAATTTCTGCATCAAAGTAAAGCAGTCCTTTTGCAAATTTTAATTGCATGCTGCGTTACAAATTTTAACTTATAATAAGTTAAGGAAATAATTGAATCCAGTAAGTGCTGAATACAAAATGTTAATTTCAATTAATTTTGTAATTATAGGAAATAATAACTTAAAAATACACTAAGAAGGTTATTGCAAAATATCATATATAAAGCATATATAAAGCATATAAAGCATATAAAGAAAGTGTGAAAATATAATACAGTTAAAAGAAAGCTTGCGTTAAATAAAAGTTAAAACAGTTCTCAAATGCATGTAAATCTGAAAACTTTACAGCATGTATTTATGCAACACAAATGACACAATTGCATTCATATATATTTTTACAAATCCTGTTTAAAAGTTGTAATGTAAATTGATGACATAGAAATAGAATGTTCGCTAAATGCTTTCAAAAAAACTGCGTTCATTATCCTACAATGATTATTAACGCTGCAAAAATTACAAGTCATGTTTTAAGTGTTGTTTTAAAATTGAATTTGGTAATTTAAAGAGCATTTAGATACATTAAATGGATAAATGGCATGCATATGTTTCTTCTGAGCTTACGTAAAAAAAGGTGTGTTTTAAGTGCTTTTTTTGTTTCAAAATGGAATTGGGCAATTTAAGTGTAATTTTTCATATTTTGGAAAAATTATTACATCAAATGATAGATTACCACTTCTAAAACAACTGCGTTGAAAAAATTTTTTTCTCAATTAGACGAAAATTTAAATTTTTAAGAGCGCATTTTTCTAGGACTTTACTAACCCTTACATCCCTCCTACACCCTGCCCCGGAGGACGTCCTCGTCGACTCGTTTTTATCTCTTTCCATAGATATGTACATACATCTTTTCTTACATCACACACTTTCAAACATACATCACTTTCGTAGTTCAAGTACATTCTATCGTTTACACAACAATAATTGCAATTATGCATTCCATTCTAGTACAGTACTTGAATATCATATTACAAACCATACTTATAATACTACATGGATGCATTTTGCAATTGCATGCTTTTTACTCATTACGAGTACAATCCATTTAAGTTGAATTGTAATTATGTATATATATGTAAGATGTCTAAAGATTCATTGTGAGCGTTATTATTACTTTATTTCTTGTAAAATCGTTAAAATCTATTTTAGAAAAACCGTATTACAAATAGTTTACAAATTAGTTACACTATTATTTTATTTTATCATATTTCATATTGGTGCTTGATTTATTTGGGAAAATGCATTCTAATAAAAGAGGACCTTCAATTTTTCCTAATTTTTAGTTCTATCTTTGGCGCTCTTACTTATTGGAATATATACGGAAATTCAGAATTTTGGGTAAAGGATTATCGAGTTGTGATTTATTAAGCAATTTCAGTAGTACTTTCATTGCTAACATGAATTGTTCCATCACATTTTTTATCACATTTTTTTGTGTTTTCAAATTTTGGAAACTGCTATAATTGGGCTCTTACTTATTGGGTATATATACGAAAATTCAGAATTTTTGGGTAAAATTATCGAGTTGTGATTTATTAAGCAATTTCAGTAGTACTTTAATTGCTAACATGAATTGTTTCATCACATTTTTTTATCACATTTTTTTGTGTTTTCAAATTTTGGAAACTGCTATAATTGGCGCTCTTACTTATTGGGTATATATACGAAAATTCAGAATTTTGGGTAAAGGATTATCGAGTTGTGATTTATTAAGCGATTAACAACGTTCAATTACATATCAAAACTACAAACTTTATCATTAATCATTGAAAATTTTTTCACATTTTTTAGTTTTGAGAATTTTTGGACTGCTACCTATTGCGCTCTTACTTGTTTAGTTACATGCCAAAAATTGGAATTTTTGGGTAAAGGATTAGTGATTTATAAATAAATATAAAATATATAAGCTTTATGTGTCATTTCTTCCTACATAATTTGTATAATTTAAGTCATGATAAGAAACTCGTTTAATATATATATATTTATAATTCAATTAAAACCAAACAGAAATTTCACTTTTTTCTTTCTTCTATGCCTACACACACACTTTTTTTTTCAAATGAAGTGCCTTTTTATGCAATATAAAACATGTAATTACTTATTTACTAAAGCACCTTTTCATGGCACATTCACTGAAGTTGCATCATTTTCTTTTTAGCTCATACAGCTCTAAATCTACCCTCAATTTTTTATTTCCTTGATTAACACCTCGAGCCTTTTCTTTCTCTCATCAATACTTAATAATTCTTTCTTTCTTTCTCCTTATCAATCTTATTACTTTCACCATTTCTAGCAATGAAAAGTTTACTGAATCATGCAATCACGGAGAAGCCTTTTATTATAAACATGCATCCTTTCAAAACTGCTAACCTCCTCAAAAACTTTCAGATTTCTAAGAATGATTACCTTGCAACTTCTATTTTAGCTTTTCACCTTGACCTTTTATATTTCTAAGAAACCACCGTAAGTCAATAACCTTTGACCTTCAAAACTATTTTTGATTTATGATTACCTTGCAACTTTTTAGCTTTGACCTTGACCAACTACATTTTAAATCTCCGCTTAAAGTTCGACCTTGAAAGAGCTCCAAAAGCTTCCGATTTCACCACCAGAGGGCGAGTGACTCCAAAAATTTAAATCCCCCACCACAAGCATGCTTGAGACGTGGAGCGCGTTCTGGCATAACGAGAAAACTCACTTGACCTTGAAATAAATCCCCATAAGATTTACATGGGTGACCTTGAACTGGTCCAGGATCGGCCTTATATGTCTACTTCTGTTCGAGTCTGTCATAGAAACGATATATAGTGTAAGGATCGCTAGTTGCTTTAAGGTGACTTTTTTTGACTAAGTTTGTGACTTCGATAAAACCCTTTAAACCAGTATTTCTAGGTCGTCCATTATTAGATTGTGTGCAGATATCATTCTCCTATACATATGATTGAATTGTATTCAGTATTTAATTTTTAGTAAGAGCAAAGGGCCATTTCGCCATTATTTTTATTTTGTTACTTAAATCAGCCTCTATCTCATGTTTTAAAGGTGTTTTTCTCCCTTACGACTGCGTTACGACACCCCTTTGACTACGGAAAAGAACAGATTTGTCAATTTAAACTTTTCTTACGGCTTCTAGCATAGAAAGTTCATTTTTTTCTATGAATTCTAACGCCTTTATAATATCAGATTCATCATATGGGCGGTTCCAACCTTAGGCACTGTGAAATTTATGTCTCGTTTTTCACCTGCAGTTGTTTAGTTTTTGCATCTTTGTTAGCATCGTTTCTTTCACATCCAATTATATACGAACTCTACAGCGTACGGACGTGTACTGAAACAGATTGGTAGCGATGCGTCAGTATTTTAATACGGCGATTTTGTCGCGGTATGTTTTACGAACGGAGCGTCATACTCCACAACCATTAAGTAACCCGTTACCAAGGACTCGAAGAAACAAAGTACAATATTAATTCTCGATTCGAATAATATAATTATAATATAATGTAAATATAATAATTACACATTTAATTACTTTTTTATCGGTAGGATTTCCCAACATATCTCGAAAAGAATCAGCTAAAAAATCAGAAACTTGAAACTTCTTGGAAATGAAACCTAAATTTGACAAAATTGTCGTTTGGAATATATTTAAAATCGATTTGAGTTATAAATCCTACTCCAAAAATTTAAGAAAACATATGCAAAGGAAGCACCCACTAGTTAGAATGAATTCAAGTTAAAGTGAAAGCAGACCAATAATTAGTGCGGCCTCTGAAGTAGATATTAACCCATGGAAGTTGATATGAACAAACATGGCGACGAGCTTCCGTCACTTTAGGGAACAGCCTCAACGTCTAGTAGTAAACCAAAACCATTATATCATCAAAATCAGCCAAAGTGCAATCAACAGTAGATACTTTTTTTATACAAAAAATTGGGAGTAGTTGCCCGAAAAACAATTGATGAGGCACTAATGTTACTTTTCACCTATGATTTTCAACCCTTTTCCGTTGTTGAAGACTTTGGATTTAGAAAATTTGTATCAGCGCTTAATCTATCATATCCCTGGCCCAATAGAAAAACTATAACAGATACACTGTTACAGGCAAAATACGAAGAAGTTTATAATAAAACCAAAGAGGAACTTAAAGACGCGGATGCCTATTTTAGAAGGGGTTCCGCAGCTATGGCTAAGTTTTTTTATCAACAGGCTTTTAAAAATCAAACCAACCAAGAGACTAGTCCAGGATGTAGTTACTCAGTGGAATGCTACGTTTTACATGGTTGAAAGGTTTTTGGAGCTTGCAGAGCCAATTCGTACAACCATGGCCCTAATAGAACATGACTTACCAGTTATTTCGGTCGAAGAATGACAATTTATGAAAGAGCTTGTGGAAATATTTATGCAATTGGAGGACGTCACTAAAATTATGAGTGAACAAAACTGTGTCACCGCATCGTCTGTGATCATTTTTACTGATGGACTCTTGGATATTTACAGAGTTGCAAAATAAAGACTACAGCGCAATTTCAAGAGCTGGGATAATTTCGATTATAGATTATAGATTACAGAGCGCGACATTGCCCGAAGCGTTCCAACTCTCCGCTTGTGTGCTACATCGAGAGATTTACAGCCAAATTTGAAAGTTTTTTAACTAAAAATGGCGGATGTTATTAAAAAAAATAATTACAGCTACTTAGTAATGCATATTAGTCCTTATGGGGAGTATATCAATTATAGATTACAATTTGTTGATTATTGTGACTTTAAATTTTTAAATTGGGTGTCTCGTTTTTGGCGACTATTTATGCGCTCTCGTTTTTACACAAGTTGGTCCTAACTCGAATTTTGCACTTGTTTTGGTACTTCAGAAAAACTCAAAGATGGGAAGTTATTATACAAGGTACGAAAAGTGTGAACAAACTGTCCCACACTTACTGGAATGCTTATTATGACCCTATTACAGCTATGAATAGAAATGATGAATTATAATTAGGAGCAAGTACTTCTATTTATTTTAAATTTTGGCGCACCATGATAAGAGAAAGAAATTGCAGTCACCAAATACTCCTCTCGATGTCAGTTTTATGTAACTAAACCCTTTGGAACCATTTATTGTCGAGAAAGGAAATATATGTCAATGGGCACTAAGTGTCGTCGCGGTAGACGAAAGCTATTAAATGAGACAATCTTACTGTAAAAGGATAATCGTTTGTCCATAACGAAACTGTCTTGCAGTGGATAACGTTTTAAAAAGGATTTGGAATTAGCTGTATATACAGTGAATCCTGTTCAAGGTGAGTTTTAAAAGTTTTAGGGATCAAGTCATTCCGGAGGCATATATGTGCTACTAATATAATCAAGGAGAAAGAAGCAGCATGTATCAGTAAACAAATGCTTCATTTTATTGTGATATTCACGGAATCTATTGTAAACATGGCTATTATTTTGGAATATTCGTTAACGCCAAGCTTTCCAAAACTAGAGCTAATAAAAATTACGTAAGATCAAGGATGTGTGTAAAAAGACTTGCAAACTTAGTAACATTGTCAACAGAAAGAAAAATAGATGTACCCTCAGACTTAGCTAACGTTATCGATAAATGTAATGTTTTAAAAGGGCAGAAATATAAATGTTTACTAAGGTCACAACTTTGCCAGTCTTCACTATTCACTGTGTCATTTATATGTTTAAATTAAAAATTAGTAACACGTCCACTTTTTATTTAACCGTTAATCGACAGTGTAAGGGGCTTCCAAGTGGCTAATCGCTCAGGGCTTCAGTTAGGGTTAGTCAATCAATCAATAATCAATCAATAACAGTTTATTCATTCTTTATGGTACAATTCATTATATTGGTATATACTCATTTAGGCGACTACTCAGGCGAGGTAGCCTCTTCAGTCGATTGATTACATGTTTTGCGGATTATACAATTAATGCTTGTAATGTTTACCATATGCTATACTTAAGTATGCGAAAAAGAAAAAAAATTTATATAATTAATTGATTAATTTTAGTTCATGTTAATTGAGTATTAAAGTTAATATAATATATCTGGGGCGAGACTTATCAGGCAGAATCGCTATAGCTATTTGTGGGTGTTACCTGTGATTAAATGGAGAAGATTACACGTATTATTAAACAGTGTTTGTTAATGGGATTGCATTATGTTCAATCAGTGTTGGTTTTAGCGTATAATTTTTGTGTAATTAGTGGTAAATTAGATTACTACGTAAAAGTTCAATTGATTGATACTTATTTCAGGTATCCTTTCTCATCGCTATTCCAGAAGTATGTAACAGAAAAGGGTAAACTGTTTGTGTGGATCACTCAACACAGGTCAGTCACAGTTTCTAGCTTAGCTAGTGCAGCTGTCACCCTTCGGATGACAGGTAGGACCTTCGCCACATATAAACCTCCGAGAAGGCCGAGAATGGTGTAGAATCCTAAAGCGGGTGAAGCGAGTTTCTCGTCTGCGTCCATTTCGGATGGTAGCTGGACCAGCAAAAGCGGGATCTAACGACCTTATTTCGTCATTCTAAAACTTTCTAAAACATTAACTTCTCGTTCTCGTGAGTTTCTAAGGGTACTTTCAGTAGAACCGCCTAGAACGAACGTTCGCTCTTTGCCTGATAGGTACGGTACGGTGTATCATGCCTATCCATATACCGTATTAGTGCAGTGGCAGGCTGAATCCTGAATCCCTCGGCAATCGCGTTCGCACGTATGAAGTCGATCCATCGCGATCTAGTTCACGGGAGAAGGTAATCAGTTCTCTCACCAAGGATTACTGGCTGCTCCCTTTCCCCAGCCACGGGAGCTTCTTTGACGTTCGGGCAGTCCGCGGTGGCAACCAGGACCTCGAACGCCTTGACTATTGTTGTGGGCGTGGTTGGGCGGTCCTTCGATGGCTTCTTAGGCTTTCTACTGGGAGCGATGTAGCAGCAATCTCTTCTTCCATCTTCTTTTCATTTGTCTTCGTCTTCCTCGTGCCCTTCTTAGGATCGTCTTCGCCACAGAGGGCGTCCACTGGACCGGATATTCTAGCGGCGGAAACATGTGTCTCAGAATATTGTACATGTGTCGTCACTGGGACCGTAACTATCTACCCGGCATCATAAAAACGACATAGGTTGGAGAACGTAACAGACGGTTGTTGCTTTCAAACAAACGTGAGTTTAACGGTTTACAGTAGATATTCACTGCCTTGCCCGTGACGAGAGTTAGTCCGTTACTGCCCACTTTTATATTTACAAAAATAGTAGAGAACAGGGCCGTTTTTTTCTTTGATGCGATTAAGAAAGATGAATATTAAATTTGCGTATTTTATCACCTCTACCTATGCTTGAAAGGGTTTGTTATAGAAGTGTCAAATTTAATGAGAATAATGTTCTTCAATCACTTCATAAAAACGAAGCCAGGTAAAAAATGTATAGTTCTTCTTTTATAGAAATTTTCTAAACGAATCTTTTAACGATTGTATGACGTGCTGGCAGATACTTTTTGATAAAAGCGCAATATACAGATTCTGGATTCTGAAATATCGCATCATAAAATTTTATGTTTAATTAAATACAAACCAGGAGTTACGTAATCCTTCGGCGATCAAAAAAATTTAATTTCGTACCGCTTAAGTCACTCTATTCAATAAAATCTATATTTCATTAAACTTAAACCATTATTAAAATTTTAGAATTAAATTTAACAACAGATAAGAAACACGGTTACAAAACAATAGGAATTTTTAATATCTGTCGTGCAATCAGTTTCCTACATCACATTATAATTCATCCATACAGCTAAATGCGGACATGGTTTCCGAATGTTCAACTAATTTATATCTTCAAACGAGTTGAGAAGTAATTACTGAAAATGGCACAAACATTTTAATATCGTGGTATAAAGGATCCCTTAATTTCTCTTTATGAAACTAATAAAGCTTATTGTTGGTATAAAGCTTATTACAAAATTAATAAGGAACGAAAGAGGAATTCCGACTGTAGATAATATATAGGATCCGTAGTGAGATTTTGATTTACTTGTTCTGTGGGAATACAACAATAAATATAAAATACAAATAACTGTTTAGTTTGCAGTGATTAAGTGTAAGATACACTTTACAATTAGTACAAAAAGAAATACTTGTTAACGACAGTTAATAATTGTTACATTAACATTCACAGGAATTCAAAGGAGATTAGGTATATGCTTTACTAAACTTTTAGTTTGTTATGGTGAAAATGAGCAATTTCATACAGTTTCCGTTACACGTTTATTTATATGCCGTTCGTAAATATTAATTTGATATCTTCAAAGAATTTCTCATTTACAAATAAAAAAGATAAAAAATGTTAATTCCATTACATTTGCATAATGGTACATTATTAGCAACCAAACATATTTTCTTTGTATTTTATATTCCGTTTTTCTAGCGTAGATATGTTAAAACGGTTTACTTATTCATCCCTTATTTCATTTTAGGAAAATGAATTACTCAGTGACGTCCTTCTTTTAAGCAGAAGGTCTTCTATCATTAATAATATTAAATTCTGTTTGTTGTGTAAAGTACTTGACGAAATATGTGTAGTAAATGTTTTACGTAGCTGTTGAAATTTTATTAATTCCTTTTGTGTATAAATAGATATTTATTACATATTATTATTGCTACGCGCAGAGAATCAGCCAGCAATTTATATAAACAATTATGTAAGATCGATTTTCTGTTGGTAACATTTTATAAATACCTGGTGTGGAACACTACACGACCTTCCAACCTACAAAATGGAAATTAAAAGAAATATATAATTTTAATATAATTTTTAGGGTAATTCTGCAACCTCTTTTGTACTAAAGTTCATTACGAAAATAGGCAACATTGTTAAAACAAAAACAATAATCTATGTCAAACAAACGTTTCAAACTTCATGCCAGACAGAGGTTAATTAGACATTTACATGCTAACTTAAAAAATAAAAAGAAATGAAATAATAGTTTTTTTCAAGATAACTCTGCAACCTCTTCTTTATACGTTCATAACGATAACATTCAACTTTGTAAAAATAAAGAAATAATCTGTCAGAATGACGTTTAAAACTTCATTTAAATTTAATTATTAGACTTACCTTGCGTTATATTAAGAAACTATAAATAAAAGTTATGTAAATTATTTTGTTATGAACGTATAAAAAAGAGGTTGCATAACGAAAACCTATTATAGTTTAACTCTAGTCAAGTTGCTTTGGTATGTATGAACCCTTGCGATATTGCAGGCTCACATTCCACTAATATAAGTAATTTGACTGTGTAGTCTCATTATATTTAGAATTTACATCAGATCTACATACATAAAGACAAAATTTACATCGATCGGGGCGTGTATTTCAATAGCTCAGTTGGTTAAAGCGGTACTCTAACAAAGTACATGTCGTGGGACCAAATTCTACTCCACGTAAACTTTTTATCTATATATTTAATAAAAGTTATAATAAAAGTTATGTAAAATTAAATTTTCTGTAAAAAGTACGTCTACACTTTTTCTTATAAAATTAATCGTTATTCAGATAATGAAAAAAATTTGACAAACACTTAAATTCTACCTTAGAAACTTTTTGCCGCCAAATTACGCATCGTATCAAAAAATTGCATAAAACATAACTAATCGATATGTTTAAGATCTACATCTAAGTATTCTTATATGTTTGAAATATGCAGCTGTTTTAGAAAAATATTTGATAAAAAACAAAAAATAACCCTAATAAACCCCCTCACCGCCGCTGGATTCCGCCCAAAATCTAATCAGCTCTAAGCCAAATGAAAACAAACTTAAATACAAAATCGTGGATACTAACATACATCCACACTGACATACAGACATACATACAGACACACTCACAGACATCCAAATATGATGGCCGATCTTGGCGAAACTTGGCCAAAAGTTGCAAAATGAGCTAATAAGTCGATTTGGCGATAATGAAAAAAAAGTTGATTGCGTAATCTTCTATACCAAATATATATATATATATATATATATATATATATATATATATATATATATATATATATATATATATATATATATATGTAGGTTGGAACGGAAAAGTCGCGGTTTTCACAGAAGGGTTCGGATTTGAGACAGATTTTTTTGGCACTAGTGCCGATTTCTTACAATCTTTTGTTGTACCGAGGGTTGCTGTTTTAAATAGAGCACCGTGTATGTTTTTCAATATTCTTTATTTATGGTTATTACAAGAAATAACGAATTTATAGGACTCCGAAGGGTATATCGATTAAGAATATATTTAAACGTTTTTTTTTTTGGAAAGAAAGTTGTTATATTCAGTAAGCCCCGTTGACATAGAAGAATTTAGAGCACAGGATCCTTAACACTTAAAAAGAGAATGACAGTAAACAATGAGAATTTGCTAAATACAATGATACAAGAAAATACAGGTTTTACAAGTACAAAGCTACAAGTTACTCACATAATAAAGGTTACAAGGCTAGCATAATTTTTTAAATACTGTAAATGTTGAAAGCGCCTTTCACCGACTTCAGTACACATATTTCAATTTGTAAAAACTTATTAAAACTATTAACTAGAAATTCTTATATTCCGGATATTAATTTCTAATTGTTATCAATTTTGTGGTACTGGTTAATATTAACGTACCCCACACAACCAAAAGTATCTAAAAGCTAACCGAAAGTTATCCTGCTATTATATGAAAGTTTAACAATACATATCCAAAAACTGTTCTCTGGGTCAACTATGTCACAATTTTTTTATCTATAGACCGACTTTTGTTCGCTTCGCAACTAATTTAGAAGTCTGTATTCAAAAAGTGTCCATAAGTTGACTTTAAAAGTTATTCCTTAATCAATTGTAAGTTATATCCAAAGGTTAACCATTACGGTTGATATAAGCTCATGCTAGAAGAATGTCTTTTGTACATTTTATAAAACTGGTTACTGTAACTGTAACACAATGATCGACATCAAAAGGTGTACAAAGCGTAAGTATTATGGTTAGAAATGGTTGGCAATAATCCGTACTAGAATAATATCCTTTGGTTGCTCTTTTCACATTTCTTAATGCTGACTTTTTGGATTGCATAGCTACAGAGAAGTTAATAAAATTGAAATAGTTTCAATTAAATAACACTTTATTATTTATAAAATGAAAAATTAGGCACATAAGAAGCTTTAACATAAAAAATGAAAATACTAAAGGAAGGCGATTATAAACAAATAAAACCAGTACGTTTCTAAACAATGGAAACGCTGGAAACAGGTATTGGATTCTGCTGTTTTTTCAACCGCTCGGCTGATTTTCTAATCCACACCTTCGTTGCTGAGAGGATTTCCATGTCAGTGGCCAATGGAATTGTTTTCCTGACAGTCACTACAAACAAAGGAAAATATACTTATTACAAAAGGTTTATATTGTGAAATAACTTTTTTTCTATTTATGAAATTGCATGCACTTAAAAACTACAGTAATCGGCCGTTTTAAAGTTTTTTATAACTAGGTATGCAGTTACACTTTTATTTTCTTTGCAATACGTAGTTAACTACTTTAAATTGAATTGAGCATTTTATTGTGTTAAACAATAATGCAATAATTATTTGTATATTGAAGACTTGAATTTTATTAAGGGGTCATTTCAGAATTCTATCACAACCATCGATTTACCTACAACGCTAAATTCATTCCACGTTGACCAGTTTTTATGAACCAAGTAGGGTATACTTTGGATCTTTATTTTTATATTACATTGAATACGTAAATATAATTATATCTGTAGGTATTTTTAAAAACAATTAGATACTCTAGTAAAAACAATTTGAAACAACTATATCAACAACCACACCATAGCAAATCTTAATACGTACATTAGGCACATACCCTACAGCGAAGTGATTTTTTTAAATATTTAAAATATTTAAATATTTTTTTATCAAATAGGCCTTATGAGTATGATTTTTACAGTACAATAGTCTATTCAAAACTAAGAGTTTATCTTAATAGTAACAGTTATTTGCCATTAATCGTATTATTGCAGCAATAATACTTACCAATAACTATTCCGTTTATATTTAAATTATTTAACTTCATTTTGTTATGTGCCCCAATCCAACTTAATTTATTGCTCACATGATCTGTTAGCATATGGGACCAAATTCTCCTTGTGGCATTTCCAACATTAACTCCACAAATACTTAATCTAAAATGATGAAATATTTGTAAATAACCGTAGGTTACTATATAAGCATATATTGCAAAACGGAAATTAATAAAATCGTAAAGGTTTCTCACCAAAGCATTGGCCTGTTGAGGTATCTTCGTATATTCTTCTAATAGTAAAAAATCCTCAATTGTTGCTGCTGGAAGCTGAGGCAACTGCAACTTTTCTACATGTGGACTACCGAAGGTTCGTTCGCTATATAGCAATTCCTTAATTTCTTTTATATCTACTTGTAGATGAGCGACTTGTTCAGCTAGTTTCTCTAAAATTGGAATGCTGCCACATTCTACAAAAAATAGAATACTCATAGTATATGACATTTTTATAAACGAAATATACACACAGATGTTATGAAATAACTATGTAATATTATTTAATGTACAAGTTGAATATTTAAAGACAACACATGAGATCCATCTATAAGATATGTATAGAAATCGATCAGTGGTCCATCAATGTTGGTAGAGACCGTCTCAAACCTCATGGGTGATTGCGCAGAAACCAATTTTACACCGAATACAAATATATCAACTAACGTGAAAATGTTGGCATTTGTCATTTTGTGTTTTACCTGTTCATATCTATTCTACAACTTCCTACGCTTTTGCTACTTTTATTTGATATATTGTATGCATGTGGATTGCCTCATTAAGAAACAGTCTTTTTTAAGACTCCTTCAAGGTAAAATTGTTATTAGGTGGGTACAAATTGCATTAAAAGTTATCAATTACTAACGAGGTATTTTTAATTCAAATTACAGACTTCCAAGGCGGATTTTTGGTGTAATAAACCAACACATTGTATTTTCTGGCCAAATTCAAGATTTGTAAGTGCTTTTCCATACTAAAAATAATGTTTAAAAAAATTTTACTTTTTTAACCTCAATTTGGTTAGGAGAATAATTTACAGTTTAGAGACTAAAAACTGTTTATGATGAGCGTTTAATGATCTTTTTGATTGTATTGACATGAGTGGTTTGATATAGGCAATAATGTATAAATTTTGTTGTCAGGTTGAAAATGAATAATCGAAAGGGCGGCAAATTATCTACAATGTTTACCAATTTATGAAAAAAGAAAAAGAAGGAACGATGACAATGCCATTATCTCAATTACAAGAACGTGTTCCTGAAACTGCAGGTGTGGGTCTAAACATTGTGAGAAGAATTATTAAAGAAGGAAACGGTACACCTGGACCAAGTCACCCTGGCTACAGTAAATTCTCTTCACCACGAAAAACTATCAATAAACCAAGCCCTAAGTCAACGGTAGATGCATGCGATGAAGAGATCATAAAAATGTACTCCGACCATAAATAAGGTTTTACATAAAGTGACAAGTGCTGGTGTTCAATTCTATGGAAAGAAAACCACATTTTGGAGGGTGTTAAGAAAGCTAGGATTTCGTTGGAAAAAGACCGAGGATAATAGAAAAGTATTAATGGAAAAAATGGACATTAGAACTAAACGAATCGAGCTCCTTCGAAAATTAAAGAAATATAAAGAAGAAGGAAGTTGATTATTGTTCATTGTGGAGCAAAAGAAGGCTTTATTCCTAATGCTGTTTTAATATTTAAGGCAGGACAGAAAACAGGAGACTATCATGATGACATGAACCACACAAATGATATTAAATGGGTAAAAGAAAAGGTCATACCAAATTTACCTAAAAATTCAGTTTTTGTGATTGACAATGCATCTTATCATAATATAAGTACAGAAGCTGCACCCACAACAGCTTGGAAAAAAGGTGACATGCGGGCTTGGCTCCCTGATAGAGGAATAATTTATGAAGCTACTGCATTGAAAGTAGAGCTATACGAGAAAATTAAAGAGCACAAACCATAAAATAAAGTATATATTCTAGAGAAGCTACTAGCTGAAAATGGTCATGCTGTCCTTCGTCTCCCTCCGTACCACCTTGAATTAAATCCAATTGAAAAAATATGGGGAATTGTGAAAAATCGTATAGCAGCGAGGAATGTGGCGTTTAAAATGGAAGATGTTAGGCAATTGGCAAACGAAGAATTTGAAAAAATTACAGCTGAGAACTGGAAGAAAGTGTGTGAACATGTACAAGTGGAGAGTGAATATTTTAAAAAAGAAGTAATATTGGATGATGTTGCCGAACTGGTAATAAATGTTAATAATGACAGTGACGAATCATTTATGACACATACTTATATACACATATAACGACATCACGTAGAATTGAAAGCAACTATCGTAAGGAGTATCGGAACATCTCTTTAAAGTTGATTAATAACCATTATTAACTTTATAGACCACATCATTATTACACCTAAAATATTTCATTACTTCTTAATTAATTGATATTGGGGCTCATACTTACTGTTGACGCTCAGAAAAAAAATGCTGGCTTAATAAACATAATCACAAACTTGAGTTACTCACTTACAGTATATGTGGCTTGGCTAGAGATACGTGTTATGTAAACAAACATAAAGAAATTTTATTCTAATCATTCAATAAATTAATTTTTGTATAAAATCAAATGAAAGGTGACATCATGTGTACAGCTGATATTTTTAATATGGAATTTATATTACATCTTCGTCAACTTACGAATTTTCCTGACGCGCACCTCACCACCCATGACATTTTGAACGATCTCTACATCCACTACATTTAAGTAATATGCACTGTACGAAGATTCATTATCATATAATATCTATGAGATATAACACTGTTTTTTTATCCACAACTTGATACGACATATAAATGGAAAAACAGATGAGTGTATAATTTACTTCATTTCCGGACAACTACATGATAAAAATATAATCAGATTTTGCAATATTCTAAATTCAATGGAATTAACCAAAATTGTAGAAAAAGTCCTTTCTTCAGGCCTAATTTTCTTGTTTTTTACAAAATTATACATAAAGTTTATTATTTACATGCGGCTAAAACCTTGTTCTGAATTGATTTAATAAATTTCACCTTGTATTAAAACTAAGCGTTCTTTTCGGTCATTATAGCTGAAATGAATAGTTAAATCATCATAAAATGTATTTTGTTGTTAATAACGTTATAACAGTGATAGATTTATCAACAGCCAACTGAGTATATATACTTTCCAATCCTTTGCCAGTAAATAATTGTTGATCACAATGTATATTACTTCCTAGCAAAGTACTGTGAAGGCGAAATATTACAAAAATTTAGCATTACTTACCACATCGGTTTTTACTATTTGAAGCTATAGGCTGATGTGGAGAAGAACCATGATTAATAGTTTCAGCTGGAATTTCAACAGGAAATTCAACTTCCCGTAATGGAGTCAATGTAATACTCCATTGATATATTTTCGGTTAGGTGTTCATCTAATTCAAAATTAGAAACACTCGGTGCCGTATTATTAAGTTCTATGTTAGTTTCCATACTTTCTTCATCGGTGCTCAAATCGGAGGTGCACTTTGCTTTTTCGGCCATTCTTTCTGCGACCTCGAAAGAATCTGTCAAGTAAAATTGGTTGTTACCGTTGTCTCTTACCAAAGTATTTTATATTACCCCGTTGGTTGCGAAATAGCAACTTAACATGGAATTGTTCCCAACTGGATTTCGGAATGACGCACGCTTAATTAACGGTCTGACAAGTGAGGTTTTTGGTCAATAACACTTGTCTTTTCTTATGGTTATAATTAGGAATAAGGTTTAGACAATGTTATAATAATACAAAGACATAAATATAAGGCAATAATAAATTAACAGTACTTAAATAAGTTTGATTTAATGTAATAGTAGAAATGCGACGTAAGTATTTTTAGCTACGTCTATTGTAAATACTTTGCCAATTATATCAGTTATAGGCCAGATGGTATTACTTTCAGACAAATTTCGTAACACAGCTATTCCCAATAACTGGGATTTTAAAGGATCGGTATAAAAATCATCCACTGTATTAAAAAATGTTCCTACGACCACCTCAGAATTATTGTAAATGCCAATTAATTCTATAAAAACATACAAGCCACACCTTATTCTTACGCATTTATTTGCAATAGAATTTTCAATTACGACATATTTACTTGTAAGTAATTTTTTGTATGTATTTCTTAATTCACCCTCATTATGATTGAAAATTGGATATTTCATTACTGGTATATCTGGCGTGTCATGTTTTTCGATTGTACTAAAATTAAATCCATAGATCCTGTTTGCAATTTGTTGTAAAGGTTTATCTGATTTTCTTATAAATTTTTTTATGGTCTGCATATAATTTTCAAATGAAAATGCACTAAACGAATCAATTTCACCAAATGATTCAGCGTCATCAGCTAAATGTACTAAATTATGCACGTTGTAGGAAAGCTGTTCCTTTCCATATAATATAGGAAACTGTTCAACAAAATAAATTAATAAACTTTTTGCATATTTTCTCAATTTTCTAAAGGCTGGGGAGGCTAAGATAACAATTGCACTGTGTAAGCAAATAAAATGATTATAATATTGATGTGGTAAAATGTCTTTCAAAGCAAAGGGACCTGTATAGAGTAAAAATTGTCGCAATTCGGTAGCTTTCCACCTATCGATTTCTTTCAAGGATCTAGGTCTGCAGAATTCTTTAGGGGCAAATTTTTTAATGTTTTCTAGCTTTGATTACACAATTTCGACTTTTTTATAATTCCAACGAAATTTGAGACTATCCTTCATCCACAATTTTATCATTTTTTTGGTAACACCTAAGCATACCAGATGCATATCATCTAAAGGGAATTTTGTAACCATTCCAATTCCCAACTCCGTCAAAATTGAAACACCTTTATGATGTTACTCTTGAACTTGTCTTAGAAAATCTGTGTCGGTTCGCAACTGAGCCTTTGCATCCAGGAAAACTACTCTATTCTGAAGGTATTTGCCTTCTTGAACACAGCTTCCACAACCAAAATGGGCATTATGTCCCTTAATCATTTTTATATATGCTGTTGCCGGAGCATCACATACAAATGCCCTAAATTCTACTTTACACGTTTTATTGTTAATCTTTCAAATAATCATTTACAGATAGAGGTTTGCTGCAACCATATTATATACCAACAATAAAGTGAGAGTATTTGATTTTATGCAGATTTGCTCAAATTGGCCAAAACTGGGCATTTGTACTTTTATTTAAAGGCAACCCGTCTACATTTATATTAAGTGAAATGGTGCTAGGAATACTATCTAACTGACTTAAAATTTTTTTAATATTTTGTTTTAGTCCACAGTGAACGTACGTCCAGGATGTACATTTTTCATTTCAATTTTTCGTGGAGTACTTAACAGAGATCTGGCATCACATGGCACTACATTAACAAAACAACGGTGATCATTCAAAATTTTTAATAAAACAGATAACGCATTCTGATTTATTTAAAAACTCAGAGCCCATTGTAGTATTTCATCTTTAATATTTAACTCTTTAATTGTTTTCGAGACTTATGTTGTAATCACGTTGAAAAGAATAATTACAGTTATTCAAATTTAATGTATTAATGTCAGTATTAACATTGTCAATTTCGCCATTAATAGAAGATGAGCTTGAATGAAGGGATTGTTGAGAAAGGTTAGGTTCAATTGGTTCAAGCCTTTGATTATTTAAAATCTGGGGTTTTATTCGCCTGATAAGACGATAACGGTGCCCTTTGGAATATTTAGTATACATCTATAATACATGAAATGGGAACAAGTTGCTATTATGTATTTAAAAAATTACTTACCCTGTTCAATTAAGTTTAAATATGAAAACTTGGAACAAATATAGCCACACTGCAATAAACGAAGAATATAAATGACTTTGTATAGAGATACTATTCAATCTCTACCTACAAATGCACTTACCTGTAACATTACCTGGAATTTTAAGAACAAAATAAGGATTTTTACTACAAACCTGTTTTCGCACATTTTAGGAATTCGTGCATTATCGTCCTCGTTCGCTATTAATTACTGTTATCATATTGATATTACCATACTTGATTTAAAAATTTAGCTGTATTTGTTTTTCGTCATAACAGATTTATTGGAAATTATTAATTGAAATAAAAAATAATGAAAAAACGGTATATGTTCACAATTAAAAAGGTTATTAAAGTATTCTAATTATCCTACAAGCGTCAATAGTAGCTACATTAGATGGTAATCTAAAAATTAACTACCAAGTCAGGAAAGAATTGACGATAGTTTAATGATTTAGATGAATAGATATTATTCTCGGAAAATAGGTAAGGCTGAAGATACCGTTGTGCATATAGACAATGGTTTTACAATCCGGCACCTTGCCGATGGGTTAAATGCTTACTTTAGTATTTACTCTGCAAATAATAATCTTTGAATATTTATCAAAAAAGTGGAATTTTATTATTTACCAATCCTTAAAAACTTTCGATCAATTAAGGGATTATGTAAATGTTACTAATTTTTTGTATTCGACACAAGGAGCAGCTTACTGTGAATACAGGTGGAGCTGTTAAAACTACAAATTAAAATATATACTATCTTATCGTTTTTCTTGAAAGGACCTAATAAAACATACAGAAATGCATTATGTTGAATAACAATACATTCTTTGTTTTTGGATTTTAAAATGTTGCTAGAGAAATGCCTGTTTTTAAAACTCATAAGAAAAATGAAGGAACCTTATATAACTAGTTTATGCCAGAGTATTTAAAAACAAGTTTTATAATAATGAATGATCCCACAATAATTTGACCAGCTTAGGTTATTAATAAATAAAATATTAACTATTCAAATTTTCAATTAGTCTGTTAACAAGGAAGGATATATGAATCAACTTATTGTAATCAATTGTGTTGATCAGATATAAGGGATAGTGCACAACAGCTTGACTTCTCTAACGTTCCTTTAGTTAATATTGGCCTTACATAAATTTTAAATTTTATGACAACTGAAAATTCTTTAATTACAAAGAGTCACAACTGATCATGCCAGACAATTGAAATCAGTTTGAATACGCACACGCACACTAATTTAATAATGTAAAGAATTCACACAATTTCTAAGGGTCTATGGATAACAGTTTTTTATGCGATAACATACACAAACAATGGCGATAGTCAAGATACACAATACAAAATAACATTTATTCTGATTCATATCTGCTTATCATAACACAACTTTCAGAACTAAATTATAAAATTATGTTGTCTTTAAATTATTTGAATCTTATTTTTCCAGTTACGTTAACTTTCTTAACGCACAAAAAAACAATTATTTAAAACCAGATTTAAAATAATATACGAAATGAATGCGTCATTTAACTAAAAAAAATAATAATCAAAAGGCAACTTTCAATGCAAACAAACGTGTATCATTTTAAATTAACCTTTAGCTGTTCATGATGGGCAATAAAAGGACAAAAGCACCATTATGTATCCTTTATGGTTAACTTTTGTATGTTCGGTAAACTGTCAACTTCAAATGTTGCTCAAATGTTAACCCCAACCAGTTAATTTTTGGAATGCTACAGAAGATATGCTAAATGATGCATATAGGTAAACCTGGATGAATACGTTTAAAAGTTAACTGGCATAGTTATATACAAGTAGTAATATGGGGCCGGTTCTGGACCAGTTCAAAGTCACTCGCCCTCTGGTGGTGAGAAATGTAAGCTTTTGGGTTTCTTCAAGGTCAAACTTTTGGCGGGAAATTTAAATTTTAGGAGCTCACTAAAATTGCAATGTCACCATCCCCATTTTTGGCGAGAAATTTGTATGTCAAGGTCAGAAGCTAAAAATAGAAATTGCAATGTCATCATCATATTACAATTCTTAGAAGTCTAAAAATAGTGTAGTCAAGGTCAAAGGTTATTGACCTACGGTGGTGTCATATTTTTTAGAAATATAAAAAGGTGAAAATCTATAAAATAGAAAACCTAAGAATAGAATTTTCAGGGTAAATTTTTTTGGCGGGAAATATAAATTTTTGGAGCTGGTCAAGGTCAAAGCAAAAAATAGAAATTGCAATGTCATCATCATCATATTACAATTCTTGGAAGTCGAAGCAGAAGCTAAAAATAGAAATTGCAATGTCATCATCGTATTACAATTCTTAGAAGTTTAAATATAGTGTGGTCAAGGTCAAAGGTTATTGACCTGTAGGGGTATCGTATGACATTTCTTAGAAGTATAAAAATAGAATCAATTCATGGAAACAAGAAGAATGCGTTGTCTATGCTAATAAGTAGACCAAGGTCAAATGGTGCTGATATTGACAAAAAAATGAAAGGTTGTTGTCTGTGCTAAAAGTAGACCAAGGTCATACTACAACCCCACCATGTGTAAATTACAGATGAGTCATTTCCTCAACAGTGTTTTGTCCTAGTACAATTGCGAGCAACAAAAAGAATGAAAGGTCAAGGTCATACTACAACTCCACCATGTGTAAATTACAGATGAGTCATTTCCTCAACAGTGTTTTGTCCTAGTACAATTGCGAGCAACAAAAAGAATGAAAGGTTGTTGTCTATGCTAAAAGTAGACCAAGGTCATATACAAACCATTGTAAATTACAGATGAGTCATTTCAACAGTGTTTTGTCCTAGTACAATTGAGCAACAAAAGAATGAAAGGTCAAGGTCATACTACAACCCCACCATGTGTAAATTACAGATGAGTCATTTCCTCAACAGTGTTTTGTTCTAGTACAATTGCGAGCAACAAAAAGAATGAAAGGTTGTTGTCTATGCTAAAAGTAGACCAAGGTCATACTACAACACCACCATGTGTAAATTACAGATGAGTCATTTCCTCAACAGTGTTTTGTCCTAGTACAATTGCGAGCAACAAAAATAATGAAAGGTCAAGGTCATACTACAACCCCACCATGTGTAAATTACAGATGAGTAATTTCCTCAACAGTGTTTTGTCCTGGTACAATTGCGAGCAAGTAAAGTCGTTATGATGCAAGCAGCAATATCATTCCTGGAGCGATATACAGGAAAGGACTGCATCTCCTGATGGTAGAAGTTATTGATCATCAGATGAAGATTAGCTTAATGATGCAATTCTCAAAGCACACTCTCCCCTCTACCATAAAGAATCGTGATGCAGTAATATATAGAAGGACAGTTCCGGTGTCAACTCAAAATTCAAAAGCGTTCTCGAATCAGTAAGGATGGATCTATCTGCATTGAAAAGTAGCACTTTCTGTAAATCCTTCACGAACGTAAAAGACTTGGAGGTGGGTGCAAAATATAAAGTGATTGATATGAATACCATCGACACAAAGTATGGTAAACATATTATCATTGAAACCCAGAACTTTATGTCCATACTTCCCTTACGATTTTATGAATACTTCAAAAAAGAAGATCGCATTGAAAAGTTTAAGCAATATCTAATTGAGAATGACGTATACATTACCAGCGCCGGAACTGTAGGAAAGACGACTAATTTAACATTTCTGTAAAAAAAAAATAATAATAACATATATCTATGTATAATTGTTTGGAAATAAATTATATATTTTTTGTTGCAAAAAAAATGTCTTCTATTTTTTTATTAAATGAAGAGTAGGTACATCATAATGAAGAGAGCTGCTATTGATGAGACTAAAAAAATGTAGCGTATAATATGGTGTCTGCAGGTATATTGGCTAAGCTTTTCAAGGTTAAAATTTATTGGTATCATATTACAATTCATACAAACCAATCTTCAAGGTTAAATTTTATTGACAAGGTATTGAGAAGGTATCATATTACAGTTCTTATGTTAGACTCTTCAAGGTTCTTAGGAATAGCAAAATAAGCATTCTTAACCAATGACACATGTAACTGGATTTGTGAGTATTGTCAGACTTTGTGCATGCTCGGTATTGCTCGGGTATCCTCGTGGAGTCTACCCTTCCATATAAGTTTAAATTTTATAATCACATATCATTCGCTTCGACATCATGTTTTTCTAAAAAGTATATATGTTAAGGCACTGTTTTTGCACCATAAAGTCGCTTACGTATTTACTATTGTAATAGTGTATGTAAACCTAACCAGAAAATCAGTTCTATTTGTTTAAATGTAGTATGTGGAAATACTGCACGATTGTATTAGCGCATATACAACGCGCTAAAGAAGACAACCAGACAAATATAGAAAAGTAATGATTGTTATAATTGATGCGCAAGGATTCCAAACAGCAAGAAATATATTTACACCTAAAGAACTAGCGATATATAATGGAGAACATATTGCTCATTATGTATTCAAGCCTCCATTTCCATCACACCTTGGATAGTGAATTTCAAAAACAAGCTAATTGGTTAATTCACAACCACCACTTTATCAAGTGGGAATATGGATATACTTCTCCACGTCTATTCCCTCGTATACTTAGTGATTTCATATCAACAACAGATGAGGTGTACGTTAAAGGACGAGAAAGCTGATTTTATTCAAAAATTTTAAAACAACGCATTACGGTGTTTGAAGAACAACCTACTTTACCCAAACTTCCTCCATGCTGTTTTTTTCATACACAAAACACTTGTCACTGCGCTTTGGATCATGTATATCATTTATATGAAAAGATTGTAATGAAATGCTAAGAAATAAAGATTTATTAACTGACATCTATATATACATATCTTATTCGCATGTACGCTCAACGTTTTTATGAGTATTTCAAAGAAGAACTAGATAATTTTTCCCAAATACAGATAGCTGTAATTCTTAGAAACAAGAAAAACAAAATTATTGGGGTCGTTGAGGGAGAGTGTGGATGCTTATACCGTTCATGAAAAGTATTAAATAAAGGTGTGTTGTAATTTGAATGAAAGACACTTTAAAAACTAAATAATTAATTACAGTAGTGTATGTTATACTGCATAAAGAAAAGGCGCTTTAACAGTATTCATTTGAATAAAAAAATAAAGTGTGTGTAGGCATCTAAGAAGAAAAAGTGAATTACAAACGAAAAATCCTTAACAAGAAGTTAAATTGAATTTTCATATAAAACGAGTTTCTTATCATGATTTATTAAATTATACAAATTATGTAGGAAGAAATGACATTGTAACCTTATAATTATCACATAAAAGTATTACAAAGAAAAGGTGAATAACATTATCTTAGCTACTGTGTGAAATGCTGTAGTAAACAAAATTATATGTGTATATGTTTTAAAATAAATATACTATTTTATCATAGCAGTTTAATCGTTAAGTCAAAATTCTGAATTTTTGTATATAGACTAAACAAATACAGCGCAAAAGGTAGCAGTTCCAAATTTTCTAAAAACTAAAAACTAACGACTTTTTTATGAAATAAAGTAATAGTAACTCTCACACCTGAAACGTAAAATTGAATTGTTGGTTATGTTTAGTGGTATCACCAGTTGTTGAATTTACAAGAAAATAATTTGATATGGTTTTATTTGATACTATTAAACGGAACATTGTTAAGGATACTTAATTTTTTGTGACATAATTACAACTGTTTTTTTCTGTTTTATAAACTGTACCTATACTAATAGAAAGTTGAAATATATGTGGTTTAATAGAAATTTCCTTATTCTATTAATTAATTAAGATAAATTTAATTTTAGTATAGTGAAAATTTGGAAGGTTTATGCAGTGAGTTGGCTGAAGCCAACAACAAATGAAAATTGTTCGGTAGAACATTGTAATCACCGAAAATGTAAATAGTATAAATTTTGATACAGTCAGTTCAAAACAGATACCTGTTTTTCCAGCAACAGGCAGAAACAGCTCAAAACAGTTCCCCGGTTTCCGAAAATAGCTCAAAAACAGACCTAAAACCGGTACCCGTTTCTCAAAAACAGGTAGCTGTTGCTCAGAAGCGGTAACTGTTTCCGGCACAAAAGCTCAACGCAGCAGACTGAAAGCAGTTTAGGTTCTCATTATCCAAAAAAATTTTACACAAATGCTTATTCTTAGATAACATTTATTTGATTGTACACTCGTCATACATAAATACATATATATATATATATATATATATATATATATATATATATTTAATGCTATACTAAATTTAATTTATCTTAATTAATTAGTTAATAAAATAAGGATATTTCTATTAAACCACATTAATTGAAACTTTTTATTATTTGATGCAGTCAGCTCAAAAACAGTTCCACATTTTCTCAAAACTAAAAAAAAAATTGAAAAAAAAATTATATTGCAGGTTTCGCAACGGTGGTGGTTGTGGGGGTGTTGCTATAACCGTGGTTGCTGGCGTTTATTGCATAAATACATGACGTAAAGTTTTCAGATTTACATGCTTTTGGGAACTGTATTATATTTTCACACTTTCTTTACATGCATGATATTTTACAATAACCTTCTTAGTGTATTTTATCATTTCATATAATTATGAAATTATTTGAAATTAACATTTTGTATTCAACACTTACTTAAGGATTCAATTATTTCCTTGACTTATAAGTTTTGTTATGAATGAATAAGTTCAAAAGCAAATATGTAATTGAAAATTATTAATTTTATTAAATACAACTACTGCGACTGTTAGGTAAACTTTTTGTTTTAGTATTTAACAAAATTAATAATAATTTTCAAACTCCTTAACTCATTTGTTTTCACTTTTTAACCTTTAAATAAAAAACTGTTAAATAGTTTTACACTCGTTTTCTGTTTCTTTCTTTATATATGTGATAGAGATATTTAACAAGAAATAAAACAATTACACATTTATTTATTTATTATAATCCGTAAATGTATATGTAAAAAAAAGATAATAATTATAATTACACTTAAGTTCCCTACCCTACTCCATATTGCAGTAAAGGTGGCGCAGTAGAGCTGGTGGTGGTGAATGTTTTTTTACTCCCATTTTATTAACTAGTATTAACACTTAGGGATATTTTGTACATATACATATCTCAAAAAATATTATTATTATTATTACATCCTAAATTACTACCAACAAAAAATAAATTACATTCTAAAATTACTACTAATGAAAAGAAAACTTAATTACTAACTTATATACAGATAATACACCCATCACATCAATCCTCCAACGTACGCATAATGCTTTCCGTCTTTTTAATATTGCGACGCACATTCTAACTCCGATTTGCCTTAACCAGTTCTTTGGTAAGACTTTAGATTCGCCCCATTCCCATCACCTCACTATTAACATAGTCGTTGTAAATTTTACGTAACCACGCAACACTTTTGTTCTTAAATGCCTGCAGGGTTGGTGGTGGGTCCTGCTGTTCGTGATGAGTAAGGTACTCATCTACTAACGATAAATTTTTACCTCCGTATTGGAGGTTCTATAGCGGTTGCGGTGTTGCCATCACCGTAGTTGCTGGTGTTATGCTGAAACGATAAATAAATGTGGTTGTACTAAATACTCTATGAATTAATAAAGGGAAATAATAAATTTAGTGAAATACCTACTTTTCAAAGTACCTCGAATAATCATCCCCTACATCGCTATCTCTAATTGAGATTATCGGGATGGACTCTTCGAGGGGAGCCTGGATTGGTTCAGTACCCCTCTTTGGTGCTCGCACTAAAACATCATGCAATATGCATGGTTTTTCTTTTTTTAATGACAGTCTTGATTTTTTGTTTGCCGAAGCCATGACTAATTGTAGGTAATGAATGAATGAGTACTCAATTAAAACATTATATACATGTAGATCTGTTGACGTTAACAAAATTGCTAACAAATGGAAGTGTAATGCTGTGTATGCATACTTCTGAACTGAAGCTTTTGCGACAAGTTATACGCAGTTTGCAACATTTGACCTTGAATATCGGTTATATGACTACATAGACAGTTAAAGAGCAGTTTTATACCAGTCAGTACGTTGCACTCGTAGCTAGAATTGCAATTGTAACTCTAAACCTAAAGTACTTCGATAGTTAAGGAAAAGCTTTTAATTTTAAAATGCACAAGCTACCCCTTGTAGGTGACAGAATATTTTTTAAGCAGTCCAGCCTTTTCAAACAAAAAAAAACACTTTTTCTCAAAACAGGACAGAATTTGCCAAAAATAAATGGATCTATCTGCATTGAACAGTAGCACTTTCTGTAAATCCTTCACGAACGTAAAAGACTTGGAGGTGGGTGCAAAATATAAAGTGATTGATATGAATACTATCGACACAAAGTATGGTAAACATATTATCATTGAAACCCATACTTCCCTTACAATTTTATGAATACTTCAAAAAAGAAGATCGCATTGAAAAGTTTAAACAATATCTGGCTGAGAATGACATTACCACATTACCATTACCAGCGCAGGAACTGTAGGAAAGACAACTAATTTAACATTTCTGTAAACAAAAAATTATAATAACATATGTCTATGTATAATTGTTTGGAAATAAATTATGTATTTTTTATTGCAAAAAAAAATAAAATGTCTTCTATTTTTTGATTAAATGAAGAGTAGGTACATCACAATGAAGAGAGTTGCTATTGATGACATTACAAAAATGTATCATTCGCTTCGACATCATGTTTTTCTAAAAAGTATATATGTGAAAGCAATGTTTTTGCACAGTAAAATCGCTTACGATTTACTATTGTAATAGTGTGTGTAAACCTAACCAGAAAACCAGCTTTATTTGTTTAAATGTAGCATGCAGGAATACTACATGAAGGACAACGTTATTTTTCCATTTTGGGTTAAAATTGTAAGGTACAACCATCTTTCGATAACTTAAACAGTGATGACGATAATTGACAAGCTTGACAGGAGTTAGTAAAATTTGACATTTAAACAATTTATTAATGTTGGTTATGTTTAGCGATATCACCAGTTGTATTTACAAGAAAATAATTTGATATCATTTTATTCATATAACTATTAAACGGAACATTGTTAAGGACAGTTTATTTTTTGTGACATAATTACGAGTTTTTTTTCTGTTTTATAAACAGTACCTATGCTAATAAAAAGTTTCATTTAATGTGGTTTAATAGAAATATCCTTATTTTATTAACTAATTAATTAAGATAAATTCAATTTAGTATAGCGAAAATTTGGAACGTTTATGCAGAGATAATAAATCATAACTCGGTAGTCCTTTCCAATGTACACTAAACAAATAACAACGCAAAGATAGCAGTTCCAAACATGTTGAGTTTTTAACTGTTGCTTTAGCTGAGGCTAAGCAACAGTTAGAAGAAATAAGACGCGCTAAAATAAACAGTGAAAACCTGCTACGTACTTTAGAGAACCTACCGATTTAAATTAGCGTGTATAGCTTTTAGGAAATTTTTGTTTTTAGATTAGTTACATCTGAAAGCTCACAATTTACTGACCATTTTACGCATTAAAATATATATATATATATATATATATATATATATATATATATATATATATATATATATATATATATTTATGTATGATGAGTGTACAATCAAATAAATGTTATCTAACAATAAGCATTTGCGTAAAATTTTTTGGATAATCGAACCTAAACTGCTTTCAGTTTGCTGCGTTGAGCTTTTGTCCCGGAAACAGTTACCTCTTCTGAGAAACAGCTGTTTGTGAGAAACGGGTACCGGTTTTAGGTCTGTTTTTGAGCTATTTTCGGAAACCGGGAAGCTGTTTCTGCTGGAAAAACAGGTATCTGTGTCTCAAATGACATTTTCGGTGATTACAATGTTCTACCGAACAATTTACAAATTGTTGTTGTTGGCTTCAGTCAACTCACTGCATAAACGTTCCAAATTTTCACTATACTAAAATTGAATTTATCTTAATTAATTAATAAAATAAGGATATTTCTATTAAACCACATATACTGCAACTTTTTATTAGTATAGGTACAGTTTATAAAACATAGAAAAAAACACTTGTAATTATGTCACAAAAAATAAAGTATCCTTAACAATGTTCCGTTTAATAGTGTCAAATAAAACCATATCAAATTATTTTCTTGTAAATTCAACAACTGGTGATATCACTAAACATAACCAACTGTCAATTTTACGTTTCAGGTGTGAGAGTTTTTAGTTTTTATAAAATTTGGAACTGCTACCTTTTGCGCTATTTGTTTAGTCTATACACAAAACTTCAGAATTTTTTACTTAACGATTAAACTGCTATGTAATCTTATAATTATCACATAAAACTATTACAAAGAAAAGGTGAATAACATTATCTAGTGTATGAAATGTAGTAAACAAAAACTATATGTTTTAAAATAAACATACTCTTTTTATCATAGCAGTTTAATTGTTAGGTCAAAAATTCTGAATTTTTGTATATAGACTAAACAAATAACAGCGCAAAAGATAGAAGTTCAAATTTTCTCAAAAATGTAAAAAAAATTGTATCTTGTCAATGGCGCACTCTTTTTACCATAGCAGTTTAATCGTTAAGTCAAAAATTCTGAATTTTTGATATAGACTAAACAAATAACAGCGCAAAGGATAGCAGTTAAATAAATTCGGAATTTTGAAATCTACAAATGACACAATTGCATTCATACATTTACAAATCCCGTTTCAAAGTTGTAATGTAAATTGATGACTGAGATAAAATAGAATGTTCGCATTCCACCTGCATAAAATTCTTTCAAAGCAAAATAACTGCGTTCATTATCCTACAGTAATACCCACGCTCCATCGAAAATCGACAAACAAGTCATGTTTTAAGTACTGTTTGTTGTTTCAAAATTGAATTGGGTAATTTAAAGAGCATTTCGATGCATTAAAAAAATAAATTGCATGCATGTTTCTTCTGAGCTTACGTAAGTACAAAAAGGCGTGTTTTAAGTGCTTTTGTTGTTTCAAAATGGAATTGGCTAATTTAAGTCATTTTCATATTTTATAAATTTATACATAAATTGATAAATTTCCACTTATAAAACAACTGCGTTGGAAAAATAAATTTTTCTGAGAATTAGGTGCAAATTTTAAATTTTCAGGAGCGCATCTTTCTAGGACTTTACTAATCTTCATATACTAAGAAGTACATCGACTCGTCTTTTATCTTATAGATATGACACATCTTTACTTTTCATCACACTCCTTCAAACATACATCACTTTCATATTCAGGTACGTCTATCATTGTTTACACAATAATTGCAATTATATTCCATTCTAGTACAGGTACTTGTATCAATTTGAATATAATATTACAAATCATACTGATAATACTATGTTTTATTGCATGCATTTTACTATTACAGTACAATCATTAACATCAGTTGTAATTGTGATATATATATATATATATATATATATATATATATATATATATATATTGTGTGTTTTTTTTAAGATGTCAAGATGCATTAGTTACTATTACTTTATTTCATAAAATCGTTGGAATCTATTTTAGAAAAAACCATATTACAAATACTTTACAAATATGTTAAACTATTGTTTTACTATATCAAATTTTATATTGATGCTCACTTAATTTGGAAATATTAAAATGTACGTTTTATATCTAATAGTAAGCGCTGTTATTTGTTTAGTCTATATACAAAATTCAAATTTTGGGTAAAGGACTACCGAGTTATGATTTATTAAGAATTCTCAAAGTTTACGCAAACGACAATTCTATTATTAATATAATTTTTTTTTAGTTTTGAGAAATTTGAACTGCTATCTTTGCGCTTTATTTGTTTAGTCTACATACAAATTCAGAATTTTGGGTAAGGACTATCGAGTTTTGATTTATTAATGTAAGCAATTAACAACGTTTACATACACATAATTGCGTCATTGACAAAATATAATTTTTTCACATTTTTTAGTTTTGAAAAATTTGAAACTGGTATCTTTGCGCTGTTATTTGTTGAGTCTATATACAAAATTCAGAATTTTGACTTAACGATTAAACTGCTATGATAAAAGAGTATATTTATTTTAAAACATCACACATATAATTTTGTTTACTACAGCATTTCACACGTAGTAATTCACCTTTTCTTTGTAATACTTTTATGTGATAATTATAAGGTTACAATGTCATTTCTTCCTATATAATTTGTATAATTTAATAAATCATGATAAAGCTCGTTTATATTAAAATTCAATTTAACTTCTTTTAAGTATTTTTCGTTTGTAATTCACTTTTCTTCTTAGATGCCTACACACTTTATTTTATTCAAATGAATACTGTTAAAGTGAGCGTTGAGCGTACATGCGAATAAGATATGTATATATAGATGTCAGTTAATAAATCTTTATTTATTAGAATTTCATTACAATTTTTCATATAAATGATATACATGAGCCAAAGCGCAGTGATAAGTGTTTTGTGTATGAAAAAACAGCATGGATGAAGTTTGGGTAAAGTAGGTTGTTCTTCAAACACCGTAATGCGTTGTTTTAAAATTTTTGAATAAAATCAGCTTTCTCTCGTCCTTTAACGTACACCTCATCTATTGTTGATATGAAATCACTAAGTATACGAGGAATAGACGTGGAGAAGTATATCCATATACCACTAATGAGCAATTGGTTGGTTGTACATTATTACCAATAGTAGCTTGTTTGAAATTCACTATCCAAGGTGTGATGGAAATGGACTATACATAGAGCAATATGTTCTCCATTATATATCGCTAGTTCTTTAGGTGTAAATATATTTCTTGCTGTTTGAATCCTCGCATCAATTATAAATCATTACTTTTCTATATTGTCGTCTATGCGCTAATGCAATATATTCACATTTAAACAAATAGAACTGACTTCTGGTTAGGTTTACACACACTATTACAATAGTAAATACGTAAGCGATTTATGTGCAAAACAGTGCTTAACATATATACTTTTAGAAAAACATGATGTCGAAGATGATATGTGATTATAAAATTTAAACTTATATGGAAGGTAGACTCCACGAGGATACAAAATAACATTAAGTCTGACAATACTCACAAAGCCAGTTACATGTGTCATTGGTTAAGAATGCTTATTTTGCTATTCCTAAGAACCTTGAAGAGTCTAACATAAGAACTGTAATATGATACCTTCTCAATACCTTGTCAATAAAATTTAACCTTGAAGATTGGTTTGTATGAATTGTAATAGGATACCAATAAATTTTAACCTTGAAAAGCTTAGCCAATATACCTGCAGACACCATATTATACGCTACATTTTTTTAGTCTCATCAATAGCAGCTCTCTTCATTATGATGTACCTACTCTTCATTTAATAAAAAAATAGAAGACTTTTTTTTGCAATAAAAAATATATAATTTATTTCCAAACAATTGCTACATGTCTAACCAGCATGTAAACATTTTTTTGAAAGTGCACTCGACTAAACTCCTGCGTACGGTCGTTTGACCGCAGAGCACTTGGATGCGTGGGGTTTTGGAGGGTTGCTACAAGGTTGTTGACGTGGTTAGATAGCCACTAAAGGATAGGCGCCACAGGTTTTAGTCAGGAAAGGGAGAAAAGGAAAGAAAAAGGAAAAAGAGGAGTAGAGTAGGGGCAGGCCCTGTAAAACCTGAAACAGGTAGTGCTCCAAAAAAAAAAAAAAAAGGAGGAACAATTTATAAGAGACAAACTTTAACCCGAACAATCAAACAGTAACCGTTTATTTAATTTAATTTAAAACTCACATTAATACTTGTCGAATAAATATCGAACGTAAACAATAATGATACTATGCTAGTTTTCCCCAAAGTATTCATAACAATCTTAACTAACAAAATAATTATAATTCAGCCTGACGATGGCAAGTGGTGAGCCGTCGCAGATGTCCACAAAGAATAAAAACTAAATGTATTTAGTTCGTTAATCGAACCCTAAACGTAAAAGAAAAGTTTCGTTAATTGTGCCGCTCCCGACGGTTGTAAGTACTTACAAATCGCAGCCGAAAGGGCGAAAGTAACCCATAAAGTGCAATCTAAAATAGATCCACAATGAAAATAGTAGTGTAATTTTGAAACGGCTTGCCTACGTTTCACAAAATAAATTTAAATCCAATGATTTTGATTTCGGTTTCTTGAATTTTATTAAAACCCTTAAGAAATGGTATTAAATAGAAATATCGGGATAGTCTGTTCAGTGCAAGGCATAGAATTGCAGCAAGACATTCAATAGTACAGAAATTTTTATTACAGCAAAACCTGCTCTGAACAAAATTATCCGTAATGACAATTAATTTATATTAATGAAAGACAAAGTACGGAAAAGTTACAGAAATTCTAAATTTGAATATAAATATATATACAGTTTCAAACAATGACTGTAATTCATACGACCTCGATATCTGTTCCACCCTGTATACAATGTATTTTAAAAACAGGAGCAACTACCGTGTGAAGGTAGTGGACTAAGTAGGTCAACGTCCCAGTGAATAATAGGTGTGGTTTTTTTCTTCTCTTTGTATGCAGAAAGAAATTACAAATTGAACAAATCAAACTCTAAATTATTCAACCACTTTAGCCTCCAGTAAAAGCATGTTATTATAAATGATAAATTTTTGTTACACGTTAGTAAATAAGGTTAAACACCGAATGTAACCTAACTCTGTTGTACTGATTTTAGCAATACACTGTTCATTACACAAATGCTGTGTATATTGAATAATAAAGAATTCTGACATTTGATGAAGAATTACCAAACTGTAAATGCCCTTCGTGTTTCGAAGGTGGTAGTTACGTTGTGAAACCAAGACAGCTAATCAGTAGCTATGAGCCAGCATTCCAGTAGGAATAGGTACGGAGGTGATCGGTAGTGGATTCCAATTTGCTAGTTATGTATATAAATAAAGAATAGCTGTTTATTTCGCCGGTATCAAGGCGCTGAAAGTGATACAAGTAAGTACGTTACTAATTACCTTATACAAGCATACCTCTTTTTAGATGCTTAGAGCCGATAGCGATGATTTCGTTTCAACAGACCTATGTTATAAATTTAATTAATCGTGCGAAAGTGCCTAAATGAAAGGATCGATTTACTAAAAGTTGTCGAACATGTGTTAAACTTACCCGAGGATATGAAGATTGAGAATTTCAATAAGATCCGCTTGTAAAGCGTCAGTAAGGTTTTATACCAAAAACCATTACCTTATATGAAAAATTTTCCAAAGAAACGATGCTTAAACATCTTATAAACGGAAGGAAAAATTTTTCTTGAAGATCAATCTCCCCATCGGAAAATGGCGTGTTAAGTAAAAGAAAGATCAGGAACAACGCCCTAACAAAAGCAATATTGCAAACCTTTCAAAACTATTAAAACTAGATAAGAATGTTAAAACCAAATTTTTGATAAATAAATTTTACAGATATCCCATTGTTGTCTTTTAAAAACAAGATTCCTTTTCAAACTTTATTAAATGACCCTAAATCTTCGAGATGGCGCAACTTGTTTAAATACCAAATTTATATCTATAAAGGAATAAAAAGATGTGTACGTTAAATAAATTAGTTTAACTGTAGAGGTGCGAAAAATAATTTTTAGGTACGAAATTAAAAACATTCCCCCAACGAATACGGAAATATTTATTTAGATGTAACTAATTAGTTCATTCATTAAATAACGTAACGGAAGTTATCGAAAATACACGTTATTCACGATAAACACGTAACAGATTTATACATAGATATATGTTATTATTATTTTTTTTTTACAGAAATGTTAAATTAGTCGTCTTTCCTGCAGTTCCGGCGCTGGTAATGTATACGTCATTCTCAATCAGATATTGCTTAAACTTTTCAATGCGATCTTCTTTTTTGAAGTATTCATAAAATCGTAAGGAAAGTATGGACTTCAAGTTCTGGGTTTCAATGATAATATGTTTACCATACTTTGAGTCGATGGTATTCATATCAATCACTTTATATTTTGCACCCACCTCCAAGTCTTTTACGTTCGTGAAGGATTTACAGAAAGTGCTACTGTTCAATGTAGATAGATCCATCTTTACTGATTCGAGAACGCTTTTGAATTTTGAGTTGACACCGGAACTGTCCTTCTATATATTACTGCATCACGATTCTTTATGGTAGAGGGGAGAGTGTGCTTTGAGAATTGCATCAGTAAGCTAATCTGCATCTTATGATCAATAACTGCTATCATCAGGAGATGCTGTCCATTCCTGTATATCGCTCCAGGAATGATATTGCTGCTTGCATTATAACGACTTTACTTGCTCGCAATTGTACTAGGACAAAACACTGTTGAGGAAATGACTCATCTGTAATTTACACATGGTGGGGTTGTAGTATGACCTTGGTCTACTTTTAGCATAGACAACAACCTTTCATTCTTTTTGTTGCTCGCAATTGTACTAGGACAAAACACTGTTAAGGAAATGACTCATCTGTAATTTACACATGGTGGGGTTGTAGTATGACCTTGGTCTACTTTAAGCATAGACAACAACCTTTCATTCTTTTTGTTTCCATAAACTGATTCTATTTCTATATTCCTAAGAAATGTAATATGATACACCTGCAGGTCATTAATTACTCTTTAACCTTGAAAACCCTATATTTAGATATCTAAGAATTGTAGTATGATGGCCTAGCAATTTCTATTTTTAGTTTCAAATTTTGATCTAAATGTGTCCTTGATTTGAGTACCTCTCACATGTTTAAACTTGTTAAATACCCACCTCGTCCTACTTTTAATTTAGAAACACTAAGAAGTGTCATACGATACCCCTACAGGTCAGTAATCTTTGACCTTGACCACTCTATTATTAGATTTCTAGGAATTGTAATATGATGGTGATATTGAAATTTCTATTCACACCTCGCTGTGGTTTATATCACAAAAATGTGTCCTTGACTTAAGTACCTATGACAAAATGTTTAAACTTGTTAAATACACACCTACTTTTAGTTTAGTAAATTATTTCACCTTGACCCAATTTAGTCAATATCAGCACCATTTGACTTTGGTCTACTTTTTAGCATAGACAACGCATTCTTCTTGTTTCCATGAATTGATTCTATTTTTATACTTCTAAGAAATGTCATACGATACCCCTACAGGTCAATAACCTTTGACCTTGACCACACTATTTTTAGACTTCTAAGAATTGTAATATGATGATGACATTGCAATTTCTATTTTTAGCTTCTGCTTCGACGTCTAAGAATTGTAATATGATGATGATGACATTGAAATTTCTATTTTTAGCTTTGACCTTGACCAGCTCCAAAAATTTATATTTCCCGCCAAAAAATTTTACCCTGAAAATTCTATTCTTAGATTTTCTATTTTATAGATTTTCACCTTTTTATATTTCTAAAAAATACGACACCACCGTAGGTCAATAACCTTTGACCTTCAGTACACTATTTTTAGACTTCTAAGGATTGTAATATGATGATGACATTGCAATTTCTATTTTTAGCTTCTGACCTTGACATACAAATTTCTCGCCAGAAATGAGGATGGTGACATTGCAATTTTTAGTGAGCTCCTAAAATTTAAATTTCCCACCAAAAGTTTGATCTTGAAGAAATCCAAAAGGTTACATTTCTCACCAACAGAGGGCGAGTGACCTTGGTCCAGAACCGGCCCCATATTGCTGCTTATACAAGATATCTAATAGACATTTGTAGAAGATTGACTTTTATGAATTGAGTATGGTTACTATGGGGACACTCAGGGTTAACTGTGGTTGTGTGGGGTGCTTTCACCTAGGAAGAAATTTGAAACTGTCAAGACATAGGGCAGCCTCTTCCAATCCATCGGTTGCCAAAAACGTCCATTGAATCCCTCCTATTGTAAGCATAGGGGATTGTAGCTCCATCTTGTTGAAAACAAACCAAATTTAATAGATTTTCTTGTTGCAATTGGGGGGGGGGCAATTTCTAGCATATCAACATAGGTGAAAGAGGTTCCAATTGGTGATAGGAAAAAATGGTCCATATATATTTAGCTTCCAGACCAAAACGCACAGTTATACTTATTTACTTTTCCATTCAGTGAAAAGTGGCTTCGTATGACATAATTAATTTATCCAAGAAATATGTATTGTTTCTTACTAAATTTTGAATCCTCTGGCATGCTCCACCGTTTTAGAAAATTAGTTACTTTTATTTATTGTAAAATCTGAATTTTGTATGGCTTTAATTTAAGTTATTTTTTGATAATTTCATCAAATTTTTCTTCCGGAGTAATCTTCAGTATTTGTAACATAATAAGGCCACTTTATTTCCTCACCTAATGAGAACAGTTTGCATTGGTTATTTGAAATAACTTCAAAAATGAACAACAAAGACTGACAACTGTGCTTCTTGAACATAACAACATTCTTTTTACAGGCGACTTTTCAAAAAATAGCATGCAAATAGTATTCTTAATCGAAATGTTGCCAATTTTCGGAGGCCTATAAATTAATTATTTTTTCTAATAACCATAGCTTGTGTTACATTTCCTGAAAGCGAAAAACTAGAATGTTAAGAGTACTGAAAATTATGTAGGGTGTTCTTTTTCAAATAACAAAATATTGCTTATTCCCGAAAATCGCTGTCTGAGCGTCTGCGCGTCTGCTCACCTGCGCGTCTGTGCGTCTGCTCACCTGCGCGTCTACGGGTTTGCGTGTTTGCGTGTCTGCGTGTCTGCCTGTCAGCGTGCCTGCGTGTCTACGTGTCTGCGTGTCTGCGTGACTGCGTGTCTGCGTGTCGGCGTGTCCGCGTATTGGTGTGTCGACGTGTCGGCGTTTCCGCGTGCCCGCGTGTTGGCGTGTCGACGTGCCGGCGTGTCCGCATGTCCGCGTCTCCGCGTCTCCGCGTCTTCGCGTGTCCGTAGGTCTGCGTGTCCGCGTGTCTGCAGGTCCGCGTGTCTGCGGGTCTGCGCGTCTGCGCATCTACGCGTATGCCTGCGCGCGCGTGCGTGCGCGGGGATATCTTTTGAACCATTAAATCTATCGATATGAAAATTGGTATAAAATTCTCTGCCCTAAAATCTATGTCAAGTTCTTTAATGAGCAAAATCCAACCAGTGGCGGGGCATTTTTAGGGGATCATAAAACTACAAAAAATCATTGTTTTAAAATTTTAAAAAGTTAAGTAAAATAACAAACTAATACTTTTTTATATAATTTCAAAATAAAAAAATATATAATAACCAATGGCGCACTGTTTGTATGGTGCAAAATTGTGCATTTTTTAAATTATCAACCGATTTTTTTGAAAGTCGAGCATTGGTTTTTTTAGATGCCTAAGAATAAATCATTTGTCATAATTAAAATCTTCAAAATGGCGGATCAAAAATGGGGGATTATCGTGTTTATTTAATATATCAACGGTTTTCTTTAAAAGTCGGGTAGTGGGGTTTTTAAAAATCGCTAAGTGAAAATCATTTGTCAAAACTAGAAAATTCAAAATGCCCGATCAAAAATGGGGGATTATAGTATTTAAAATCCGGTATGACTATAATTCAAGTATTGTGGGCTAATGATCAATTTTACAAACTTGTTAATTTGTAAAACGTTATCTAAATAAAAAAAATTTAAAAACTGCCAATGTCGTACTGTTTTTAGGGTGCAAAATTTTTTTGAAGGTTTAGTATTGGGAATTTTTAAGGTCGCTAAGTGTAAATCATTTGTCAAAATTAAAAAATTCAAAATGGAGGATCACAAACGGGGGATCATCGTGTTTATTTAATTTATCACGGGATTTTGTTGAAAGTGGGGTATTGGGGGTTTTTAAGATCTCTAAGTGTAAATAATTTGTCAAAATTAAAAAATTCAAAATGGCGGATCAAAAATGGGGGATTATCGTATTTAAAATCCGATGTGACTAGAATTCAGGTATTATGGGCTTTGAAGTTATTTATTCACATATATGAGGAAGCATTATGGTAGATAATTTAGTAGCGGTTTTTCAGTGGTTTTTGGTGTGGTTGCGCTTTTTGGCCATCCTTCACGTGGGTCATCTTCGAAGAATATGCAACCACGTTTACATACAGCTGCCCACTTTTTAACGGTTGACATGGAATGAGCAGAGTACCCGTAAACTTTTGTCAACCTCGAATGAATTTTCTCAAGCGTTAATCCATCCAAAACGAAGAAATTTATGACCGCACGATATTCAAGTTCATTTATTTTAACGAAAAACACGCAAGACGTCTATTGCAAAAATTCGTGTAAAAAAACTACTTGAGAGAACAAATTGAAACTTATACGAACTAATAATACGTTTCCTCAGGCTGAAAACATAAACTTTTCCTGCTTGGAGCGTCATCTCTGTGTCAGGGAAAGCACTATTCACCTTACCCTTGTTATAGGATGTTTAAAATAACTAAGTTGCTGTAAATTCCCGATATATACAGGAATCCATCATCTTTGAAAATAATTTTAATATACTAAGATCCTTATTTAAACAACTTTTGTTTGAAACTTTGTTCTAAATGTCAATAATAAGACTAGGGGGCTTTGTATCTTAGGTGAGACATAAAAACATCATTAATCCGTTTAGTTACTGCTGGATTGTCTGAAGAACCTCATAATTGGGGCGTGTAGAAGAGTGCATTTCGTTAGGATTGTAGCGAGATACGATAGACGTGTTATTATACTAAAACACAATATTTTGTTTGTTTGGAGTATTTAAGTAATACTAAGGTGTACATATTTTAATGTGAGTATAACAAAAGCAATGCTATTTCAAGTTTATGTTTTAAGAATAAATGTGAATTTATAGACTGTCAACTTAAAAATTTAACGAACAATATTTCTTTTTTAAAATCAATTAGGTGCAAGTTTCTATAAGACAGAATATGATGAATTTTTGAAGAATAAAATGTATTAAATCTTTTACTTTACCATTATTTCTGGCGTTTCATGATTCATGTAGTCAATGGCAATTTATCCATTGGCTGTCAAACGCGGTTGGCTAACCTTTATCTATCTTAATCCGTCCTCTGTGGCCAAAAGAGTCTTATCTGGTCGCGTCCCCGTCAAGATAAGTCCTGAAAGATGACTGCAGAGGCTAAAGTTCGACGTTGGACTCTTTAAATAACGATAGAGTTTTTCCAACTGAAAGTACGGAATATTTTTACTAAATACGTATGTACAGCATGAAATGAGAAGAGAAGCACTGAACTTCAGCAGATATTATTCAAAACGGAATAATTAATTCCGATCGTTATTATTACCATGTTTTTGTGGCTTTAATGATCCAATTGTATACGGATTCCCTTAAGTATTCCACATGAATAATTCAATTAACGCCTATCTCAGTATTATATTCATATATGTATATGTAGAAATGTTTCTGTAGTCGGTATAGGATTAAAAGCAATTTATAAGCCTTGGCAGATGTAATTAAGCGTATGATGGGGCTCTATATGCAATACGTTAAAATGAAATTGCAAACGATCGCACTGTTGGTCATTACCATATTTGCAGTATTCGTATCTGATTGTGACGAACAATTCGTATTACGTTTGGAAAGCTGCCGAAAGAGATATCATTCATGTGTGTTCTGAATAATAAATATTACCACATTGAATCATTTTTTTTTGCTTTGTTTGCTTTAAAATTTGAACTTTATTCTATCATTTGTTTGACACAACTCACAATATTAGTATTTTTATGTGAGCGTAATAGCCAGAAATGATTAATAACCGAAACAACCTGATTCGTTTGCTCACCGAGGTTTTTTTTACCATCCTTAAATGTCCGTGCTTGGCGTTTAAAAGAGGCATAAAATATTTCGCGTTTTACTGTGTGTATAAATATGTATAACCCTAATGAATAATCGATACTTCAAATTGTTTGGTTTAAACTTTTCCAATTTCTTGTTTCCGCTAACACAACTTGTAAAATTCTTTGCAACCAGATTTACTATTTAAATTACCTGCCGTACCCGTGTTTGGATGAATTTTAAATTTGTAGAATTAGTAAGGAAATTGATAAACTTATTCCTTTGCGTTATTGGAAATCAACCCTTCTGGGAAAAGCTTCTGTCCTAATTACCTATCAAAGATGGTAGTGAATATTAAAGTTTAACGTTCAGTACTGAACGTTCTTGAGATAAATGTGCAATGTATAAGGTGTGAATAACATTACCATTACAAGTTAAACGGTTTCTGTAACGTTTACATTTTCGGTGGTACACAAAATGGCTCAAATTAGTAACTTGAGCTCGTTAAATCCGAATCGTGAAAATTAGTGTATTTTTACATTAAATTTTTGTATGCGGCGGACAGAACATATAAAATATAGTAGCACGCTAACATAAATTCTAGCAAGGGAAGCACCTGGAAAAACTGGAACGAATAAAAACATAAAAGAGTACAATAAAGCCTCGAAAAAAATCCGCTTTTACAAGCACCTCTAAAGTTAAAACTAATTGGGGCCCGTGTCAGCATTACTCGGTTCTGCTATCAACCAGTCGGCTTGGTAAATAATGAGATGTCCATTTAGCAACGGTGCATCTCTGCCCTAGGTTCTAGAATAAATGATGTTCCCAGAGTCGTTTGTTGCGAGGTGACGGAGTGACTTGTTAGCTGCCCGACGACTTCGGGTAAGTGATCTGAGCTTAGGGACGGAGCTTTAATTATCTTCATTCATCGTTGCTCAGATACAACTGGGATTTTCATGTCGACAACTAGCATTGATATCTAACCACCACTTAGTTCCGTCCTATGAAATGATACGCTTTTACCAATATAATTGCGTGAAATTTTAGTTTTCATCAAACTAACCGGGTATAGAACTCGCAAGTTAACGATTTAATGGAATATCACAATTAGTACTTGCAATCAACGTAATTTGCTGTAACTTACTTTAATACTGTTGAAACTAATCTAATACTAAATACTATTGTAGTTTGAGTATTGTACCGATGTGTCTAACATACTGTAAGATATTTGTGATATCTGTGGCCATTGAACTACACGCTTATAGCATACAGTTCAATGTCTGTGGCAATTTTATCAAGAATACAAGTATCTAAAGTTTTTAATTGTTAGAAAATGTTATTACGTTCAGTTTAAAGGTTTGAGGAAGTAATTTTTTGAATTAAATAAGTGTAACATGTACGGTATATGTACAACATACATTGATAAAAAAGGAACTGTTTGCAATAAATGGACATAAAGCGAATATGTCGTTTCTTTATGACTGCATATCTTTCTTTCCAAGTATGCTGACATAAACCAGAAATTATGTATCGTTTACCAGAAGTATTTGCAATTCGTAAATACTCGCACGCAAACGTATTGTCACCAAAATTCATTCGATAACATTAATCATTAGTAATATTGAAAAATTAAAACATTGTGTTCTCTCTGAACCTACTTTACAAAAATATTCCAGTGTTTTCCAGCTCGCTCAGTAACGTTTCTTGGATATACGGTCTCCTGTATTTATTTAGCTAGTTGATTGTCAACAAGTTGTAGTTATTTGTAGAATCTATTTCCAAGACCCTACCGAATATCCATATTGCAATAAATTATTGCGCCTTTTTTACCAACCTATTTCATACATTAGATGCTTGACACGGAGTACCTTTTACAATCTTTAATTTAAGAGATTAAATACCTGTTCTTCTCTACTTGTTGGTTGTTTTATTAGATAGGATAGCCCAAAATTAATATGGACCTGCTGGTTTTCAAGCTAAAAATAAATCCTAATTTTTTATTGGGTGGGGAGGGGTGGGGGGGAGCACCCACAACGGCACACAATACAAATAAGTAACCACTAGAACTGCCGCGGCGGTCAATTTGACCGCGTGCCTTCTTAAAATGTTTTTTCTCCGTTGTGCTTGGAGTTACGGTGTTGACTTATTATGACTTTTTCTAGATTTTTATGTACTTTTAGAATATAATAGTATATTATGTTATTAGGAGTAAAAGTGATACTTTATGAGGCGAAGCTGAATGTTTATTTTGCCGAACGAAGTGAGGCAAATAATTCAGCTGAGCTACATAAAGTCACTTTTACTCCGAATAACATATACTTTTTATCCGCAAACGTAAAAATAATAGGTAAAGATCGAAAGGAAAGATCAAACATAATTAGCAGGTGAAAGAATAAGATAATCAGGACGCTTTGCATGTAAACGCTTTGCAAGGAATGAAACCATAACAACGCACTTTCAATAAGCACATTTGGTAAAAATAAAAATGCCTAGGCACAAAAGTACAACTTTTACTCCATGTCTGAAAAGTAAAACTTTTATCTTTGACATTGAGTCATAGAAGTGTCACTTTTGTGATGCTTGCGGATAAAAAAATATATTAAGAAAATTAAGCCGCTTTAGAGTTTTTCTGTAGTATTTGTATTACTGCGGGAACCGTCATTTTGACCGTTCATATGTTCATAATCAGTTTCGAGGTTGTATAGCAAAAATAATTACAACCCTGAGATAAAACAATGTATTTTTCTATTATTGTGGTAATTTTTAAGAGTTTACTGCAAGTCAGAACTTGTTTAGGCGTGTCCGAAGTTATGAATAATCTTCGCTATTTTTACCTAAGCGCCCAAGATGAAAAATGCATATTATAACTTGTTTCAAGTACTTTGAAATTTCAAATTATTTGCAAGTGAACGTTCTTGTGAGATACTTCTGTACTTATTATGGGGTTAATTTCATAGTAAAAAAATGTGGTCGCCTCGCGTTTTACACAACAACAGGCTTTAGATTATCTTTAGATTATCTGAATGCGAATCCGAAAAAGCAAATAACAACTCTGAAGATGGTGAAATGGTATATGGGAAGTTGTGGAATCAAGTGGACCTTATGTTGGCCGTATAGTTCAAAGAAATGTTATACGAAATACTCCTAACTCTGTGCTAAGTGCATTTCGATTGCTTATAGATAACACAACGCTAAAACACATTCAGAAATGTACTGAAAATGAAGCTTAACGACAACTAGGAGATGATACAAACTGGTCATTATCTCTACAAGAAGTTGACGCTTTTCTGGCAATATTGCTAGCTCGGGGTGCTTACGGGGCAAGAACATTACAGCTTGACAGTTTATGGTCTGTTACTTGGGGACCGCAATTTTTCGTGGGACCATGTGACGCAATCGATTTCGTGAAATCGAGATTTTTAAGATTTGATAAGCGATCAACACGAAAAAAACGTCTGGTTAGTGATGTTTGCTTTGGCGTCCGAAATATGGGATAAATTCAGTAACTGTAAAGCTTGCTATGTTCCAGGAGCAAACATTACAGTAGACGAATAACTATCTCCTACTAAATCTAGATGCAGATTTACACAATATATGGCGGATAAGCCTAATATATTTGGTGTAAAATTTTGGCTAGCTGTTGATACGAATTCTAAATATCTCCTGAATGGTTTTCCTTATTTATGAAAAGATGATATGCGTCCTAACAACCAACCCCTTCCAGAATATCTTGTTTTAAAATTAATGGAACCTTTCCTAAATATCGGTAGAAGTGTTATTACCGACAACTTTTAGCAACAGTGGTGGCAAAAAACAACACAATAGTAGGCACAATGAACCGAGCAAGAAGAAGAACCAATTTCTATCAAGAATAAAAGGGCACAGTTATATTCTACCACAGTAATGAAAAATGATAAAAGCACATTGTCAATTTATCAGGGTAAAGTTAATGAAAATGTCATATTGATAACTACGCTACATCCAAATGTGGCTATAGATGATGGAAAAAAGAAGAAACCTGAGACAGTATTGTATTACAAATTGGGGTAGAAGTGTTGGACCAAATGCCTATAAAATATTCTACAAAAGCTGGTTCATGTAGATGGCCAGTTCATGTGTTTTACAATGTTTTAAATATTGCCACAATCAACGCCTGGATATTTTATAAGGTAGTCTTAGGCAGTAAAATAAAAAGAAAAGACTTTATTTTTACTCTAGCTGAGGAACTAAGAAAAGAGTATTTCGATTCGAACCAAGATTTTTGTGCAAGTACCAGCACATCTGATACAACGAAGCCTAAAAAACACCATCAGTGCCAAATTAAAAAATGTGACCGAATTCTAAATGTATTAGAATCAATTTGATTTTTATTTAATTAAAATGAATATTTACCTAAAATGTGTTTTTTTATGTTTCTTTCTCAATTAATTGTAAAATATATAAAGAAGGTATCTCACAATTACCTTTCTTGCCCAGAGGTCAAAATGACCGGCTACGGCAGTTTTAGGTACAGTAGCCGGCGGTGCTAGTGTTAAATATTTTATATTTTAATTAAAATACAGGTAATTCATGTAAAAATGAGTTTAAATATTTTTGCAAATGCGCAATAAACATGATCTTAATCTAACGTATTAGCAAAATTTCTCGAGAAAAATTAATTAATTTAATTCACGATATAATAAACATTTTTTTAATGTCATTAGTATTTATAAATTTGTTAGCAATTTCATTAATATCTGTATTGTTATTACAATTTTTATACACATTTAGAATTGATTAGAAATCTTCTTTACTTTATACTGGATCGTAGATATGTCTTTAAGCGTCTTAATGCAGAAAATGACCGCTCAGAACTACACTAACTCACTCGTATGGTTTGTGCAATCCGAATAAATTTTACAAATTCTAGCCACTTATCACGCAAAGAAGCATTATCAGAATTGCGTAAAACATTTACTACATCGGATAAGTTAGCCACTTTTTCATTTTTTGTATTACCTACGTTTAGAAACATATATCTCAATGTAACGCGAGTTTGTCCTTATTAAAGTCTGATCCGTAAAAGAGGAGAACTTCATACCTTATCGGCATTAGCTTTTCCTATGGTAAATGCTTCCAATCGCAAAATCAGTTGTATCACATCACTATTAAATCTATATTTCACTGAATTTACAATAAAGTCGATGATTGCAAAAAAATTTCTGGCTGAATATTTTCTTCTGGCCTCCCACTGCTGTCATCAAAATGTTTTGACATTTTTCTCACCTGCGGTAAAACTGGTTCACAGATATTTAATTTGGTAGCTGTTTCTGCTATTTCTTTACACAAGCTTTTAAATTCATTTCTTTGAGGGATTACAGTTGCAGATAAGTTTTCCACGTAAAATGATTTGGTAAAACAAGCATTTGCTTTGAAGAACAGAACTTAACTGTTCAACTCAATAAAACACAGAAATTACTGTTTTCAATAAAAAGAAACACTTGTATTGATTTAAACTCGCAAGATACCCACTGGCTTTACTACCGATTTCGCTGAATTCTTTTGACATTTCTCCAAAAAATAATAATAGGGTATCATAATTGGATTCTAAAATTTTCAGAGATTTGATCAGTACACAGCATCTTGTTGGAATAACGGTCTTAATGGTGTATATTGTCGAATAGGTTGATTCTCATTGGAACACGTTATGTCTTCTTAGAGAGTTTTAAATGTTGGCAATAGTTAAATAAATTTTGCCAACTTTTCGGAGAATTTCTGACGTAGAATCGCGAAGAAGTCACGCACATCACTGATATTTTGCATCGGATCTTGTACCACTACATTTAAATTATGTGCGGATCAATGAATAAAAACGGCCCTTGGTTCCAATTCTGCAATCCTACTTTGCAAGCCAACATTGTCCATGACAGTCCTCTAAATCAAGTGCAAAATGTTGTAGAACTTCAAATAATGCATTAGCAACTGTCGAAATGGTTTCGTAGAAAACGATATTGTCATCAAAGAATCTGAAACATGTGCTTAGTTGTTCCTTAGCAGTAAGGTCAGACGTTTCATGGAGGATTAATGAATAGTACTTTCTTCACTGCATTTACGTTCATTTGCTGGATGCCATTAGCAAGTAAAGAAATTATTTCATTTAAAACATCCTGGGAAATCCACTTATATTTACTATTACTACTCTTTAACCACAATTTTTATTTAGGTACATGTTCGGCCCTGAGACGAACTAGTTGATAAATATTTGAGGGTTCATCACTATGACCTCGAACAGCTATCTCTTGCTGGCATAAGTGTTGTAAAGAAGATATTATCTTACGAAAAGCTTAATGAGCATTTTTCATTTCTTGTAATTTATTTTTGGAATGACCCTTTTTCGTGAATTTTAAAACATTAGAAGGGATTTTGCCACTTACTAAATCCGTTTGTAACAAATGAATTAACGAATCCTTCTCAGCTGAGGTAACACTTGTAGATGGAAGCAGTGTATTAGATTCAACAGAAACCTTACATACATTACAAAATACTTTATCAACATTTTTATCGACGATTTCCTGGAAAGCGAGCTGGAAGTGCTGGCAGAACAACTGGCACTGCTGACAACAGAAGGAATTTGCACTTTAACATTCTCTGTCTCACTCTCCCCTTTTTGATTTGAATGCGTCCGTTTAGATGAAGATGAATCAGAAGATAAACGTATTACAAACTTATACATATTTTTAATATGATTATCATATCGAATATAAATACACTAACACTACTCAGGTACACTCACATATATCTAAAATACCCTACAGAACGACCAACGACAACTTTTCACTCATACTAAAAGATTTGAACGATGGTTTTGTAGCAACTTAGCCGAATCAAATGATAAATCTTGCACACTATAAAAAACAAAAGTATAAATGAAATGGTATGTCAATCTGCATAGGTAGGTACTTAAATCTTATCGCACTACCGCGCCGCGCCGACTAGTCAAAGCTGCGCGCCGCGCTTGATAGTAAACCAAAGCGGCTGGAGCATGGAAGGCGATAAAAATATTACATTACATATTTAGCTGGTTAGCCTTTGCAATTCTACTAAGTGTGAAATTATCTAAATTTTAAAACAAACGAATTAGGTTCGCTTGAAAACAATCCATTGTTAGTAGTATTTATTAAAGTTTACAATCCCGTTATTATTTATTATTTCACGTATAATTCCCATAGTTACCATTGTTGAGACAAGTCATATCGTATAGTAGCATATGTGATGAAAATAAACACTCACATACCAGTTACATTGAAAAATAGATAAACACGTTACAGTTTTGCCGGAAATACAGCCAAGTTACAGAAATTAGTAGTAACTATTGACTGGTGATGTAACATGTTTTCAAAAATTATAATCATTCTTTATCGTATCTAACAGTAAATTATTTTAAACCTTTGACTTATTATAATGCTTCGTCTGTGGGTGCTCCCCACCCCCAGAAAATTTTCTGTGGGTGCTTCAACCCTCCAGCACCCACGTAGTCGGCACCGGTGAATTCTATTTCGACCTAAATACTATTCATTTCTTGGGAGTCATGGAGTCTACCCTCTGATTATACAATCTTGATTATCTAACATTCTGTTCAAGAGGTGATTAGACAAATTTAATTCTCTATTTTCGGATATAGCCCTAATCGTGTATCAACGGCAATTTATTTATCTTTTTAGATAACCAAGAACAGATTAGAATGAAATCTCTGGGTCCACTATGTAAAGTTCTGAAACACACATTTACATATTATTCATTATGTTCACTTTAAAAATTAGAATTGTCTGTTGTAACAAAAGTGTATCTGTTGTATCTTATATGTAACTTATATTATTAAGTACTCGTACACCTGGTTTAGTTTGAAGAAAAAATTCCTTTAATTTTTCATTTACTTCGAACATAATTACTGATGGCCGAAAAAACATATATTCTACGGAACCGCGCCGTTTAATCTTAGACTGCTTCATCCCACTAGTAATTTCTCTTGTATAGGTTATTTTCCTCTTACTTTTGTTTTAGCTTTATTAACCAATAAAAATTCAAAATCTTCTATATGTAAAAGGTCTTGATATCTGATCAGTTATTAAATTCAATCTGAATAATTGTCCTACGAGCTTCCGGCCCACACAAACATACATAACCCTTTTTTAGGGGCAAAAATCGATCGCAACATCGATTTTTTACTAAATTTCTATGAAAAAGCGTATCTATTACTATATTTATTTCAACATAATGACCTAGTAGGCATTATTCATTTGCAAAACTAACATGTGATTTTTACTAAGAAAGACATTGCTTACAATATGTAATTTAAAATTCTTTATTTTGTAACAATTAATATTAAATTCATCCTTATTTCCATTGAGAGGTTGAGTCAAAATCGATACCATTTGAAACTGATTCACTGCAAGGTTTTATTAGTAGTAGTTCGTATATTTATCCTTTTTATTTTTGCATTGTGATTCGAATTTATTTTCAATCCTCTTCAGTGGCGTATTGTGAATTTATTTTTACAAAAAATTGTTAGATAATGTATTGAGATGATATTTGTTAAGCTAAATATTGTAGTAAGAGAGATATGAGCTCAGTAAAGTACATGTTAAAAAGGGCGAAATCAGAACAGATTTAACAAGGTTCATATAACGTTTAAAAGTGAAATTAAATAAATATTATGTTACAAATTTACATAATAGTGTGATTAGGAAGTGTTACAACTTAAATTAACATTCTAAATGTAGTTTAAGCATAAAAGTTGAAAAACCAGGTTATGATGATCTTGAACGTAGTGGTTGAGATGGACTCTTTCCAAATAAACCATAAAAGTGTTAGAAACTGATGAGTCCTCATGTATTTTGGGTCATAGAATCCACTTTTCTTTGTAGTTTTCTTGTAGGAAGTAGAATAAGTTAGATATAAGTAAATCTGTATATGAAAATTTGCATGTTTATTGAAATTTGGATAGTTTAAGAATTTTAAAAGGAAATATGCCATGTGAGGTACCTATGAAAAGTAAAAGTTGCATAATTATGTTTTTAAGATCTGTCTACTTATAAGAAAGTTATGTGTAAAAATAATAATAATTTTCTGAAAATAATTATCCACTGAGAATTAAGAAGTGTTATGTTTGTATTGACAAAATATGCTAAGGTGATTGGTGGTTATCCAGAAGTTATATAAGGAAGTGGTAAACATTTTATGATTATCTTGTAATTCTTAAAATGTGAACATGTCACTCGAGGTGTACATGAATTAAAAATTTAAGATCGTGCATGTGGTTCGTATAACCTAAAAATTAATAATACTAAATAAATGAAATTTAAAATTGTAAGCAATAAGGTTAACGTAAGCATAGTCCTGGTGATGTGTTGTCGGTATACAAGTGAATATAAATCGAATTATTTCAGTTATTTGTTTTAAATTAAAATTATTTTAACCAAATTACCATTGCGTTATTATTTTAATCGAAATAAAAATTAAAAGTCGCAAGTACACAATAATTTGAATGTAGATAAAATTATTGCATTTTCGGATACAACAACCTGAAACTAAATTACTACATTTATTAATCTTGTAAAATAAATTAAAGTCTATTGGAACAGTGACCAAGCGAATATTGATGCAGCATACCTATGTATGTTGGTGCTGTAGACCTTCCACCGATGGAGCAAATATTTATGCAGCATATCTATAATATGGTGGTGCTGTAGATCTTCCACCGATGGGTCAATGATATCAATGGAATTCGTATTACTTCTGACTTGGACATTGGAACATCAATAGTGGAAATTGGATCAGTTGAAAGAACGTACACGTTAGTGTGAGTTTATGAATCTTATACATTTATTTGAGGTTACGCTGAGTACTATTATTATTCATTTATGTGCATTTATGTAAAGGATGCAAGTGAATTATATATTAGTCTGGAAATAGTACAACCACTTATTGATTTTGTAGTGATTCAATATTACTTTAAAAGGAAAAAGATATTTACCCAAATTAGATTGCCATAATAGTTTAGTCATGATGAGATACACGCACATATTCAGGTCAATGAAACTAGCATGCGCACATGTTATATATTTGCAGATGATGCAAATGAAGAAGAATGAAATTAAATTATTCACAATTCAGATTTATTTTAAAATCACAATTGTATTTATTTTACAAAGAACCTTACGTAAATGTTTAATGTTTTTAATACTGAACTATATTGAACCCCATCCCTTTAGATGCTAGTAGAGGCAATTTATTTAAACAAGATCAAAAATAATTATCATATTAAATTAATTATGGCACAATGTGCTGAAGTTGTAATCAAATATATTACAATTTACTAATACAATTAATCTCTATTGTTTCATTCAATTCAAATGTGGTGATAAATTATTATTCTATCATAAAAAATAAATATAAATATTAAAATTATTATATATTTACATCACAGTATATTTAAATATGAATTACGTTTCCTAATTGAATATGCATTATACTTTGTTGTCCGAAATTCTAGTATTGAATTTATTTGGTATTTTATCCATGCCATCTTAGGAATTTCCTTCATCATGGAAGTTAGAAAATATTCAATCTATGCCCAAAAAGGCGACAGTGCAGACCGCAATCGATCGATTGCCATCGCTTCCATGTTTTGTGAAGTCATGAAAAAGTCATCGAGTTTCTACTTATTTTCTTTCCTTGAATCCAACAAATTCTGTAGTGACTACTAACATGGTTTTAGGCAGAGTAGTTTAACACGTGACCTTTTAAACACTGGAATAATCGTCCTAATTCCTCTTTTCCTTTCATTTATGATGTGAAAAAATTTAAGGTAGTCGTTGATAGGTTTTTTGCACTCCAAAATCCCTATACACCTTCTTAAGCGTTCATGAGTACTTTAGCACTTTAGGCTGAACCTAGACAGTTTAGGGCCACCATTAATAATAAACCGTGGTCACTTGTTGGTGTTTTGAGTATAATAAAGCTTGTTAAAAACCCGCAGAAAGCAATGACCGTTTTGACTGATTTAGAGTATATCGGTTATAATCTTGCAAGATAAATTAATAATAAATAAAATAAATTTAAATTCCTATAAAACAACTCTTTGTACTGAAATTATGATGAAAAATCTTACCACAAAACGTGAGTAAAAGATATATAAGTTCTAAAACATATACATTGAATTACTCAGTGGCTCAGCGGTGAAGGTGTCAGAATCTGCGAGTAGTCAAGTGCTTGGGAAAAAATAATATCAAATGAATTCGATTGAGGTGCGAAATCAGTTCTTCGCAGGACTAACGCAGATGAAGGAAGCAGGTTGTAGGCTTCTGAAACGTAGCGCTATAAAAGCAAAAACTGTGGAAATAGGCCGACCTATTCAACTAATACGAGACCACAGTTGCAAAACACATAATATATAATTTGTTTAATAGTTGTAGGAAAAATCGCCCCGGTCAATTAGCCTCTAAAAGCTCACTCCCAAGAAAATTCTCCCCTTGGGATATTCCCCCTGAATCTTTGCTCTCTGAATATACGCCGCGGAATATTCGCCCCTGGTAAAATTGCCCCCGGAATATTGGCTCCCATGAAAACTCGCCCCCTAAGAAAATTTGCTCCCGCCGGAATACTCGCCCCTCAGGAAACTCGCCCAATAGAAATGGGTACTGTTTTTGATTATATGCAGTCGTCCCGATCGTGTAACTCCGCACTCGTAACAATATTTATCATGTTCCGCATTACATTATTTTAATGTAATAATTAAAAAGATTATGATAGTAAGTGTTTGTTAATAGTAATAACTAAAACAATTAATTTTATTCCTCACTCGCAGTCTTTGAAACGTCACACACTCACCCATAAGGCACCCTCTTTACTATACATGTACGATTTCTTATAAAATCTTTCCCACTACCATGACACATTTTGTGTGTCCTCTTAGAGTTAAATATTGTATAAGTTATGTCGTAAATGAATATATGTATACTTCCTTCCAAACAATAGGTGCAAATGAACAATTTTTTTTTAGAATTACAACATTTTCATGCAATTTTCTTCGATAAAGATAGCGTTTGTTACTAACAGTGATTTAAAAATTCATTAAATCTTAAGTAAAACTATGTAGTATTTACTACATAGTTCTACTTAAGATTTAATGAATTAAATTAGCAGAAGCAATGGTAAATACAAAGATGCAAATAAATTATCACAAGATATATCACCGCAATGGCCTTTATTTAAGAAAATGAACCACCTGTTGGGAAATAACAAAATGTGAAGGAATGCGGTTGTCAGGAGGTGGTATTGTGAGCCGATAGCCTGGAGAAAATCGATATATTCCGCTTATATAAATGGTCAAAAATCACCATGGTCACCCTATTAATATAAACACATCGTCACCTGAGAGCAGAACTTATATGTCCAAAAATGCAACTTTCATATTTTAACTCCATCCTAAGCGGAAAAACGAGCTCTATTTCATGCAGAAGCAGCCTATGTCTATATTGGAGGGGAGACTAATAAAATCGCTTATTACCAACTACCCTATCTCTCGGGTGCGTGTATTGTTCAGTGCAGAAGTGTTCTATGTGCGGTGAAGTATATTAGATGCGTACGCATCCGTTGTGCTGTTGGATATAGACTTGTTCTGACCTAGTCGTAGTAACTTTATATATGACGTGATTTAAATTTCGACATGTTTAGTTCAAGAATTGAAAAAATTAAAGCTATGCTCCAGCAAAACAAAGCATGAACGTATTATGATAATGTGTCTTTTATGAACTGCCACTATTATATCTTACTATGTACAGCTTTGTAATGTTATTTGATTTTAGTGTCGAATAATTACATAGGTTAAATTATTATCAGTTTTTGTTATGAACGAATAAGTTCAAAAGTAAATATGTAACTACAAATTATTATTATTACCATAAACATAAAATTTGCATCGATTGGAGCTTGTATCTCGATAGCTGGTTAGAGCGCTACTCTAGTAAAGTAGATGTCGTAGGTTCAGATCCTACTTGAGGTAAACTTTTTATTTATGTATTTAATAAAATTAATAGTAATTTTAGATTATATAGGCTGACCTTGTTGTGTGGTATCGTGTTTTAGAATACTAAATCTAATGAAATCAGCCATCAAAACTATTTGCGATTGCTGAATCTTTATTTGCCTAATTTAATTTTGGATTTCGAAGAAAAAAATCAGACCTCGTGAAAGATCAAATGAATACCAAGCTATGTCTTAAGAGAAATTGATGGATTGTGAGAATTTAGAGCCTCTACAGCATTTGCATTTTTCGGAAACATCGTTGAGCAACAAATCATGGCTACTTCAGTCTTTACCTTCTACTCACTTTCTGAGAGAAACTTTATTGCTCAATAATCGGAGAGCAGTTTGCCCTGAGCCTTCAAAAGTAGTTCCTTCAGTAGCAGATAATTCAAACACGGCTTGTAGGGAGGTTTCAGAAACCCTTCGTGAAGATTTCTTCTTCAGAAAGCGACCCTTTTGCTGGAGATAACGAGGATAATGATCCGGACTGAGCTATGCGGTCATCGGCCAAACAGTTGCACCCTGTCTGGTAGTAGTGAGTCAGATAATCAAGGATCTAAATCTGAAAGATTTAAAGGAAATAAACCAAATACAAATACTCGAAAACAGTAACGAAATATCCACTGGAGAAGAAAAATGATTAAAAGCTCCAGAAACAACGGTAAAGTGTACGCCTCAGAGAAAAATTAAAGCACCTTGCCAGAATTGTAGAATGAAGTGCACCAACAAAATTAGCGAAGACCAAAGAATTGTAATATTTAATTATTTCTGGGAACATCAACCGACAAAGGGATTATATTTCTAAATACGTAGAATTGAATAAAAAAGCAAGACATAGTCACACAATAAAGCGGCAAGAAGAGAATGTAAATAATCTAAGAGAAGTACAATCATCGTTAACTCAGCCACAAAGTAGAAGAAATTACACATGCATTTGTCGCCTTCCTGTGGCAGCTATATAGTGGCAGTGTGCAAAATTTTTTTCCTAAATACGCTAAATAGACGGTGAGAACAGTGAGAGAAACAGGTGAGGTCTGTAAAAATTTTACGTTCGACGAAACCATGAAACAAACAGTTCTTGATCGCATTAATTACTTAGTAAAATGAAAAAAATTGTAACTCCTTGATATTGTTTTTGCGCTCAGAACTATTCTGTGTTCAAGAGTAAAATATGAGCACCATTCTCCCGTACATAGAATAGGCAAAAATTACACAGGCATGCTATGTCCACTTTTTCTGTAAAAAGTAGTGCCATCCGGTATACAACAAGATTCAAAATAAAGCAACATAATTGTTTTTCGAATGAAAATGCTTATCCTATTGTTGGAAAAACAAAAAAAAAAACCTCCTGTAAAATTGGTTTCTTGTGACTTCGGATAGTTCTGCTCTCAAATGACCACATGTATCCTAGTTAGAGCGATTGCAAAAATGAGAAAATAGTAATTACTCCACTTGACCTTTACACAAAGGGGGTTAAAACACGGATTCAAGACCAAGATTGCAACCATTCGTTCATTATGCAAAACTGTATAACATTCACCAATCTGTCTATGTCTACCTAAAAATACGTTTCAAATAAACATTGTAGTTTTAATTTAAGAATCGGAAAATACTTTGCGCTAAACAAATTTAAAATTTTATATTTAAATGCAAAACGCACCAAAACCCTTTCATCAATAAAATTAACATACGTTAATTGCTTTTTATCTTATCCAAAGCTACACAGTATGCACACAATCACTCACTAAATAACCATATCACATGCTCCTTGTAATAAATAAATCGATGCTAAAAATAGAAATTAATAGAATTAATAGAAAAGTAAATGTAAATAACAATAAAAGGTAAAGCACATCAAGTATTTCAATAGAGGAACAAACTACGTCGCTCTCATATTGTAAATGATAAAAGGATATTTTCGCGGCATTTGACCTTAAATAACTATTTTTGCAGAAACAATTTCGGATGGATCGTTTTTCAAATTATTTATAACACCAAAATAATAGTCCCAAAGACAATTTTTTCACCAGGGTGTATTTTGCAGATATGATATTTGGAATCCTTAAATAATTGGACTAATAAATGGGCTCATTATTTATTTTTCGTTTTGGGCGAAGTTGTCATGAAACTTTACATAGGAAAAGATTGTTCATATGTACTTCTAAAAGTCATTGTAAAATATTTGTAAACTTTTAATTTAACGTCATTTCAGTCTGCTTCCTGGATTTTGTATATTCTAATTTAATTTCAAATATGTCTCCGGCAAAAAATTATTACAGATCAGCTTAATTAAATGATTTTGATATGAATTGATGAATATTTTATACTTAGGTAGTTCTTTGACCAACGTTCAGCCGCCTTTTGCAAAAATATATGAACTGTCTACCACTCCAAAAATACACTGTGTTTGTGAGTTAGGCATGGGATGTTCAGCTCACCTTTACCGTTAGATAAATAAAACTGCACACCTTTGTAAAGTATATTATTGATTGCGGAAATTAAAGCAAGAAAATAAAAACATATTAGAACAATTAGCCGGGCGGTCCCATCTGACTCTTATCGGTGCGAGAAAGAGCGAACAGGAACCCAGTCAACATCACTTTGCCATGGGGTGGGAAGGGGTGACAGACCTATGACGTAGCTTCACGAAGATAATTACGATAGTTGAGTGGCGGAGTCCTGAGAAGATGATATCTGTATCAGCATAAAACGGGAATTGAATTTTGACAAAGGACTCAACGATTCATCGCGTTACGTAACATTGCTTATTCGGTGAGCTCTCCTTTTCTTTCAATGAGGGTTTGACTATACACTGCATTTTGCTAGAAAATAAAAACTCTTCTATTGACTAATCAAACAAATCGATCGGTGTTTAATTATCGGTGGTATGAACTTTCAACTACTATGATTAAACTAAGAAAGATATAGACTAATTATCATAGCGAGTGCTCAAAATAACCCGATTAACTGAAGATGTTACCTCGTAGTCTGAATTTTCTTCGAACGAGGCAAAACAGCGAATTTTTACTGTTTACGGCTTATATCAACTCCGTTGAAACGAAAGCTGACCTTTCTGATATCGTTTTTAATTAATAAAAATTATTTCACAGTGATGGATAATATGTAACTAAAAAAACTATTACATAAGAAAGTGATGAAGGAATAAAATGTATCAAGTGAGCATAAATTATTGTCAAAAAAAGAGTTAATTGTTTTTATAATAATTTTAAAACAGCCATATCTAATCAAAATTATAGGTATATTTCAATCCCTTACACGAATGAAACATCTTTAATTTATAAATCTTTAGCTAAATATGAAATAAAACCAGCGTTTGAGTCACAAAATAAAGACTCAAAATTAAACTGAGGATCAAACATGATCGAAATATATGTAAGTTTAAAAATAGTGTTGTAATGTTTGATAGAAGTACCATACAATAAGCTTTATTATATAATTTATAAACGTCGAATAAATTTCTATTCAATATATATATATATATATATATATATATATATATATATATATATATATATATATATATATATATATATATGATGATACGTTTATGTGATAGTAATAATTGTATATAAAAATAAGAACAATAATAAAACAGAAATAATCGTGGGACAGTTTCGGTAGGATTTAATCAATCATAGGTGTGATATAGCTACATTTATGAAATTAAAATAATGAATAGATAAGCACACATATAATCATGCATCAGATTCTACGTTAAATAAACTCTAGTTAACAGTAACATCAGATAAATAAAGGTTGTACAGGAGAATATATTTATTGCATGTGTTCGACATGCTTCGGAAGGCATAATTTATGTATTTTCGTTGATAATATGTATTGAAATTATATAAACAAAAGTGTGCGCATTGAAGAATTATTTTGATAAATACTTACTTTGGGTGGTCTAGATGAAGTTATATACTGTGGAGTGATAATCATATGTGAAATAAATGGATGTGTGTGCAAAATAGTGCAGGTCCCTTTGGAGAACAAAAAATTTAGTGCAGCCAGACTAGAATTGTATGAGGACTTATGTTTTTGAGGGCGTAGCCGAATATGAACCTAATTTGTCCTTGAAAAATAGTTTTAATTAATTGTAAGTAAAATGTAATTACTGGCACAATGTACAAGAGGGCCTATTTTTTGTATAATATATTGAATCTTATGAAAAATGTAGCACGTGGGGTACCAAAATAAATAGAATTGCGCATAGATTCCAGAGATAATTTTAGTTTTAAGGCAGTAATAGATGTAAGAAAGTTATTTGTACGATTAAAAATTATTAACATTTAGAAAATGGATTATCCAGTCATACCATTTGCTGGTATGATCATATCACTATAGGAAAGCTAAAATTTAAGAAAAAAATGAGTAAAGATGGTAAATTTTTCTAATCACTTCTTGTTAGAATTTAGAAGGTAGAACATGATTGTATCACTAAGAGCTGGCATAAACAATAGAGAATATTTTCATAACCTAAATTTGAACAGCGGTGAATACATCTTTGACTGAAATTGTTTAACCTAATGAATCATTTTATTTGTTAAAATCGAAAAGTGTATTTAACGTATAAAATTATTATTCTACGTTATTATGAATTGTATTAATAATAAATACAAATAAAATTGAACGTGAGTTATATTAATTTCAATAAAATTAAATTAAAACGTACAATTAAATCATATTACCGTATTGTAGAATTGATGTACTTGTTGCATGTAATACACAAAATAAACCTAAGTGCTCCGATTATAAGTAGAAGCAATTTTTCAAAATTGGTGGCGATTCCAACATCATAAAGAAAATTTGGTACATCATAAATATTAATGCTTCGGTCTCAAAGAAGTTGAAACGCTTCCGGTCTTGGGTGTCTAGCTAAAGGGTACTTTTGTTCATAAATCTGAACCTAAGATAGTGTGGGCAGCAACCATATCCTAACACGGCCTGGCCGAGAAGCGGTCCAGAACCATGGTAACACTCGCTCACAAAAGGTCAGACTCTACCTCCGAAACGGGGTAAAGTACAAAAGAAACGAGCTTTCGCTCCGCAGCTGGTGTCCCACCAACTGCCACCTTCGACACACATTCTTCACGCCCCGTTGACGCTGGTAGGTCCAATAACCGTGTCCCACGAGACTACTTCCCAGCCCAGCGCCCGCCCCCTGATTTCGACTTCAGTACAAATAAAAACAAACAAACACACCCACCCAAAAACAAAATCCATAACGTCACATCCGGGAATTCAAAAAGCCGCAAATCGGTAATCTTTGTTACTATTCGAGAGGTCACAAATCGGTACATAAATGTCTCAAATCAAAGTCGTCAAAATCGGTTAAAGTATTATAATCGTTAAAAAAGCATCGTAATCAGACTTCTTAAAACTATCCTAATCTAAACTGAACATAAGCTTACCTAAAGAGAACAACTAACCTAAACTCAAAATAAATATGCGTTATACATACGTAACTATAAGTCTAACTAAAACAACCTAAACACAAAACTTAAATTAAGCCACCTCCTTAACACACCCCTTTGATTAGTCGCGTCTTACGACAAGCAGTTGGCCTCTGCTGCAGGAAAATTCTAAGGCCGTCCCTACACAGCCAAATGTGCCCCAAGAACACGAACAAAACAGACAAACTCTGAAACACTCAAAAGAAATAGTTATCTACACGCCCAATAGTTTTTCGACCAACCTACCAACAGCCATCCGACGGTATAAATTATCGAAACATAAAAAAAATTCAAATTTATAATTCTATAGCCTAACATAACCTTATACTAAAATATTAACTAACCTAATCGTTTGCGGATCTAAACTTTCAATCTTTGGCATAACATATGCCCCTAGAATCGGCTGAGGTGTCCGATAACTCATACGTCTGATGCGATACTTTTTCCGTTATATGAAAAAAAGTCCAATAAGCTTAGGTGCTAACTTCACTGCGAAATAACGCGACGTGCCCGATAACACATAATTCTTTCTCAACACAGTGTCTCCTACTTAAAAAGTAGCTAATCTTCTCCGTAAGTCATAATATTTCTTGCTCTTGATGTAAGCAGCATTCAGTCTTTTCTTAATATAATCATCAACTTATCGAAAAACTTTACCTCTAGCAATCAAAGGTTCTCTATCTGCAAACGCGAAATTGTTTAGGGTATCTCCCACTATAGGTTCTCCATATCTCGTCCCATCGAGATTCATTTCTCTTCCTAAATTTTCAAAGTATGGCGTCATTCCAGTAACTTCATGAGTAGCTGTCTTAATTGCACAAACCACCTTCGCTAAATACTTATCCCAATTTCTCTGATTGTCGTTAATATAAGATGCAAACATAGTCTTCATCACGCGATTAACCCGTTCCGTTGAGTTCGACTGAGGGTGATATTTGGCATTAAAAATGATCTTAGCATTACACGGCGCTATCATTTTTTTAAAAAAGTTACTCCGAAATTGTGATCCATTATCACATAACAGATACAAATCTACCTCGAACAATAAAAACACATTCTCTTCAATATTCTTCGCAACACTTGTGGCGTAGCCGTACGTAACGGGCAGAATAGCACAAACTTCGTAAAATAATCTGACAGTACTAATACATAACAATAACAACTTTTAGACCTAGGAAGGGGTCCCAGTATATCTGTAGAAATCATCTGCCTTGGTTTGTAAATAACTGGATGCTGAATCATAAGTCCAGCCGGTAATCGTTGTTCGGGTTTAACCGCTATACACACTTACTCAGTACCACAATCTGATGAACACTTAGGAGAGGATTTTCTTCTAAACTTAATAAAACTGTTAACTCGTTTTCATCGTTTGTAACATGACATTTTTCTACAACTCTTTTTGTATTTGACATTTCCTGTGTCTTCAAATCGTTCTCGAAGAAGTTGAAACGCCTCAGGTCTTGGGTGTCTAGCTAAACGGTACTTTTGTTCATAAATCCTAGATGCCAACAAACAGTTCCTTTTACCTTCTCCCAAAGCATAGATCGTATTAATTCGCTCTTCTGTTTAGAAAATCATAGCACACTAAGTAAATAACAAGTTATTAACGAAGTTACTATGCAGATAAATATCTGACAATTCTTTACTAATTATTTAAAATAAAACGGTTGCATATCAAAAGAAAGAGTACGGCACATTTTACACGAAGAACCTATTATGCCAAGGTTTTGCTCAAGTTGTGTGCCATATTTGTTAAGTGCTGATCACGAACAAATGAGGAAACGATTTTCTGAGAACACTTGTGTTGTTTTAAGAAGAATACGGCAGACTTTCTTCAACTATATGTTACGTTGGGTAAAAAGTGGGTTCATCCCGTTATTTCTGAGTTAAAATAACAGTCCAAACAGAGAGCAGAATCCTGAGGATCTCCACAGAAGAAAGCAAAGACAACTGAATCAGCTGAAAAGTTAGTGTTTTTTGGGATTTCAAAGATATTCTGCTAATTGACTATCTGCCAAAAGCTCATTCAATTAATACGAAATACCACACATACCTTCTTCATCAGTTAGTTCATAAAATGGTAGAAAAAAGGCCTGGTTTACAAAATAAAAAATCATCTTTCACCAGGACAATAGACTCGCCCACAAAGGCAATAGGAAGATTAAGAAAATTGAACCATGAATTGTTGGAATATCTTCGCTATTCGTCAAATTGGGATCCCTTTGGCTTTCACTTATTCCCAAATCTTAAGAAATTTGACGCTGCAAATGTTTTGTATGGATCAAACGAAGATGTAATAGTAGCGAATCATTCGTATATTGAAGACATTTCACATTACGAATTATATCAAAAAGCAAATGGTCGGGATCCAATAAAAACGTCGATAATTTAGTGCCGGTCTGAAGTTAGAAACCCATGATCTTATATTACCAAACCAAATAAGTCCTAAAAATGATGAATATTAGGCTGTAAGACGTCATTCAATGGTTTCTATCGCTGTTTTCTCACTATCACTCCCAAATTTAATAAAAAGTTGAGCTTTGAAGTTAAACCCCCGCCTCACCCACTGGTAGTTCAAGGGTATAAAAACATAGTGTATCTTGGGAATATATGTTTAGTTCTTTTCTAATTCTTAGATCGGGGCTGTGTCTTTTCAGAATTTTCAGAATTTAATACCTATAATGATGTGAAAGGTGTTTGGTTTGACCCTCGGTTGTAGAAATGAACGCATTATTTTTGTTCGGACCTAACGTACCTCTAAAATTTTCGATTAGGAGGTTTGTTTCGGTTCGGTCCGAATTCATCATTAAAAATAAAGATTAGTTAATAGAAATTTAGGGCGACTAACCTAATTGTATTTTTGGTACTGGAGTTTTGGGATTTCTGTTAGTTACGTTGCCACTTCAAGGCAGTTTGTAATTTTAATTGTAGATAGTAACATACTTTTGAGGATTTGCTCTGTAGTACATTAACGTATGATTTCGATTTATTTTGGTTTTGTCGTTAGTAGCGCTTGCTAACCGTCGCTATGGTTATCTAATTCCATTCACGTATTATACAAAACGAAAATTTTTATCTCCGTAAGATTTGGCAGAACATACGTTTTGACAAATTTTTATATCAATTTCTATGCAAAAATCATTTTCTCAATTGTTTAACGGTGTACGTTAGGGCGAGGGGTTAAATGATACATAAGTTAGAAACATTAATCAGTAGTTATACAACCGTAATCCTTTTTTTTTAATTCGACCAATGTATTGCTGAGAAAGTACCTCAACATTAAAAAAATGATAAATGAATAAAAGCACAAAAATGTTTAAACTATGAAATGTATCGATCAAAAGAACCTCCACCAAATTTCCACGCATTAATACAATCTGGATACAAATGCAGATCGTACATTCCAAATTTTACATTCCTCAAGGCCTCAGAAGTTATTAAGCGGCAATCGGCGATAATTCTTTGTCGCAATTTTGCGTACTTTAGGGTTGAGTAACGCAAACAGATGACACCAGTGGAAAAAATCTAGGGGGTTGAATCGCATTCCTGCGACCAATCAATCGTCCGGGAAACACTTACTGAAAAACCCTCGAACCTGCATGGCCCAATGGGAGAGTGCACCATCTTGATGAAAGGTTATCTGACGTTCTGAAAGGAAATTTTGTTTACTGAAAATTGTTCGCTAAAAAGTTTTCAAAACTGCATCTTCCTTCAACTCTTAAGCTAACGTCATATAGTATGGATGTAATCTTTGTGTCTACACTTTTATGAATACTAGAGTGAGAAACACCAGAAGTTTGATATACTTTTCTGATTGGCTGAATGGAATCCATTTACACGTGACTCCAAACTGAAATTTCAACAGCTTCATTCCGACGTGGATGATTTTCTTCACATGTGATGTTACTCATAGAACCCACAGCTTGAAATTTGCGAAGTGTTATACGTATTACAAGCTGCATTTTTTGTTTGGATGATGTTGATTAAAAATTCTTACCGCGGCTTTGGCGCAATTTTCCATTATTTCAGTTATTCTTCTTTGTAGTAAGCCATTGTGAACAAACACGAATTCGATTATTTTGATGTGTTCCTTTAATCTAAATTTTCATTTCAATTAATTAACTTGATTTTTTTAAGCGATAATATGCAATTTATCAGCAACAAGTCGATACAATTAAAAAAAGAAAACAAGGTTGTGTAAGCACTGAATAACCTTTCCAGATTAGGGGTCTTTTGAATAGATACCCCATATCAAAACGCCCTACATGCGTGTCCGTGTCCGTATCCGTGTTCATGTAAGTGCCCGTGTCCGTGCCCGTTTCCGTTTCCGTTTCTGTGTCCGTGTCCTTGCCGTGTCCGTGCCGTGTCCGTGTCCGTGTCCGTGTCCGTGTCCGTGTCCGTGTCCGTGTCCGTGTCCGTGTCCGTGTCCGTGTCCGTGTCCGTGTCCGTGTCCGTGTCCGTGTCCGTGTCCGTGTCCGTGTCCGTGTCCGTGTCCGTGTCCCTGTCCGTGTCCCTGTCCGTGTCCGTGTCCGTGTCCGTGCCCGTGCCCGTGTCCGTGTCCGTGTCCGTGCCCGTGTGTCCGTGTGTGTTCGTGTATATCCGTGTGTGTGTATGTGTGTATGCGTGTATGTGTGTGTGTGTTCATGTACGTGCCCGTGTCCGTGCCCGTTTCCGTTTCCGTTTCCGTTTCCGTTTCTGTGTCCGTGTCCTTGCCGTGTCCGTGCCGTGTCCGTGTCGGTGTCCGTACCGTGTCCGTGTCCGTGTCCGTGTCCGTGTCCGTGTCCGTGTCCGTGTCCGTGTCCGTGTCCGTGTCCGTGTCCGTGTCCGTGTCCGTGTCCGTGTCCGTGTCCGTGTCCGTGTCCCTGTCCGTGTCCCTGTCCGTGTCCGTGTCCGTGTCCGTGCCCGTGCCCATGTCCGTGTCCGTGTCCGTGCCCGTGCGTCCGTGTGTGTTCGTGTATATCCGTGTGTGTGTATGTGTGTATGCGTGTATGTGTGTGTGTGTGTGTGTGTGTGTGTGTGTGTGTGTGTGTGTGGACGTGTCCGTGTCCGTGCCCGTATCCGTGTGTGTGTGTGTGTCGTGTGTGTGTGTGTCCGTGTGTCGTGTGCGTGTGCGTGTGCGTGTGCGTGTGCGTGTGCGTGTGCGCGTGCGCGTGCGCGTGCGTGTGCGTGTGCGTGTGCGTTTGCATGTGCGTGTGCGTGTGCGTGTGCGTGTGCGTGTGCGTGTGCGTGTGCGTGTGCGTGTGCGTGTGCGTGTGCGTGTGCGTGTGCGTGTGCGTGTGCGTGTGCGTGTGCGTGTGCGTGTGCGTGTGCGTGTGCGTGTGCGTGCGCGTGTGTGTGCGCGTGCGTGTGCCTTTGCGGGTGTGTATGTGCGTGTGCGTGTGCGCGATCGCGCACGCGCGTGTGTGTGTGAGTGCTTGCGTGCTTGCGTGTGCGCGCGTGTGTGTGCGATTATGCTGTGCGAGTGTGAATTTGTGCGTATGTGGTTGATTTCATGAGTACGAGCGTGTGTGCGCCTAAGCCTGTGCGAGTACATGTTTGTACCTGCTTGCTTGTGTGTGTGAAGATATGCATGTGTGGGCGTTTCCATGTATGAAAATGTTTTTTCAGGTAATATCAAAGCGCTAAAAATCAGATAAGTCCTCAAAATAGCGTTTGTGTATATCGAAAAATCCTTCAATTGGTAACAAACTCTATGAGCACGCTTTAATGGTTTTTCAATTTTAAGTAAGTTTCTCTTATATCAATTTTAGTATGAATCCATATAATCGTTAAGAATTAATTGAAATACTTATGTAAGGAGTCATGCCAAAACGGAAAAAAAAGTAACTTTTAGTATTGCCTTGATTTTCATATTTGACAAATTAGGATGAAACGTGAGTATTTGATTAATATAAATTTAAATAGAATAGGGTACTATGTATCGAAGTGAATGTCAAACCAAAGATTATGTAAAGAGAAATGTGTTTTATAAATAAGTCATGTAGGCATAGATCATATGTAGTACATTTTCGCAATGCAAAACTTACATTCGCGTAAATGCTTAATTGATTACATGTGTTTTGTAGAGTTCATGTAAGAGCAAATATGAATAAGTGAAGCATATCGCGACTGATTAGCTCTGGCACCTATTTGTCAATATACCAAGGCATGTACATAATGAAGTTATGTGTTGCCCATATCAGATTTTTTTACATTCCCGTATACTATACGAAGTATAGTAACGGAAAGGTATTGCAATGATGAAAATATTCTACCTCGAGATTTTGACGGATCTTCACTTTTGAGGGCCTTTCAATCCAATTTAGTATGGTATGTCATCTGTGTGTGTCTGTATGTGTGTATGTATGAAAACATAATACCGGTCAGACTGTTTGAGATGGAGCGATGAAATTTAGCATGAGTCTATTATGGCAAAATAGTAGATCCGTGTCAAATTTTGGGACAAATGGGACCACCGGAAGTACCTGTTAACCTACGCAGTTTTAAAATGCTTTCAAGTAAGCTAGTTTAGATAGTTATTAAATTGAAATTTCTCACATGCATGGAAGATGCTAAAAAACTATTAGATATGAAAAGATGATCAACTCTAGGGGCTAGGACAATGTGATTTTGATAAAAAAATTTCAAATAGAAATAATCTGTCAGAATGACGCACACTTGTCATCAATCATCACTCCGAAGGATACTTATTTGAGGCTTGAAGATAAAATAGTATATTGCCTTCGACGTGTAAGTTGATAAATATTTCTCTCAATTATGCAAAACTTGAACTCAATAATGATCAACTTACACGTCTCACATAATAACCTACTATTATATAAATTAAGACTTTTAATAAAAATTTTCGACTGGGACGCTGCAGAAACAATCCAATTGTGAAAAACGTATATACACATGCTTTCAGCTTAAATATGAAACTAAAAATGGACTAGAATAGTAAAAATTAAAAATTTGTAACAATTTAATAATATGCTAACAATAAACGTTAAACATAAATAGAACTATTGGTCTAGCGATCAAATTATCGGAGCGGTAATGTAAGCAATGAGAGTTCTAACCGCCATTGGAGAAATTACTTTATTTTTGTTAAAATTGTTTTTAAATTCTATTTTAATAATTTTACTTTAATATGCTTTAAATTTTAAAATCGTGTACTTATTCAAAACGTTGTACAAGCGTTAAATATTAGAAATTACTGATAAATGTATTTTGACTATTTGTTAAACTCAAAAAGTTTGTTTCATTTCTGCATTGTTCGTAGAGTTTTATCTAACTTTATAAATCTGTCGGTATTTTGATTGTATTAAAACATTAATTAGCATTTCTGGTTTGAAACTGATGAATCAGTAGTAATATTTTAAGGATGTTGATGTCGTTCAAATGAACTTGGGACGAGCTTTCAAATAAGGTATTACTTGCCATATGATCCCATTTAAAATTATTGCGCAAAATGGCGTCTATCCGCCATTTTTATAGATTAAGTTACTGAATACCTTCAAAAACGTTGTACATGTGACTTACTTCGGTTTCTCAAAATTTGATTAATTTCAGTTTTATGCTTCACATAATAGGTTTGGGGGAGGTGGGGGGGCTTTAGACAAGCACTGTATACTCGTATTTATGTACACGAGGACGATGAGTGGAGACACTACAAACTTCTTGTTTATGTATTTTCATTTTTAGAGTGAAGCCACGCCATGTAGTTGTTTTTTTTTGGTTGTATTAAAAAATACATTAATTTGATCGTTCATTTATTTGGCGTAATATTAGAAAAGTTTTTAATTATTAAAATGTAGAATTGAGAAAGGCAATATCTAATATCTTTTTAGGTGTAATATTTCATAAAGAGTTATAGTTCCCTTTCTTAAAAAAAAATTGGATTCTGATGATTGTATCCGCGCAACGCGTGACAACTTCTTGGGGGGAAACATTTAGAGGAGCTATTCTGAAAGCCGCTATATTTGTCACTTGCTGCTGAATGTTACAGCAGAAAGCATGGTTTTTACCTAATTTTTTATATTTAGTGCCATCAGATTTTGATGGTAAGTTATTTTCTAATTCTTTATATTTAAAACTAAAGCATTTGCTTTTTTTAGATGGCACTTTTTGCACACTTTTATACTTTTACACTTTTATAATGCATACTTTGATATGGCATTTTTATAATACTTATTTTGAATGGCACTTATATTTCACTATTTTACTATTCTATTACTTGGATTACATTTTACAACGCAAGTTCTACATACTTAAACTTCAAAAAAATGCAAGACAATGACCTCACCAAGTTCACCATTCTGTTGCATGTGTTACCAGCAGTAATACAGTTTATGTACCGAACCGTTCAAAGGTAATGATTTTTTTATATACTTTAAGAATAGTAATAAGACTTCTGATTTTTTAATCATTTCAATTGGATATTGAATAAACTTAAGTATATCTTGTTATTTTATTTTCATTTTTATAAATTGTTTATTATTATTCATTAACTAGGTTTTGTTGTTCCTATAACAAAAGACAACATGGCGCTCGAGATTTTATCATATCTTCATAACTTTTTATATTGCATTTTTTATTAATTAAGGGAAGTGAAAATAATTAAGCAGATGGGAATCATGCAGCATTTCAGGTATGTTAACAAATCAGTATATTAGAACTCGCTCTTTTCGTAATCTAACGATTGAGCCAACGGCAGTGGCGATTGTTATTTAGTAATATTTTTTTAATTAAATTTATTTGATCAATTGCTAATAGTTTATTACATTTGCGTTTTGTTTATTACATCATCACAGTATTATTATTATTAGTATTCGGAGGCTTTTAATGGTATATAGTTGCAAAGTATAATACTGCAACACTTACCTTTTTACACACGTTTGGGTAACGACATTTCCCATACCCTTTCAATGTATTCATACCCTTAGTAACATTTTCCACAATTAAATTTATATTTTCAGGCCTTTCGATTACTACGTGAACTAGTATGTAAACTGTCTTTTATATACTGACTTCCATAAAAATTGCAATACCTAGAATTTGTTGAACGATTTTGTTGAAATTTTCGTCAACGATGTCTTTCATTAGAACAAGCAAACGTTTAAAATTTGAGTAAAATCTAGCTAGTAGTTTTATTTTGTTTTTTCCTTTTCACTTAGCAACAATAAATTTGAAGAAATAAACCAATCAGTGTGTAACTAACTGTCAATTTTGCAAATTGTTTGTTCACAATTTCGTTCTGGACTTGGGAACAATGCCAAGAGTACGTCAACATCAACATTTTTCCCAATTGACTAATTTTGAACATGGCTGAATTATTGACATGAGAGAGGCCGGACTTTCGCTAAGAGAAATTGCTCGTCGTGTAAACAGAAATGTTACAACGGTATTGAGATGTTGGTCCAAATGGTCCGAGGAAGGGGTGCAACAACATCGCCCTGAATCTGGACGTCCCCGCGGGACTACAGATCGCGAAGAACGTCGCTTAAGACTTTTGGCCACAAGAGACATATTTTCAACAATTCGATCGATTAAAAATGATTGGATGAGAGGTGTAGGACACAGAGTGTCAATGTCATCTGTTTATTACCGGATAAGGTCTTATGGGCTGCGTTCATATCGTCCATTTTTATGTCTTCCTCTTACACCACTTCACCGTCTACGCAGGTTAGAATGGGGCGAATTGGGTGCAAGAATGACATCGAATTGTGTTTAGTGACGAGTCCCGATTTTGCTTGTGGATTCACGATGGTCGTAAGAGGGTCAGACGGATGCATGGAGAACGTAAAAATCCAACATTTTTTGTGGAACGCAACACAGCCCTCACACAACGAGTGATGATACGGGGTGCAATATGTTACGGTAGCAGATCACCCTTGGTCTTAATTGATGGCAACTTAAGCTCCGCTGGTTATATTGCCAATGTGCTAGAACCCGTTGCGCTTCCATATCTTCAGGAGATGGAAAATCCCATTTTCCAACAGGATAATGCGAGCCCTCATACGGCAAGGGCTACCGGTAGGCGACTGGGTAATTTACCACACCCTCCAGATAACTTACACGATCTCCAGCTACGGATTCAAGAAGCTTGAGTTGATATACCAGTCAGCTATAGATCACTTGATTGATAGCATGCCACGCCGTCTAAATGAGTGCATTACAAATCGTGGCGGAGCAACTCATTATTGAAAAAAACATTTTTAGTTTTTATTCTTTTGTTTTCAAATTTTAATCGTTTGTTTGTTCTAATGAAAGACATCGTTGACGAAAATTTCAATAAAATCGTTCAATAAATTCTAGGTGTTGCAATTTTTATACCAGTATACAATTATAGATTATGTTTTATACTTTAAAGCAGCAGTGCTGGAAAGTGGTACTTTCACGTGTGCTAAAATCTTTACTTTAGGTTGAGAATATTTTTTTGTAATGTTTTTCAATTTAAAATTTTCGATAGGCGAGAATATAACTGGATTTTGAGGTTCTTAGACTTATTAAGCCTGATAGAGCACATGTTCTTGAAAAGTGACAGTTGGTGTTATCTAACAACAAACACGTAATGGCTTTACTCGGTTATATAATCCGTTTTTAAATTATATGACACTTTTTATTAAAGCTCGAATACATACATGTAGAAAGTACACAAAATCCTTTAATTTACGTTCATAATATTTTATATAATATGCTAGTATAGAACGTAATCGAGTTTAAGGTAGAGTCCGTTTAGGAACGTAATTTTGTTTCTTCTGTTGCATGTTTACGCACCCTAATGTTTAAAATATCTCTATTAAACTTTACACTTAACACTGTTTATTATATTGATTACCCGTTTAAAGTACTTTTTTCTGTTTCTGCACAAAATTAAAAACCGTAGACATTTACAGCCAGCAGTACATAAATATAATTACGAGCCACCAGTGGGTAGATACAGGAGTAAATTTCCAGCATTCACTTCCCACAATTTCAATTTTAAGAGAATTGCCATTTATTAACTTTATGTGCAAAATTAAATAAATAGTAGGTAATAAATGAATGCCGTGAAATACTTGTTTCTTTTCACCACCAGCACCATAAGATTTATCAGAAAATGTTTTATCTATTCAATTATCTTTTGTTAAAGTAAACGTCTTTATCAAGATCTAAGACATGGTATTTTTTAATAGTCACCTTCGTTTATTAATAAACGAATCGAGGTAAATTAAATTTTAATTCAATTATTTTTTGATAGATAATTGCTCTGATATGAAGCGAAAATGCAATAACACGAACATGATTTATTTGTTATAAATGACACCGTATTTTGGAAATATCTTGGAAATGCTATATCTAAGTCCATTAAGTTGTGGTTGCCCTAAGACCCAAATAAAATCAGGGTTCACAAGTGCTCTTGAAATCAACCTCATAATACGTTGTAGATCTCATCTGTGTTAATTGACAGGATATTTCGTATAAAAAAACTATATCTCAATAAATAATCAGTAATTCAAACTTGAAGCATTTTCAGCTGACCATATTTCAATATTATTAAAGGTACATATAAATAATTTAAAAGTGTTAAATTATAACTGAAACACTACATAGACTTTTTTTGTTACCCGCTTTCAAATACGTTTAGGGATCTTTTTGTTCACTTATATATGACGCTTTAGTAAATGAATTAAAATGTTAAATCTTTAATGTCTAATTATTTGCCTCCCTAACGGTTTTGGAGCTAAATTGTGTTACGGTATTTAGTTGAAAAAATAATTGTATACAGCACATTTTTAGCTTAACTGCTTAATCTTTTTACCGGATTTTATATTATGTGATAATTCGTTTTGTTCTTAAACTTGTTTGTAATGTAATATGTATCTGATATACGATCTAATGTAGTGATTACTGTTATATTAATCTTAACTAAGTTAACATCAATTTTTGTTGGTGGATATCGAGAAACATGTAAACATGCCCCAAAACAAACGCCACTGAAAACATGAAAAATTAAATAACAAAAATTCAAGTAATGTGACATAACAAATGTGTTCAATATTCTAGCCATTACGGTCCAGGAAGTACTTATAACGCTTAACATTATTGCCAAACATGTTTGTAAAAACATGCTGCTACATTCTTCTGAAAGAGGTCAAGATCTTTCCATGGAGTTCATTAATAGTTGCCGGTGAGTTTTCCGTAAAAACCGCTTGTTTTGGCACACCCCATACGTAAGCATCAAGAGCAGTTAGATCAGGTGAATGAGAATGGTAAGGAAAGTCCGTGTTACGGGAAATTACTCGGTCTCCAAAATCTTCTTGAAGCAGTTCTAATCATGTTTTCGTAGTGTAGCAAGTAGCCCCATCGTGTTGGAACTATTGCGTATTGAATTGGATGTTTCTGGCACGGGAGAATTGTCTGAGCCATTATCTGACACTGCGCACCGAATCGTTACATGTTCTCTATGATGATGCCTGGTTGTCCAAAACCAAGAAAATGATTTGTCTGTGGATTGATAAATCGATTGAAGTTGATGTAGCAATCGGCTGAAAACTACTTATTTGAAAATAAGGGGTTGTTCATAAACCATTGCTAAGATTGAAGTACAGTACGAAACTCTTGCTTGCTTGTCTGTATTATTCAAGCATTGCCCAATCCGTATTTTGTACACTATTTTTAAACAAAAATGTTATGTACATAGCATACAAAAACACCCACGTACCGCACAAAAAATTAAAAACATCTAACGTGTTTCAATAGCTAAACTATCACCAGCAGCTGTCGACTAGGACAAACTAAAGAAATTTATTACACACACACGCACGCACACGCACCCGCACGCGCACGCGCACGCGCACGCGCACGAGCACGCACGCACACGCATACGCACACGCACAAGCACACGCACACGCACATGCACATGCACACGCACACGCACACGCACACGCACACGCACACGCACACGCACACGCACACGCACACGCACACGCACACGTACACGCGCACGCACACGCACACGTGCACGCGCACGCGCGCGCATCAATGCCCCTCCTTTGAAGTCGAAGTGTTATTATATGTATAACCGCCCTTCTTTGGTTGTAACCCAGCGCGGTTTTATTTTGCCTCGGCTAAGCGCAGTCGTGTTTATATATTTTTTACTAAATTATTTAGTGGACTGAACACTGTCACTTTAAATAATTATACTAAAGCGGTTTAAGACGTATATTATTTTATAATGTTACAATAAAATTAATAACAAACTCAAACTAAATATAATGGATATCAGCGGGGCTCCTTCTGCTCTCGCCTGGTTATTGGGTGCGAAGTCGTTTCTGTGAACAAATATATATATATATATATATATATATATATATATATATATATATATATATATATATATATATACATATAACATAATATCTTAATCTATTCCCTACCTAGTTTTTCCACTTTCGTTTGAAATGGAATGTATTCTTAGTATTTAAATTACGGTCATGTCTTACAGGAACGTAGCAGATATGGGTCGGAAGCGCCAGCGCAATGAACTCGAGTTGTTTCTAGGTCACGGGGGAAAATCAATACTTGTCCCCGCTTATGCGCACTGGATGTTTAAACTCTTCAGTCTCTCTGGAGCGCTGAAGCTTGTATGTCGTACTACACGCGGAAGATTTGCGTAAAATAAAGGCGAGGTCTCTGGGCTATAATTATATGTTTAGAACCGGTTTGAGAACGCGCTTTGTTCTCAAAAAGCGTTTAGACTATTTAAACAACTGGATTAAGTCCTAATGGCGCAACTAAATTCAATTATATACAAATTATAAAGTAAACGAGGTACTTGCTATGGAAAATGATACACTAAAATGAATTTACTTTTATTAAGGTAAATATCGTAATATACACGCGGTCGTATTTTTATTATTTACTACAGGTTAATATTCGATAATTTACGGATTATCTAATGTTTTAATTTCCGGTGTATATTCTTAATACAAATTTATGCAACAGGTTTCTTGTGTACTTTTTGCGATCAAAGACACTGTGTTTGTCTGTAGGTGGTGTATGTATGTGCAGTAAGCGGGGGCCTTAGCTCCAACAGTAGACTATAGGCAGCTGCCTGTCTAACCTGTTTGACTAAAAAAAGGTAGTAGGTCTTTACAGCCCTGTATCAAACCTTCACCCTCAGGTGTTTGCGAGTGACGTCGGGATCTACCCTGCGTTACACTCTTTGTGTATGTCGTGGTGTAATGTTAACGTTATAACTCCTGGAGACTAAGCCCGTCGCTATTTACGTTCTGTAGTGATTTCTTGTAAATTTTTAGATTATATGACTCTACAACTTACTTGTCTTTTAATGGTAGTTCGGTAACAAATTTTAGGTCGCCCGGCGCGAGGTGGTGGGCGTGGTCACACGATCACGATTGACTCCGCGGCGGCGATTAACAGGTCGCTGATTACAAGAAGCAATCGGTACTGGCGGGTACTGGATATCAGGAACGGCGTAGCGGTCTCGGTCACGATCGAGCAGGTATTTCACGTACGGTACGGATGAATGAACGAAGCGAAGTGCATTCAATATCTTCTCTGTCTTCTGGTCTGGTCTCGGGCTCGTCTTCTTCTAGTCTGGGGGTTATTCTCGTCTTCTTCTGGTCTGGTCTGGTCTGGTCTGGGCTGGTCTGGGCTCGGGGTTATTCTCGTCTTCTTCTGGCCTGGGGGTTATTCTCGTCTTCTTCTGGTCTGGGTATTCTGCAGCGCGTCGAGGGTTTATAAAGGTGCATCTGTGGGCGGATTCGTGGGTACCGTTCGGGTGATGCCGTTATTGGATTGGTTTAAATTGCTCTGACGTGCAAAAACTTACTGGTTTTTAGAAATACACGTCAGCGGTGATTAATGATTATTTGTGGTGTAATATCGCGCAATCTTTTGTAATTTGAAATATAGGGTGGTCCGCGAATAATTTATTCTAAAAAACATACGTAAAGGATGCTAGATCTTTACAGCACACACACCCACGCACGCACGCACGCACGGACGCACGCACGGACGCACGCACGCACGCACCATGCACGCACGCACGCACGCATGTGTGTGTGTGATTTTGATAACTTCAGGAATCGATATAACGTGTGAAAATAACGGGGATTTGTCCTGTGAACTATTGTCGTAAACCCCTTTCTACCAGGGAAAAATGGCGCCATAATTTGAATTTTTTAAGTATGTTTTCTAAATATCTCCTGAACGGAATATTTTATGTATTTTCGATTTTTGCACTTGTTTTTGAGCTTTTGTCCAAAATTATTGCTATTGTACGGTCATAAATTATACGTAGATTGCCTAGGATACCAAAAATTGATGCGATTTTCGCAAATTGATGTGTCATTGTCAATGTCACTGTTAGTGTCTATTAACAATTAAGGACAGTAATTCCAAGAACATTTTCAAAGGACGAATACGCCGATGTCATTTATGTTTGTGGGTTTTAAGACGGCAATTCTAACGCGACAGTTGAAGAGTTACCAGCACGTTTTCCAAACAGAAGAAATCCAAATGCATATGTGTTTGTAGACGTTTACTGTCGATTTGCTGAATTTAGTTTCCGCCCCTTCACTGAACAAGGTCTAAATCAAAGAAATCTAAGAAATAATGCCGGAATTATTCGAATTTTTTATGTGAACAAAAAACACATGTCGCTCAAACATGATTATCGGCGAGCTTTTTATCTGGACCCTGTCCAAGGTTTGTGTCTGGAAGACGCTGAAAGCGCCTAAACGTTTGCAGATGGGTCTTACAATGAGCAGAAGTAAATCAAAAATTTCTACATAGCATTTAGTGGAATGATGAAAGCAATTTTGCAAGCAATAGAGTTGTAAATTACCACAACCTTCATGTATGGGCCCACAAACATCGCCGATGTATTAGAGAATCGTCGTGGATTTAACGCAAATGTGTGGGTTGGTGTTGTACGAAATACTCCTCGAGGGTTGCATTTTTTTACCTCCTCGCTTAAATGCTAATTTCGTTAGTAATTTTCTGTAAAATACGCTTCAGGACTTGCTTGAAGATGCGCCAGCTCTTAGTGGGCGGCAAGTTCGATTATGGTTGGATGCAAGTTACCATCATCGATGGATTGGTCGTTTTGGAAACTATAACTTAAATTGGATTCCAGGCGAAGGGCTAGTTGCTTGGCCACAAAGTTCGCCACCAGTGGGTTATTTTTTTTAGGGTTATCTCAAAGTCATAGTGTACCATACAGAACAACTAATTGGAAGAATACACAATGGATGCCGTGAACAAAATAATAATCGTACCAAAACTGCGGCTTTGATTAATCCTTTAACTTGTTGGTGTCGCAAGTGCATAGAAGTAGGGTAAGGCTTTTCGAACAGTTGCTATAATACCTAATTGTTAACTTGTTTCGTACTTTTTTTGTTTGTTCGTCACTACTCATTCTCCTAAATGACCTTACAGTTTTACTAGACGACAGTTTACAAATATCACCACATTTACATAATTCACTCGTGCCGAATTTTGACCAAAAACTTAAAAAGAGTGCAAGTGCACAAAAATAAAAAAAATTGTTGGTACAGAACTAGGCAAGCACGATATAAAATCGAATTTAATCAGTGGCGTAACACAAAAAAATTCGGATGGGTAGAAGGGCCAAAGTTACTGAAAAAAAGTTTGAAAATCCTACCTACTTCCGTTTAGTTAGGAGATATTAAGGTAAAATGTTTCAAAAATTCAAATTTTTGCGCCATTTATCTCTGGTAAGAAAGTATTTTCATCATTTTCACGAGTTCTATCGATCCCTGAAGTTATCAAGGTTAAACCTGAATCACCTTATACATACATACATATATATATATATATATATATATATATATATATATATATATATATATATATATATATATTATAAACGAACTAACACTAAACAATTCCTAACCTATGATTCCAATCACCGTAAGCAGCCTAAACTCGTGGCCTTTAGTTTCTTTGCTCATAGATTAATTTTCCCCTTTCAGTTCACAGTTATGATAAAGAATTTCGTTCTATTAAAGAAATTGCTGCATACTGTGATGTATCACAACTGGTGCAGATTTATATATTTTAATTTATAAATTAGAAGGCGGGTTTAATTCAAACCATTTAGTAAATATGGAGAACTGTTGTATATTTTGATTGTAGAAATAAGGTGTGCTTAGATAGATGGTTTTTTGAGAATAATTGACCGGGTTGTTGATGTTTATGGTTGAGGATTAAGAATTCACAGGTAATGTTACATAATCGCTAATTGTATTTTCTTTCAATAAATGCGTATAACTTCTAGACGGAATGCGACAGAGACAAGGGATTTACGCCAGTGTACTTTGGTTCTCAAAAGGTTTTGTTCTATTTTTTCTATTTATTACTCCTTCTACAGGAGCTTGAAGAAAAGTTATTACTCTTCAACTCACAATTACATTCTTCTACTTTTCAAAAATGTATAATTTGCTACACTTCTTTTAAAAAATAAGAGAGCTGTTTAAATATTTTGAGTTGAAAAGTGGCAACTTCTTTTCAACCCCCTGTAGAAGTTGTAAAATGTTGAAAATATATAAGAAAGCTTTTTGAGAAAAAAAGCACTCTGGCGAAAGTCCCTTATCTGTATTTCACTCTGTCTAGAGATTCTATGCTCTTAAAATCTGCCACAAAATCCTGGGGCACCCTGTATTGTGATCTCAACGAAAGGGTCAATTAATTATAAATTGATTTGAAGACAGAACGTTCTTTTATAAATTGAACTAAATAACAATTGAAATTGGTATGTGACTTTTATTCCAGTACCATAGTAAGAGTGATTATTTCATTCAACTTAATATCAACGATAATTTGAAAGTTAGTATTACATCACAACCTTGTTGTAATTTAGAGAAATCTGTTGATTTCATTTTTGATGTACTTTATTTTGACATTTCTTAACTATAATGTGGTATATTTTACAATAAATGTAGTGGATTCCGCGTAAAAGGGCATAAGGCCACCTTTGGAAGGTAACCGCTGTAACACTACAGTATGTTAATCTTTGGAGTACACTGCCTGTGTCTGGTTTGGAATATGTTACATTTTGGTTCATTAATTGTAAATGCAGACCTTTAACATGTTCTGATGTTTTACTTGTACTACATGCAGCTAACTGTAACATGGTGATCGCCATTTTTGAGATACCTACCTGTATTAAATATTATAATATTACCATATTAATGTATTATGGTTAGAGTAGGGTGATAGTAATTTTGATCCTCAACACAATACGTACTGTTCTATGTATTTATAACTAGTACTTATATTTTATTTGTTATGCTTGTTGCAGCGGAAAGGCTTTTCTTTAGTAGTTACTTTCATTATCCGCAATAAAGACAGCAGAACTACCTTACAATTGCTTATAAATTTATGTGTGTTTTATTGTGTTACCTTTATTTTGTCCTCCCCTAGACAACCGTAAACATATATCCAGTAACAACTCTTTCATATAACGTAAGTGGCCCTACCTTGTTTCTCATGAAAATTAGACCATCATTTGGCTTGTGTAAGTTCGCGTATTAACTTTGTTTTTGCATTCGAGTTGCACAGTCATTAGACTGGCCTGGGTGCATTACAATACAATTTTCGATTAAATGGTTACGAACATAGTTAGCTAACAAAGGCATATGATATGGGTTAAGATTGTAACTACATTAGATAGCGCCAAAGAACGAATAGCAACAAGGTATCTCAAATTACCTATCCAGCTGATACAAAAGGTCTAAATAGAGCAGTTTAGCAAACTTAATTTAAAAATATTCACTACTTCAGATAATAGTTTGCTATCCAAAGCATCAAGTGGATACTTAGGATAGGTAGGGAATTTATAAAATTAGTTGTCGTAATTATGAACAAAGGACCGACTAAAATTCGCTTTAAAAAACATTTTGGGTCTGCCGTTACCCTACGTATATTTGACAGCAATCATGTAGTAGATAAGATCTTTAATCAAATATGTTCATAAGTACGAACGTAATTGTTATGACAGTTCGAAAACAAATCATTAACGACCTTTAGGCTACTCAGATCTCATCAAACTATCATAACTTTCACTGTCACCAACGAAACATTACTCTCTGACTGAACCGCGTTCGCTGTTTTTAAGTTGTTGTGTGGTACATGGATGTTTTTTGTACAAAAGCTACTTAATAAATATTAATTAAAATCGTTTGGACACTTGATGTCTCATAATAGATACATACCTTCTACTTTCTCTATACTGTACTGCTACGGATTTAACAATTAAATAAAATACGTATCATTTTGTAGGTTTTTAAAGTAAATGTTTAACGATTGTTATCACACACACGAAGTGCATAACCGAATTTCCACTTGTACAAGGATTTATTGTGATTATTGCGTCTCTGAGAAGCAAAACTATATTTACATTTTGATATTCAGAATTTCAAATGTATAATGTAATATTTTCAGGAATCAAAATGATCCGAAGTGTCAGATGAACATTTCAGCTATTTCAAAAGGAAAATAGAATAAGAGGTATGACATTTTAACCCTTTCAGAGTATAAGCGGTGACAATCTACTTCATATCTGTAAAACAAATAAAAGAAATAACTGTTAGTAAGTACACCAAGATATTCCAAATTCAAATCGTCCCATATAAATAAATAGTGAATTCCTTTGCATGTGCATAAGAACAATTCTCATTCTGGCGAAACGCATTGATTACTTGCTTTGTCAATTTTTCTCAGAAGCCATAGGCACGGTATGAATTGTATTTAAATCTTATGTATTTAACAAAAATGTTTTATAAAATAGAAAATGCTGAAATTACAAAAAAGAAGAGAATTTAGAAGAGTATTACCTATTAATTCGTCTCAAAACGATTTGTTAAATTTGTAAAGCTTGAAATGGCGAATAAAGTACAAATACTATCGCTATTTTGCATAAAAAGGTGCTCGTGCCATAAAATAATAATACAAAATGGAATGTATTGAATTAACAGCTAGAAGTAGAAGAAAAGCTGAAATACTCAGAAATCAGCATTCATAATGACGAAGAAGTCAAAAGGGAGAGAAAGATCATTAAATCTGTTAAATTTTGAAATTTATTGACGTCGTGAAAGCAAACGTATTATTAATATTAGCAGATATCTGTGAGAGAAGCTTCATTATTCTTAGAACATACCATTTTGTAGACTACAAGAATCTATTGAAACATGAAAATTTTATTTCAATATATTTTGTTTTGTTAAATATTAAAAGCTTTTGTTCCAAACAGAAACTACCTAAAATAGAAATGTATAATAAGAATGACTTTCTCTACATGAAATATGCTTACAAATTTTGCTTTTTCGTCATTATGAGTATTTATGTGTCTTGTCTAAATACCATTAAAATGAATGATGACAATGGTGACCATACGTAATTGCACTGGCTGGTTATTTAAGTCTTTTTGGTTCTATCATACAAATTCACAAGTTCATCATTACAGTGTTAGATATAAGACAGAGTTTTCAGAAGTATGTTAAATAATTATTGTTGATTATTAATACAATATAAGGTGAAAAATAAAATAACTTTACATGTGATTCCCTTCATTTCATCATTATAAGTAGAACTAGGGCACCATGCGCCATCTTGGATTTTCTGGGGAAAACCCACGTTCACTTTTTATACGCTCACGTGGGGGACCGTGTTTTCCACACCTTAGGTTTCTTTTCGGAGGCCTTTTTAACCCTTGATTTTCACCCATATGGTTTCTTTCCATAGGTCTTTTTCATCCCTAATTATTTTTGTTTTGACTCGCTTATTTGAGGGGCGTATTTTTCACCCCTATTTTATGGCCACCCACGTGTGCGCTCGTATTTTTCACCCCTGTGGTTTCTCTCTAGAGGTTTTTTCAACCCTTGATAGAATTTTCACCCTAATTACCGCCTCTTTGGCAGCCATACCTTTTTTGTACTTGCTCACGTGAGGGGTGTATTTAGGGTTTGGTTTAGGGCTTGGGGTTGGTCTTGGACTTGGGGTTGGTCCAGACGTTGGCCTTTGGGCTAGGGTAGGGTGACGGCTTCTTTTCGGGGAGGCTTTTTCAACCCTAATTAAGGTCCTTTTGGAGAGAAGTACAACCCCTGGAGGTTAGGCAATTGCACGTGTTCTGATTGAAAAAGGTTTTTATTTAAGCTGTGTTTATTAATATGTATTAGGACGCATTTTTATTTTATCAAATGAGATTGCATAATTGTATTTATTTTAATTCCTATCTACAGATTTTAACCTTACGAAATTTTATTTATACATTACAATTAAATTTCACTGTCATTTTAAATTAATCTCAACACGCAATGCAAAATTATTTAAAGTTAATTACACGACACAGTAATCAGAATATTGTTTTTTCTAAACGAATATTAAACTGGTTGCTTACCTTTGAAATATCTTTAATCACCTCTCGTTAAAATTGTTGTATATACACAGGTCCTCGGTATCCAAACACTTAATATTTTTAAAAAAGATATGTTGTTTGCACTAGCTGTAATTAAATTTGTGCAACTAAATAAATAAATTAAGGTTATAATAACCGTTTTGCTGGCTACACGTATAAGCACACTAATACCGCTTTCTATGTTATTACTTGATTTCTCATAATTAATTTTAGAGTGTAAATATACAAACAACCTAATTATCTTTATCACACTTACTGCAACTCGTATTTACTTTCCTTAAAGTAATTAATAACAAAGCGGTTTGAACAAAATGCTGTACATACACATGCAAATTGTTTTTATAAAAAAACCTCATTAAATGTTTGGAAAGTAATGACTACATGTTTTAAGTTCCACATCAATATGTAGTGAGAAACCACTGTTCATGTTTACTTTTTGTTAATTACTTTGGAATTATATAATCCTGTTAAATTTAATAGTCTAAAAAATTGATTACCAATATCGAATGGGTAACATAATTTCTTTTAAAAAACACTAAATCATAAATTTTATAACAAGGTTTCAAAAACACATACACTAGATTAAAAGAAAAACAATAGGCTCATCTGATATTACGCAACTCTTAATTAAAAAAAGTGAGGTACTAAAAATCTCTTTATTTGTCAGAATAGAATGGTTGGGTAACAGGCGTTAAACAATAACTTAATTATCTCGTTATTTACAATTAAACGTGTACTAAAAAAGTTTTTTACAAAATCAATCATTGATGAACTATGTAATCTAAAATATAGAAACATTAACGTATAAAGTTCACACACATTCGAATGGCAATCTTGCAGTATTGTTTATTGTATACGAAGCATCTGGAATTCTTCTCTAGGAAACGTAAATAATACCCTTGAGGTCCTCGTCCAAAGGAATCAAAATATTCCCCATTACCATTCTCGTTAATATAGATAGCGGTCCAATACTGACCTGGTTTGTCTGCAGGATCCGTGTTTAGAATAATTGCACACGGTCTAGCTGCGTGTCTCGGTAGTTGATTAGAAGCACATACAAGTCGAAACACATTCTTCTTGTGGCTGGGGATCTATTTCAAACATTTCAACACTTGCACCGCATACATCTTTGGAATTGGTATGCTTCCAGTCTTGCAGTAGTAATGCGTTTTCCAGTGCACTCATAGGCCCAGTGGTTATCCCACACTTCCAAAATGTGTATATCGTTTACAGTCGCAGGGGCCATCTGTATACTTGAATGAGGGCTATTGTTGTAAGCAGTGACAAGTCTTTCGAGTACATCAATATACCTGTAGGAATTTTTGTAGGTGAAATAACGCCACATCTTTGTTTTCAATGTTTTATTAAATCTTTCAACTACGGATGCTTTTACATCAGGGTTATTTGTGACATAGAAATTGATATTTTGTTTCTCGAAAAAGTTTTGTACACTACTCGCCACAAAGTATTTGGCTTTATCCGTCTGTAGATTTGCCGGAGTATTGTGGCAATCCTTAAAAATATCCGCGAATGCTTCAATTACAGATGAGGCTGTCTTCTTTTTAAGTGCTCTCGCACATGCCCTCGTGCTAAATACATCAATTACCGTTAGTATGTAGTTGTATCCACTGTGTTTACTTAAAGTTCGCATATCACAAAGATCTACTTGCCACAACTCGTAAAGGTCACTCACAATATATTTATTTCGTGGAAACTTTTTTCTGACTGGTTTATCTACCATATAAGCTTCCTGTGTCTGCAACCAATTTTTCACTTCACCATATTTTTTTTATCCTTTACAGCATTAGTTAAAAGTGTTATACCAGCGAACCCTGTTGGGTGAGACGGATCATAGTATACAGCATTCATGTTATGTCCGCCACGAATCCCAATCAACGTTGGGTGATACAGAAACATCATGCCTATGCGTATTTCCGATAAACTATCGCGGTATATTTATCTCTTTAATGTACGATAACCGCGCGGGTTTGTAGTTTTTCGATTTCTTAACGTCTCGTGAACCAGATCGATAATGTTGGAGTGTGGTATGATCTCGCCTTTTATTGTGACAGTACCTCTTTTATCCCAAAAAACATCGCTGTTCGTATTCAGTATACGTAACAAAGCCTCGCCTTTTCTCTTATATGCAGGCGGAAGCGTTGATACTATCTCGTCGTCTGTCAGACCTTTGCGTTGCAGTAAATCTCTAATATCATCAGCAACAGTGTCACCGCTGATTGTTATGCTAGTGGGCTGACGTAACTAATTGGAAAAGTCTTAAAGTGTGCTTATGTTGAGAGTCGCTGCTTCTTATCAGCTGACAGAGGTACACGACCTTTTAAAATGTTATGTGCACACCCGCAAATACACTATACCTGCTTACTATCCAAACATTTCAATAAAGCGTCACGTTGACTTTTACTTAATCTGGCTAATGCACGCAGGATATCAGCATTCTCGATTAAAACGTCAGCCATCATATATGATGTAATCTTTATGACTGTGAGGCTTAAACCCTTTTTTCGCTATATATACCTGGCAGATACCTTGACGCCCGAATATGTTTGTTCTATAACGTAGCACATTCGGTGTATTCTGTTTTAAATCGAACAATAAATATCCGTGCGGGCTTGAAGTAGCATCTTGGTACAAGACTTCTAAAAATTTCGGGTTGTCCAGCGAAATCTGTCTTGCTAAATGGTGTATCTGTGCTCTGTCACGTGGGTTCTTAAACAAAATTATGTAATGTGCGTTGAGATAAATATCCCGCTGTCCACGTCCTTAATGAAATATGTTCTGCGTTAAGTAAAACACACTTAGATTTCGATGATGACAACCCTTTTTAAAAATATCAACCACAGAGCCGTTCGTTTCGCGCATTAGATCGTCAATTATTATTAAGACAGGCTTTTCTCCGTCAAACTGTTCCATATCAGGTAAACCCTTTTGAAATTCCACAGAGAGATCTTTAAATAAAGGCTGCCACTCACTGTAAAACCAGATAATTTTTTCAAAAGCTGTATCGCAGGCAGTTTCGATATTTTTTGGGAAATCCACGATAAAATACGATTTCCCACAACCTGACGGACCCGCAACTATTGCCGAAAAGGGGTGCTTAAACTGACCTTCCATCTTGATTCGCTAAACGATACTAACAGATACTCTACCAGTAACCTCGTTTAAATAGACTAAATAAAAATCTTTTTCAATCAGAACACTTGCAATTTCCTAACCTCCAGGGGTTGTACTGCTCTTAATGTTACCAAAGGGACCTTAATTAGGGTTGAAAAAGGCTCCCCGAAAGGAAGCCGTCACCCTACCCTAGCCCAAAGGCCAACGACTGGACCAACCCCAAATCCAAGACCAACCCCAAGCCCTAAACCAAACCCTAAATACACCCCTCACGTGAGCAAGTACAAAAAAGGTATGGCTGCCAAAGAGGCGGTAATTAGGGTGAAAATTCCATCAAGGGTTGAAAAAACCTCTGGAAAGAAACCATAGGGGTGAAAAATACCAGCTCACACGTGGGCGGCCATAAAATATGGGTGAAAAAATACGCCCCTCATGTAAGCCAGTAAAAACAAAAATAATTAGGGATGAAAAGGGTTGAAAATGACCTCTGGAAAGAAACCATAGGGGTGAAAATCAAGGGTTGAAAAAGACCTCCGAAAAGAAACCTTAGGGGTGGAAAACACGGTCCCCCACGTGAGCGTATAAAAAGTTAAAGTGGGTTTTCCCCAGAAAATCCAAGATGGCGCATGGTGCCCTACTTCTACTATCATACAACGACTACTGAAAAGCACAGAACATTATGACAGACAATTGACAAGATTTTTTTCGATTGACGGTGTTGCCATATGAAATCAAAGTCATGATATCAAGGTAATATGAACTTAAATTATATTCTGACACCCTCCCTCAAACCTGCTCTCACATAAATAATATTAACTATATACGTATTTTAAACTTTCAAATTTAACAGTCTTACAGTATAACTAAATTTTTCATGACTTAAGGATTTTGTAAAAATATCTGCAGCTTGTTCACTAGTACACACATATTCAATTTTTACAATACTCTTGTTCGCCAAATCTAATATAAATGTAATTTTACATCTACAGCCTGTTTCAAACTAAGCGCCTTATTTTTTTTTAGCCACACTATGGGTACTACTTTCAAAATATTTGGCAGTAATATGTTTCAGGATATCCTCTACACTATGGTGATATCAGATTTTCAATTGCACGAATTATTTCAAAATGGCGACCTTCAACTTCTTTTTTAATGATATGCAATAATATTTTTTATATCGAGATCCTAAACACATTCTTTTCACGATAGTATTTCGTTTTTCTTAAAAATTAACTTCTTTTCCTATGAAAAAGTAAACTAACATTTCAATCTAGTAGCGCATGAGTGTTTTACACTCAATGTTATTTTTTTCCAAATATCAAGTAGCGGTAGACACAAAAAAAACAATTAAACTTTATTTTGTAGTAAACATCTACTTTTTGAAACTCAAAATTAAAAATGTACATCAAATAAAAATTAGGTATTTACAAAAATAGCTCGAAATGTTTTCCTTCTTTTTCAAAACATAAATTGAAACGTTGACCAATGGAGCCAATAAATTGAAGGATAGTTTCCGGAGAAATTTCGTTTATGCAAGTAGGAATTCTCTCTTACATATTTTCAATAGTTATTGTGCACCTGGGATTTTACATACCGCCAGAGAAAACAGTCCAGTGGTGACATATCAGGTGACCTAAGCGGCCAACCAACTGGTCTTCCACGACCAATCCAACGGTTCTCGTATTGATTATTTAAAAACTGGAAGGGCATAATGTGCTGGAGTGCATCTTGTTGTCACAACAAATTATTTCTGATATTTTGCGGGAGCTCATTTAGATGATTTCTATTTTCTAATAAACTGAGGTAATTCTCTACAAGTGTCTACTAATAAATATTGGCCCAACAATGTGCTGTCCTATAATTACACACCACACGTTTAAACTCCATCGATGTTGATAAGGTCGCTCACGGGTCCAGTGTGGATTTACATTATCGTAATAATTCATGTTATGACTTACATCATTTCGAAAACTTGCTTCGTCCGAAAATAAAACGTATTTAAAAAGTTTCTATTTTGTCCTATCTGTTGCAAACACCATTGTGAAAATTAATTCTTAACACAAAATCATTTTCGGTTAATTCTTGGCGAAGAATCATTTTGAATGGGTGAAATTTATTTATTTTTTATTGTCCTCCAGACCGAACTATATGCGATATTCCAACGAAATTTGCAATCTCCCTAGTACTGACATGGGGATTTTCAATAATGTGTATTGTAGCATTACCTGGTTTTCAATGTCGTCATTGCAAGCAGGTGGGTTTTCATGTACCGGTTTCTTATAATCCACAGTTCCCGTTTCACGCGTTATCTCCAATAATTTAGTAAGTATTCGATGTTCAGGGTGCCTTCTGCCTGGATATTTATTTCTGTACAATATGGGAGCTTCATAAGGATTTTCCTCTGCTGTTCCAAATATTAGGAGTATATCAATTAACTCGTCACTCATATAACTTAACGGCGTTTTAAAAACGTATCAATTAATTTTAAATTAACAATTATGATCTTCAATAATACAATTGTTATTAGCAAGCACTAATAACTAAATTGCATTGATTGACGTTTAACTACTAGATTAAAATTTAATTGTTTCTTTCGTGTCTACTGCTACTTGATATTTGGACAAAAATAACATCGAGTGTAAAACATTCATGCGCTACTAGATTAAAATGTTAGTTTGTTTTTTGATAGGGAAAGAAATGAATTTTTAGGAAAAACGAAATACTATCGTAAAAAGAATGTTTTTAGGATCTCAATAATAAAAAAAAAAAATTATTGCATTCCATTAAAAAAAATTTGAAAGTCGCCATTTTGAAATAATTCGTTCAATTGAAAATCTGATATCACCGTTGTATAGAGAATGTCCTGAAACATATTACAGCCAAATGTTTTGAAAGTAATACGCATAGTGTGGCTAAAAATAAATATGGCACTTACTCTGGAATAAGCTGTATCTAAGATTATTATCAAAGTTTTGCAACAGTTTAACAATGCTCTGATTGTCCTCAAATAATACAATTGGTAAATCTGACAATAAATTATTATTATACAGTAACTCATGTGAAGCATCACAAACTTGAACAAACTCTGGTTCTGTACTCGACAACTAAATCAAATCATTGAACAATTTAAAGCAATAACGACTTACCGATTTTCTATCTTATCGGAAACTTCTAGCCCTTTTGGAATATCCCTAAAGTTTTTTCTTTTATATCACTATAAAAAAATGCATTTTTTCCCATCTAGTTGCTCTAAAACTAAATCACAATTATTATAGACAGAGAAAATTCTTATCGTTTGCAGTTTCACAACAGGCGCATTTGTCACACCTCACCTAAACAATTTTGTTACAAACCTCTTGCTACTAATCGAGCTATATAGACAGATTTACGTTCATCGTCTTCCTTAACTCTAAATACTCAACAATTACTTATTAATGTTTGACCTTTCGGTTTATCGATTAGTTCCCACGTTTCATTGTCCTCTAATGCTCCTAGTTCATCATCGATGGCTCCTTTCCATGAATTCCATTTAGAACTTTCTTTTGCTTCTGTGAAGGATTTTGATACATCTGAAAATTGGCTCAATAATGCTAAACCACTAATATCCATCTCGTAGTTATCAAATTTTAATGGTACTTTCTTGTTTCTCTTTGGTCTAGAATTTTCTTGTACGTTCACTGACACTATTAATGATTGAAGCTGACGTCATGTCAAATCTAGGAAATATATTTGCTTAGTATTTGCAACACTGAGAATTATATTGTAAAATCAATCGGTTTCTACCTTTTTGGCCATAGTCGCACGTGTCTGTTTTTCATTACCTTTTATTATAATTTTTCTATTTTTCATTCTTGTATTAGTTTTCTCGTTATATTCACAATCAGTTATTTTTGATAACTCCTAAAATAAGTTTTTCAAATTTGCGAAAGTAATATTTGATATAAACTTCCAGGTTATGTTTAAAAATACCATGCATTTCAGATTTGATTAACGATTTTGCAATGGTGTTTATCTCTGAGCAAGACGCCTTCATCTTAATTTACTTTTAACAAACAATATTTATGAAAGTGTAAACTTTCACCATTATCAAACACAATAAAATACTTATCTTTTTTGGTTTTTTAATGGTGTATTTTAAACTATGCAATCCAAACGTTTCGATAACACTTACAGTTATCTTCGTCAGTAGTAATATCTATTAAAATTGTTAAAGATGTTGAAAACAACTCTGTCAAAGTTTAAAAATTAAAACATAAACATCAGCCTGCTATTAATATTGCAGTTTGAGGAACGTATAAACCCAACTATAGAATTAAATTTTAGTAAAGTAAACTCTCTTAAAGATGACAAATCAGAACACTCTCTAACGGTGTAAGCTAACAATGAAAAAGTTATGCTGGAAGTGTAAAGTTATGAAACACTTCAATTGGCAAATGATAGAAACATTCAGAAATATAAACATGACATTAAATAAAATAATCTAGTTAAATCTAACAAAGAGGTATCTTCGTCAATAATTGCAAGTGTTACTAACATTGAAAAACATAATGCAGAACGTTCTTTGTAATTTTTTAATTTTAATCTTAATTTCAACTACTTCTGTTAAATTATAGTGCTGTGGTCATTTAACATATAATTGGTAAAGAATTTGCTTCAAAGTCTAGGAAAAACACAGCAAAACACCTAGACATACCAAAAGTCAAAATTATAATCAAAATCAATACGTATCATTATGCCTTTGTTTAATTATAAAGTGCCAAAACCTATTTAAACGGAGATTTTATTCTTGTCTATTAAAATTATTGGGGTGTTTATAATCTCAATAGCTTCACGTTGTAAACGAAAATAATAATGGGTTTGTCTTCACAATATTTTCATATTGTCAAATTGAATGTCAATTCTATCTGTAACATTAGCTAAAAGGAAGAAATGCAGTACCAACATTAAGAACTGGTTTTTCTGTAAAGTAAGGTGTAATAACATTATTAATATCTGTAAGTGAATATCCATTATCTTGTAAGGATTTTCTTAAATATTTATATTCATCATTCAAAAATTCAGGGTCACAAATTCGTTTTGCTCGATCTACTGAAGATTTAATTACACTAATTTTTTGACGTGGATGGTGGTTGGATAATTTATGAAGGTATCTATCAGTGTGTGTCGGCTTTCTGTAAACCTTAAAAGATAGTGAATTATTGTTTTTAGATATTAAGGTGTCAAGAATTGGTAAACTTCCATAAGTTTCTTTTTCCATGGTAAACTGAATACTAGGATGTATAGCATTTACAAAAATGTTTAAGTTACATAATCTTAATTTAATTTTAACAAACAATATTTATAATTACATCAAAGGTGATTACCCCATAGGACGCTAATGTAAATCGTTGCGACCGAAATGAAGTGTAGTGGTACCAACCTAACCAAAATTTGTTACATGACGTCAGCTTTCATCATTAATAGACACCCGTTATTTGTAGCTCAGTTTCTCTTTCTTCTACGTCGTTATTGTTACTTTCGATTTTTGTGACTGAGTAAAGAGTTGAATGTGAATAAAACTGTGCAGTACGAACAAATAGAAGACAATAACGTTGAAAGTGTATGGGTAAGCTTGAAAAACTGTGTTGGAAATTATGCCGTGGGGATATTTGGAAGACCGAATGTAGGCAGACAGAAGAAATCTGCTTGGTGAAATGAATCAGTAAAAAAGGCAGTATATAAGAAAAAATGCGTACATGACAATGATTGCTACAAAAAATGAGACTGAGAAAAAGCGATTGTAGGAGGTATACAGATTAAGAAACAAAGAAGTGAAGGAGGCAGTGAGACTAAGTAAGGAGGAAGTGATGGCTGTGGAAGGAGATAAAATGCAGAATGGTTTTGAGGGAAACAAAAAACTTCTGGAATGGACCAGAATACAAAACGTGGCCCAAAACAAAACGCTGCAGGAGTGATGAATATTAGCAACGAAATGGTATGGGATGATTGTGAAGTGAGGAAATGCTGGCAAGAATATTTCTTAAAGCTGTACAGTAGTGAGGATAGTAAGACTGAAGGGTTAAATAAGGAGAATGTAGAAGGAATTGTGAATGAAACTGAGAATGATATTGGGACAAATGAGGTAGGAAGGTTGAAAAACAGTAAAAGAGCAGAAGTAAATTACATCACTGGTCTAATGCTAAAGTATGGAGGTGCAAAGTTTATACAAAGATTGTGTGAATTATTCAATGTATGCTTAACTGTATAAGGGTAAAGGGAACAAGAGTGATTGCAAGAACTACAGAGGAATAAGTTTGCTCAGAGTACCTGGTAAAGTATTTGATTGATAGAGTACGAGAAACTACATAAACTAAGATTTAGCGTATGTAGGGTGGATTCATGCCAGGGAGAGGATGTGTTGATCAGATCGCTGCTCTTCAGCAAGTGATCGAAAATTGTTTAAGTGTAAAAAGGAAGCTGTACTTTGCGTTTGTAGATCTGAAGAAAGCATAGGACAGAGTGACTAGGGAGAAGCTGTGGGAAATATTAAATGGATATGGCGTAAATAAAGGTCTAATAAACGAAATAAGGGTAGTATCGAACAGTAGCCGGACATGTGTTAGGGTGAGCGAATACTTTAGGCTGTGCGATGTCATCGTGGTTGTTCAACGCATACATGCATAAATGTGTTAGACAATCATGTACCGATACAAATAGTGTAATGGTTGATGACGTAAATGTACGTGTTCTGGTGTATGCAGATGTCTTATTAAGTGACGGTGCGGATGAGCTACAAACTACTCTGAGGAAGTTGGATAGTCTGTGAGGGAATGGATCTAAACGTAAACGTGAACAAAAAGAAGATTGTGGTGTTAAATCGGGAAGGTGGAACGGAGAGTCGAGTATTTACTCTGTAAGATGAAATTGTGGAACAAGTGGACGAATAGGTATATCTGCATAGAATGTTTACTGCATATGGTACAATGGATGGCGAGATTGCACGAATGGTCAATGCTGGAAGGAAAGTGATTGTAAGTATGTGGACGATAATGAGAAACGAAAGCGCGAGCCTAGTTGCGGAACAATGACGTGTTTGTCCCATCAGTACTGTATGGAAGTGAGACATGGGTATTTCAAAAAAAGCACGAAAAAAACGAGAAGAGATAAGATAACGAATGAGTGTATAACGACGGAGTACGGCGAGTAAAATACGATGATGGTTAGATATAAAAGTAGTACATTACGTTGGTTTGGTCACATTGAGAATGAACAACGCAAGTAAAGCAAATATATGTGGGTGAGGTTGGAAGTAATGCCGGTCCCCGTAGGGTGCGTAAAACTTGGCTGGATGTAATAGAATGTATGGTAAAAGTAATAAAGATAGCAAAGTATGGAGAAAGATTGTGAATGAAAAATAAACAGTAGGCCGGGATTGCTTTGCCTACCCTGCAAGGGAACGCCGTGAAGGTTACGTTATCTTATGTTATGTCAGTTTTCGTTGAGACTTCTTCATCACGTTCATGTTCTGTCATACAACTTCACAAATTGATCATTACAGTGTTAGATATAAAACAAAATTTTCAGAAGTATGTTAAACATTTATTGTTGATTATTGTAATGTAAGGTGAAAAATAAAATAACTTTCCAATATGTGATTCTTTTAATTTCATCATCATACGACGACTACTAAAAAGCACAGAACATTATGACCGACAACTGACAATGTATTTTTTGATTGAAAGTGTTGCCATATCAAAATAAAATCATGGTTTCCAATATCAAATTATATTCTGACATATAGTATGGATCTGTACGCACCAATATCGTTTAAATGTAGTCAGGAAAACATAATGTTTACGTACTCTGAATAAAAATATCTAAGTCTTGAGTAATACACTACACTAATAATTTATCTTGGTGGTGAAGTGTTCAGTCAAGTGGCATGAAATCAAATAATGATACATGTAGAATTTCTTGCTTGATCTACTACCTGAAATATGTTATTTAAAAACGGAGTAACAAAAATGAGGGGTTGAGTTTCAGTAAGTTGACATCTTACTTCGGAATGCTGGATATCATAATGGTGATCTGAGCTTCCAATAGTTGCGTGTAACAAGCGCTATTCAAATTTCGATCCATAATAAGAAAGATATGATCATCAAAGGAAAAGCAAAAGGCCACGTGTTTCATTCCCTCCTAAAGGATGGGGTGCTTGAGGTTTCCAAACACCGTCAGCCACAGTCATGGATTCCCAACATACATTCATTGAGTCTGTATGCATGGTGGGATTAAGGATGGGTGTGATCAGGACAGGATCGGAAGAAACAAAGTTAGGGTTCTTAGGGGTAAGGTACCACTTCATCATTCGGCCAAATAGACATACATGGTGTGCGTATACGCAGTGACCACTAGCTTAGTATGATTATCAAAAATACTTAACCATACCCTTTGTAAAGGCTGTAAAATATTTTATGTATCCACAGACACAATGTGATGTATTTTAGTTAACATTCTGCTGACGGGAAGTGCCTCATTTTCGCTCTCGAGCGAGAAATCATTTCCTGCGCGGATACATGTACAAGTTGTTCAATCCAGCACCTTTCGGTTCTATTTGTAGCTGAGGGTGCTATGATATCACATGTCGAGTATGACGTTGCAAGTTCTAAATTTTATTATTGATCCAATTTGAATTTGCGAAGAAAACGTCATATTTTTTGACGACGTAAAAATTTGCCTATGAAAGGAATTGCGATGTGAATCTAATGTGCAAATTTCGAACACAGTGGTTATTTTTGCCAGTCCAATTTATAACAGTGCTACTTATGACAGTTTTGTTAAAGGAGACCGTCACTGCAATGTAATTAAAGCAAAAATACCTAACATGTGTACAGATTCATATTTCGCAAATAGGAGAAAAGGGGAATATTAAATATTAACCCTTTATAATACAATAAAGCACTACATATGTAGAGCAAATTATATAAAGCAATATGTGCTAAAATATTTTGCAAAATAAATCTTTTACGATTGAGAGATTCTTAGTTTACTCAAATATAGTGTATTAAAAATCTGGAACACTGGAACTGTGGCAGGATCTGTAACAAACAAAATATACCCACGTACCATACAAAATTAAAAAACACCGAACGCGTTTCGATAGCTATGCTATCATCATCAGCGGTCGACTAGGGCGGACTAAAGAATATTTCTAACATATATACCATCAGCGAGTAACGCTTCGTTGCTAATCAGGTGAAAGTGAAAGCGAAAGTTATGAAAGTATAATGAGTTCTGAGTAGCCCAAAGGTCCCTGATCTTCATTATTCATTAGAAATTGTTTGTTTTTGAAGGTCTTTAAACTTTCATAACAATCAAGTTCGTGCTTATTACTAATATGTTTGATCTCCCCTCATTTAAGAGATACCGGCTTTTTAGTTTAGAAAAAAAAGGATCTTTTTTCAGTAACAGCAGAATATTGCGACTCAGAAAAGTAAGATTGCATGACGAAAGCTAAATTTTGATCAAACTCATATCTCAAATATATTCTAGTGGCGTAGTTTCTAGGATGTTTTGATACTTCAATAACGCTTGAATAACTTGAATGCTGCTGAAATTTTCTAAAATTTCTGGTATAACTTAGATCTGTTGTACTTTTTTCCTGAAAAAGGTACTCTTATTCTAAAGCTCTCAACCTCACTAATTTCGATAAAAATGGATCCGGATAATTTGACATGTTCGCTTTTTTTATCAATTTCGTTAGTTCTCTTAATTGAAAGCATCCCTGTTGGTATCAAAAGTAAATCTTGGAACGTTGAGTTGCAATTTTCCTACTCATAAATAATTTACTCTTTACGCTTAGCTTACTGCTTTGGAGATACGTTTAGCGATTATGATATTGTCTATAACCAATCACTGCAAGTATTATTGATACAATCTTGCCAATCAGTTGAGATATTATTTTCATTTTCATGTTCTTCCTGTATTTAGTACCAATATGGTTAAACCAACGATTAAAATAATGATCAAAACCATTCCACTTTTTAATTCACACTATTTGGAAAGATAATGTAATTATTTACTTGTTCACTGACGAAGGACAGAGTATTTGCCTGAAAACTTGTAATGTAAATAAAAACACTATTTTTCACAAATAAAGTGTTAGTTAAAATGTCAAATGGTGAAAGCTTCACTTACTATATCATTTCAGTTTTCTTTTTTCGTTCCTATTAATTTTTAATAACCAAGTTCAGAAACATAGACTAAGAGGTGTATAACAAAAGAAAAAGTATTTATTCCATATCTACTTACCTAATAAAATAACTATTAACCTATACAACTTAAAATACAGTATTCTAGTTATTCCAGAAATATATGTGAACCTAAATTGTGTATCACCAAATGCGAATCTGTACATTAAACTAACAAAGGATTCGTGTTGGTGACTTCCCTTGCATGACCTTTAAGAAGGTTACGAGCCAAACTTACAGTAGGACAGTTATCCCGTATACAAATAAGGTGCAATGTTATCCAGCTAGCCCAGGGAACGGAACCTTACTTAAGCAACAAACTTACTAGGATATACGTTTTTGTTCCACAAAACGGCAAAACCGGTTATAAACGTCAAACTGGCACCACTTTGTTTGAAACTTTTAGCGGGAAATAATCAAGAATAAGATTTAATAATGTTCACCTAAAGCAAGAACGTAAACTAATCACTCTGTTGTAACTTCGTCAAAGCTAAAAATAAGAAAAAAAGGTTTACTGAAAATAAACGAAATATGAAACAAAATAACCACCTAGGACAGATGGAAAAAGCTGAACACCCAAGAAATGCTTCATCGTCTTTCTTGTAAACAAGGTATTTTACGGAAAGGAAAATAAACAACCTTCTTAGTAATTTCCTGACGCAAACATCACAACATAAATAAAAATAACAATACTGTGAACTTCCACTTTATCACAAACCCAAAAGAAATCAAATTACCATAAAATCAAAATGTTGGTCTCAATAAATCATCGGAATTTTACCTGAAGTATGGACTTAAAAATTGTAGCTTAAGCTAATTTTCATCCCTACTAAACGGAATAAGCAAACATAAACAAAACAAAATTATGAAAAACGACATAGACGACTTGTCGCCATTGTTCCACAAAATTGTAAACAGAAGTAGCGTTTGTCTTCATTTAATTTTTGAATGAGTTTTCATTCATTGGCAATCCCCTTACGGAAAAATCACACACAAATAAAAATAACAATACTGGAAACTTCCGATTTATCACAATCGCAAAATAAATTACAATAAAATCAAAATCACAATCTTAATAAATCATATGAATTTTACCTGAATTAAAACTTAAAAATTGTAGCTTAAACTAATTTTCATCCCCATTAAACGGAATAAACAAACATAAACAAAAGAAAATAATAAAAAAACGACATAGACGACTTATGATTATTGCTGTCATTGTTCCACAGAATTATGTGTTTGTTCTCATTTAACTTTTCGATGAATTTTGACTTGTAGGAAAGAACTAATTTTCTTCAAAATTTTGTAAATCATACTTTTCGGTGGGTCGTAGATTGCAGTTCATGGCACTCTGCACATTGTTGTGCAAAGACCACTTGTCATTCTCAACCAATTGAATCAGCCTTCATTTTTTTCGGTTTTTATAGATTTAGTTTTAAATCAAAAGCGTTTGATAATTTAAAACTAACTGTATAATAAATCATGTATGATTGTTGGATGGATTGAACTTTTTCGGGCCGATTTTCCATTTAATAAATATTTCAAATTTTTTTTAACATAAATTAACACAAACACATTGAAATGTTTTAAGTGACGTTGAACTTAAATTCTTACCTCTGGTAATTCAATTTTACTGTCATATCAGCAAAAATCACAATTTAAATATGCAAAGGACATTGTACCTGGTTTATTAAAGTATCCCAAAGTGCTAAGCTATTCATAAATTTAAATTTGCATGTTCATTAAAATTAAGTTCAAGTTCACATCACTATTAGCAATCTTTACTTTGTTTCACAATTTATGGCCTAATTCTTTTAACGATCTAGACTTATATACGGATTGTGCAAGATTTTTATTCCTCCACCGTTATACATTTCTAAGATGATTAATAGCGTTCTGAACTGAAATGCCTTCGCATCCTTCTTGCTTTAATGAATAACTTCTTCAAGCACAAGTATTATTGTTTGAAATTATTCTCGAAGATAATTAAATAGCTACATAATTAAATATTTAGATCTTATGCAGTTTAATTTAATAATTTTAGTATATAAGTATTTCAGCCGATTAGAATGATATTTGTGGAATTTCGTAACAGCTAATATTTAAACTTGTTAAACGTATTCGAGGAAATTAATTAATTACAGTTATGCAGCGGTTGCTGAGTTTCCTGCTTTAATTCTATATCCGCACCTGTGAGATATGAAAGGAGTAAATTTAATTACCGAAGGAAACTGTGTGAGAAGTTTTATTATTACTAAGTTGCTTTTCGCAGTACTTCTTTGACTCGCAATTTTCTTTTGATTTGAGCAATTAACCAATAAACAAGAACTGTGTTAACTTGAATGCTTTGGAAAACTTTGTGTTCATTGAAACATTTTAAATTGCCAGTATATATAAATTTAATAGATGACGTATTTTGTTAAGTACAAAGTAAAGAACTAACAAAAGTTGTTGAATAAGTGTAATAAACAACAAAGTAGTTGATAAGTGTGTCCGTGTCCGGGTTATGTTTTATTGTCCTTTGCGGCTTTAACCCTAGAGACACCATGAGTTGTGGGTTAAAGGCGGAAGCATCTCAAAGAGCACACGCTGCATGCGGTCTGATTACTTCCTCTTATACTGACCCCAGACGTAAGTGAATCTACCGATCTAAACAACTTGCCTTTAACAACCAAATTTCCGCAATGTTTATTTTTATAATCCATTAGATTGACGTATTGCTTCTAATAGGTGCTTAAAAAGATAGAAATACGAGCAGTCCCTATGGCGTCTTTTACTGAAAATACAAAAAATTGCTACAACATTTTAAATACCGTTGAAAAGTTTTATAATTTATACATCTGTTTATTCCAACAGTTACTTTTTTTATATCTCTAAATTGATTTAAGAACTTAAATATTTCAGTTTTTGTTTCGTTTTTATAGCAAGTGTTGTTGTTCTTGTGTTGTCTTTTGTAATGTCATTAAAAATTAAAATAAATTTCAGGAATACAACTAAAAACAATAAAAACAACAATGTCAAGCCGAAGGGCGATGCAACATAATGTCGAATATTACCAGTTTGATACTCCTATATATGTCAGGATTGGCGACGGACAGAATATACAGGCTTTAGGTAAGGGAAATATAAGCATCCACGTCATTTCCAAATGGTAACTGAGTCAAAAAAACACATCAAATGTGCTATATGTTCCTAAAATAAAACTAAGTCTATGTTCGTCTGAAGCGGCAATGGATAAACGCTTTACGGATAACAAAAAACGCGAATTATGGTCTTAAACAACCGTCGCGCAGTTGGAATACGAAATTAACAGATATTTTTCAAATATACGGCTTCAGAGTTATTTGTGCAGATCCATGTTTTTTCATAAAAAATAGTGAGACTAATTATTTAATTGTTGCTCTTTATGCTAATGACGGTTTAGTGGCAGTATCAGATGAAAACGTGGCATATGAAATCCTGCAAAATTTGGAAAAGAATTTGAAATTGAATTTTGTGAATTACATTACTTTTTAGGATTAGAGATGCATCGTTTAAATAATGGATCAATATTTCATGGACAGGATAAAGAAATAACTAATGTTCCATATAGGGAAGCTGTTGGTAATTTAATGTATTTATCAACTGGAATTAGGCCTGGTATTGCATATGCAATGAGTATTGCCAGTCGTTACTTAGAAAGGCCAACTAAAATTCACTGGGAGGCAGTAAAAAGAATATCTAAATACATCAAATCGACATTCATTTATGGTGTTTTATTTGAAAAAGAAACATCTATGGAATTGGTTGGATTGAGTGATGCCGAATATGCGGGTGACGCTGATACACGCCGTTCAATGACCGGTTTCGCAGTTATATCGTGGGATTCACAAGGATAGAAAATTGTAACATTATCTATGACTGAGTCAGAATGCATGGTTGCTTGTCTTGCCGTCAAGGAATAATTTCGCTCAAGTTATTAATGGAGGAACAATTAGCACAACCTATGGAAGTTCCACAATGTAGACTGAGGATTAACTAGTGTTTGCAAGTTACAACTATTTATTTATATGAATACTTTACAAAAAAAAGCAAGACTATCAACAACAGAGTTGACTAATAATAATCTACTTCTTTTTTTTATATATTTTAGTCACTAAAGATGCTATATATACAGATGGTGATACATTTCCAACACTCCTCCTCGATTTAATATTTTTAAATATTAAATCAATATAATTCAAAATATTAGAGTATATGACAGTCTGCTCTAAACTTTTTAAATTTTTCTCTGTACAAAGGTTTTGTAAATATATCTGCAACATTTTGAACAGAGGATATATATTTCATTTGAAAAATATTTTAAGAAAATGTTTCCTGATATAAATATGCTTGCTTCGTTTAGAATTCTCATAACTCATACTCATCGAAGTTTCCCTGTGATTATCTCAAAATAGACTAATCGAATTATTTCGAATTATTCACTTAAGACTGACCAGTTCTTGAGCTGCACTGGCTGCTGCTATATATTTGACTTCTGTGGATGATAAGGCAACACAACTTTGCTTTCTTGAAAACTAGCTGATGAGATTTCCAGCATAAAACGTAATCCAACCAGATACAATTTTTCTGCCAATTTTACTGGTACCCCAATTAGCGTCGCAATATGCATTTAACAACATATCTCCTTTTTTATATGTCAACTTGAAACTTTTGCTATATTGTAGGTAACGCAATACGGATTCTCCTCCTTAAGTTGAAAGCCTTTTGCTACTAATCTGCCCTTTTGGTACCATCTTCTTTAGTTCTAAACACATATTTGGTCTCAATAGCTTTCTTTCAATGAGGTAAGCTAGATCCAGACCAGGTTTTCCACTTACTATGTGAATCTAATTCTTTCTTAATAGCAGTTTTCAAATCTTCAGGTTTTGATCCTTCTTTAAATGTTTTTGGACATACATCTTCTGTCAATAAACAATACGCTGCATAAACTTCATATGCATCTATTGAGGTTGTTTTACTTGTCTTCCTGATCGTATTCTGATATCATTTATTTCGTCCTGTCGTTCATTATTTTGATTATCTTTCACATCTGTGTTCTCATCTTTATTAAGTATAACTTGTACAACATTTTTCTCTACTGCATTTTCTTCTGGACCATATCTTATATATTTTTTCATCAAACGTAACATCTCGGGAAAACTCTATTTCATTACCATTAAAATTCCATAGCCTGTAGCCTGTTGGTGTATATTCTAGGATTATGGAATGTTTATCACGTGGCTGTAAATTATTTTCTTTAGGAATAACTACTCTCCGTGCTTGACTTTCGAAAATTCTTAATTTTTGTAAATCATTCTTACCATATCATCTTTTTACTGGAGTAACACCTTTATTTCCTTTTGTGGAATTCTATTTAACTCGTATGCTGAACATTGAATTGATTCATCCCAAAGTTCCTTCGGTAAATTGGTTTGAGCAAACCTAACTCTAACTTTATCCATTAATGTTCTGATACTCCAATCTGCTGTGGCGAGTAAGGACTGGTATACTGAATTTCAATACCTTTCGACCGGTAAATATTTTTAAAATGTTGTGAGATAAATTCACCATCATTATCTCAGCACATCTTTTCAGTTTTCTTTCCGAGCTTAGTTTTAATTAATTTAACGCAGATATGCCCATGCAAACTAGGTAAATATTTTTTTCAAATCCTCAATGTAAATCGACATTTCCTTATTACAAGAAAAGTATCTTTTTTCTTTATAGCAACCCTTTCTTGATAGTAACCATTTCTTTATAAAGAATTATTAATTATTTTTGGAATAAATATTAAACGTACGTCTACACCGCCCATGTTGGCATTATATAAATTTATCAAATGTGGCTGCGTTACCTAGAGTACAAAAAGTGCTGCATTCTAACACAAAGTTACAATGTTGTCGTGCCACTTTACAACGATTATGTTTTTGTTAACAATTTTTTTGTTGTCATAACTTCCTCGTGATTGCTTTTCTATCTCTTTGGAGTCTTTTAGAGAATTATTGGGAATTCGGTTTTCCCGTATTGTTCCGGTTCCTTTCAAGTTTTTATCAGAAATTAAAGCAAGTAAAGGTATCTGGTAATGGTGCCAGGTATAAATGTGTTCTAATAATTTAATAAAGAAATAAGTGTAAGTGTTCTCCAAACAAATCGTTAAACTAACTGGAGATACAAACCAATCACCAAAAATAATGCCTTTGTCCCAGTCGGTAGTTTAAAATTGGCCAGTTCAATCTTTTGATTTGCTTAATTACCACAATTCCTGATTGATTATTTCCACTTAACATAAATGATAAAAATGCAATGTAACACTAATAAAAATGATCTCGGACGCCAAGTTATTTTTAATTATGCTCGGAATAACTAAACCGGGGTTGTTTAGAAAAAAAAATTACCAAGATCTAAAAATAAAAAAATATAGAAAGTATGTTTATTAACATATAAAATTAGAATTATATAAAATATATCTTAAAAACTAGTTATAGCCTTAAATTATTAAATTATTGATATAAATCCCTGTTCGAAAAATTTTTGTACATTTTTTAATAACCTCTGGTATCTAAACGATTGCGGAAATGTAAACCAAGGTGATGTCATCTTTGCACCAATATTGCGCAACAGATCGTAATAACAATGCTTTACGTTGTAAAACCACACCCAAAATGGAATTTTACTTCTTATAAATTTCTCTGCGTGAAATTTTGAATCCAATGTTTATTGCATTTTCTCGAAAGTTCATATAAAAAATTGTAATCAAAATTTAGATCGGTATTAAAAGCAAAACGCAATCATAAAATGAAAGCGTACGTAAAAGTAGAATTAAATGTGCAACTAAAAGTGGTAAAAGTAAAAATAAAAGTAAAATAAAAGTGCCTGCAAAGAGCAAATGTTTTAATTTTAATATAATACCAGTTAAATTATCTTACCATTAAATCAATGGTACTTTTTACAAAATTTAGGTGGAAACCCAAAAAAATGGCTTCCTGCATCTTACAGCCCACCACAAGAAGTGAGAAAAAAAATGGACGCTCAGGATATCTGGCGAAAATATTTGCGCAAAGAATTAAGTCAACGATATGAGCAGAAAAAAAATAATTTAAAGGAGTGGAAGTATAAACCTTAAGAAAATATGCACTTAAGTTACACCTAAATGCAAATTAAGTTGCCTACCACATACTTATACGAGTCATTAATAATTAAAATTTTTCTTATATTTACAACTAAATGAACGAAGAACATAAATTATGGTATATTTTAATACAACTCAAAATGGGTTGTTACAAAGGTATCGTTGCAAAATAATTGTCAAAGAATCAGTGGAGTTGTTTGTCAGGCCACTTATTTTTCAAAATGTCTGAGTATTCTAGAACCACAGACGGTCATATTCCAAGTTCAAAAGGAATTCATTTCTTCACAGATACTATATTCCATAAACTTTTTATTGAGATAATATAAAAATCTGTTTCGTTTAATGCTAAATCTCCTTCTTCCTTATCGTAAAGATCTCGATTCAAGCGCCGTATGTTCAGTTCGGGCTGACTGTTAGTGAGGTTTGGAGTAATTGTTTTCGCAAGTGTTTGTAGATGTATTTCCTTCTGAGGAAGAGTTATCGTCATTGACAGTGGATAACCGTAAATTTATTTCTGCGGGAGTATGAAGTTGAGCTCCAGGCAAATTATTTATATTTACTTCGTTTTCATCACATGAATCTTCGACAGTGTTGTTAGTACTTTTTTGAGGAAAAATGGTTATTGATTCAACATTTCCAGTTAGTTCTTTTTGATTTTCTACCATTTCAAGTGCTTCATGCAAAGAAAAATTTATGTGCCCAAAGTCCTACATATAGGACAGACGAAAGCAGATATAAAAAAATACGTTGAAAAACTGTCTAATCAAATTCTTTAAATTATGTATGTAACCTTTGATATTTTGTGCTTATTGTAGAAAAATAAAAGAATGAAACATTGATGTATAAAAACGAAAATACAGTTACTTTGCAAAGCGTATCCATATTCGGTGAGTCTCAAAAATAACTAAAATTAAATGCATAACTTTCAGTCAATCATTTTCCGACACTGCAATACGCCTAATTACTCGTCTCAAGTCGTAATAACTGATTTTGTGCGGCAGCGTTCTTCTAGTATGCAGATTTATGCAGGTTTCAACTTGAATATAGCTGTCCTTCATATAGGACGTTGGGCATATCTGGATTAATAAAATCTATAACATATTCAGCTGCTTCATTTTTATTTTTTCATAATTTTACAACGAAATGTGAAAAATCGTCTATTAAAACTTGTAGATATTTGTTACCTTCAAAAGTTTCAGGAGTAACAGGACCATAAATACCTGTATAAATTAAATTTCCGATTTCTCTGGATTCTTTAGCTACTGCATTAACCGCCTTTCTAACAGCTTTTCCTTCAATACATTTACTGCATTTCTCATTATTATATGGTAGTCTTAAAATGTTTAATCTCTGTCGATACAAATGTCCTAATCTCCAATGCCAGAGTTCATTATATTCACTACTATTATAATTAAAATTATTATAGTTTTGATTAAATGTTTTTCGCAAATAAATTTGATATTATTTCAGATTAACGCAACCTCGTATTTTTCAACAATTACTTTAATATTTTTATTAGCAATTTTGCAACCGAAATCAAATTATGTTTCATTCCTTCTGCAATTAAAGCTGAAATCGATGTTTCTTTCTTGACAGATACCTTTAAAAATCCCTCTTTCTCTAGCTATCATATTTTCTCCATTTGCTGTTAGTAAACCTTATGTAGTACCAGAATCCAATATAAAAATGTTTTAATTATCAATATATATCACATTATTTAAAGCACTGAATGAAATCTCACCTGCACTATCCTTTGGTTCAATTGCTCTTTGATATATTATTATCTCTACCTCTACCACGACCTAATCTGCCTCTGCTTTCCTCTCTAAAGCCGCTACTTGAATTACCACGACCATAGAAATGTCGCTGAAAACATGCTAAATGTTTGTAACCTTCCTTACCACATTTGTAGCAAATTATTTGGGCCTTGAACATTGTTTCTGCCTCTTGTTTCCGCTGCTTCTTACCAAAGATTTTAATTTCTTCGTCCAATAGTCATGATTTTATAAAATCCATTAATATTTCTGTATTCAATACTTCTATTGTTGTGATTAATGTGTCATATTTTTCATTTAAAGATAACAGATGACAAATTTTATCACTTTCATCCATCTTTGTACCAAAGTTTTCCAAATCGCTTACCAATTTGTCAAAATTATAAATATGGTTTTCTAATTTTTCATTTCGCTTTCATTTTATTGTTAATAACTTTTCTTCATTGTGAGCTTTGTAAAAACACTTTTTCTTCCGAATACGTTTTCTAAACTTACTATCATCTGCTTCGCTAACTTTGCATCTTTAATTAAATCAATATGTTTATCTGTAACACATTGTACAATAATTGATTTCGACTTTGCATCTTTAACTAAGTATTCTTCTTTCGGTTTTTCATTCACAATACTACTATCAACATGTAGGGTGCTTTTTACTCTTTTTTCTTCTAACAGCACAAAAACTCGAAATTTTCAGTTTTTAAGATTGTTACCTGTCAGTTGTGGTAAATTTATTGTCAGCGATGACATTGTTCAATTTTATAATTAAAATTTTCACTCAACTCTACTAGTTTTTCTTCAATAGAATGCTGTGCCTGGGCCCATAACCATGTAGAATGAAGCTTAACTAGTGCTTGCAGATTATAAATATTTATTTATATGAATACTTAAAAAAAATTACAAGACTATCAGCAGAGTTGACTAATAATAATCTACTTCTTTATATACAGGGTGCGGCATTAGTGCGTCGAAGTACGATATATCCGTTATTAAAGGAGACATAAACAAAATTATTTACAAAAATTATAGGTAACTTCAAACTTCACATTATAAATCATTTTCGTATTTACAGGATGTTACATATTACCAGGGTGAACCAAACATACTTTTTTTTAAATGGTACACACTGTATATTATTTCAAATTTAGATTAAGCTCTTCTCCCCCATACTTCCAATATTTTTATTTTTAGCTGTAGGGAGTTCCTAATAAAAATGAAAGAATATAAAGTGTATTTTTTCACTTTTTGAAATAAAATACAAAAAATTGACAAAATCATGTGTTCGAGTTTTGGCTCGCTCTATATTCAATACAATTGGTGTAATAACAAAGAAATAGCACTTTCTCGTAACACCGTACCATTGTCAAAAAGTTATGCCGGGAAAAAATTATTGTTAGGTTGTCCTGTCTAGAGTATGCAGAACGTTGAAATGAGAATCATTTTCCTGTACAATTGACCAAACCTTTGAAATACCCTGTATAACGTAATGAAACCCTATATTGGAAGTATGGGGTAGATAAGCTTAATCTAAATTTGAAACAATATACAGGGTATCTCATTTAAAAAAAAATTTTCGTTCACTCTGAAAATATATAACACCATGTAAATAAGAAAATAATTTTATAATGTGAAGTTCGAAGTTGCCTATAATTTTTGTAAATAAGTTTTTTGATATCTCCTTTAATAACGGATATATCGTGCTCCGACGCACTAATGCCGCGCCATGTATATGTAATAATGCTGAAAGTTTACATTTTCACATGTTATACTATAATTCTACAGAAATAATCAATACAAAACTTAATTTTACTGAAGACTTAAACATACTTCTTCTTGACCTATAAACGTTGGAGCTCACGTTGTTGTAAGTTGACTAAAGTACTTACCAATAACAAAAAAGTGGAAGCACTTACACGAATAAAAATACGTAACTTCATATACTTTGTAACCAAATTTAATACAGAGAAACGGATACGACGTAATGATGAATCTCAAAAAGATTTCAACCATCCTATGGCTAAATCAAAAATGGACGAAATAGGCTCATATCGTACAAAGAGAGCAAAAATGAAGTGAAGAAAGTGAGCTACTGTAAAACTCGCAAACGGAGAGGTATTATCAGATTATCTACATCGTGTGATTTCATTAACCAACCAACGCAGCTTAATGTTTTTTAAACAGTGTCCTTTACTCCAAACAAATAGATTAGTGTAAGTTACATTTTATTGTGATTATTCAATAATTGCTCAAAGCACCATTACAATTATTTTCATTGTCACAATTAAGATTGAAGTATCTTTTATGCAATAATAATATTCTGAAGTAGCACTTGAAGGTAGTTACGTTCTCTTTACTCTCATTTTTATAATAGCAGCAGCAGTAGTAACATTTATTTTTCAATTATTTAAGTAGGTACATTATATTGAATTTCATTAATACAGCTTACACACTACACGGCAATGTCTCATTTACCATCCACATTTGGCAAATAAAACTTTGCCGAAACGTCGTTCTGGAACAAACGGTCTTTTGGAGACCAGAAGAGATACGCGGATCAACACCCGAAAACCCGCAGTACATACAGCAGCCGTGAAATTAAGGTCCATATATTATTATATATATATATATATATATATATATATATATATATATATATATATATATATATATATATATATATATATATATATATATATATATATATAAATATATATAATATATGGACTTTAATAGCCTATAGAGCTTTCAAAATTAAGATAAAAGTTCATATAAACATAGGTTGCCAGGTTTTGGAGATACAGGGTCTCAAAGTTTTAATTTTTTTTCAGTTCTTTTAATTTATCTTCAAGACTATTTAAAATAACAAATCCTAATTTAGTACACATATACACTCCTTAAACTCAATATTAAGAGTAGTTTAACGTTTATCAATATCTACAGGGTAGTATATCTTCTGGGGCTGCTTGTTTATCGAAAAATGCATAGTTTTTGAGATAAATTAGCTGTAATCCATGAACAGCTTCCAAATGGTAAGTAAAGAACGTCTGATGCTCCCGCAAAAAATAGTGTGCCATGAAAAGAACAATAAAAAGAAAAGAATCAAATTATGTCAAATCTCACGTTTTATTTTAAATACGACTTGCGCATAAGAAAGAATGTAATTTATTTACATATTTTATTGTGTTAATTTTTATTACAAAAGTGATCTTTTAAAATGCCATTTTTGTTTTCTAATAAAGAAATAGCGGATATCGATTTTATTTATGGCTTTGTAAATGGAAGTTCAGAAGCAGCAGCCCGTGAATATAGGTGAAGATTTCCTTTTAGAAGAGCTCCACATCCTTCAGTATTTGTCAGAGTTCACCAACAAATTATAAGTCAGGGGCTAAATAATATGCATGGTCGTCAAAATAATAATCATATGCAGCAAAGAAATATTGCACGACGAATTTTGCGTGAATTAGACAGAGATCCCACAACTAGCATTAGAAGAGTATCCGTAGCTTTAGGTGGAGTCTCAAATACTACTATTCACCGAACATTAAGACGGGATCACCGATATCCTTACCATCTACAACCTGTTCAAGGACTACAACCAGGGGATGCAGAACGTAGAGTTGCGTATTGTCGATGGAGTCTTGCTGAAAATAATAACAATCCAGGTTTTTTAAATAATGTTTTACGGACCGATGATCCTGCTTCACTCGCCGTGGTGTGATAAATTTTCACAACCAGCACGTTTAGGCACATGAAAATCCACATGTAGTTTGCCCGAGACATTTCCAATAAGAATTTAGTGTGAACGTCTGGATAGGTATTTACAATAATCACCTTTTTGGGCCCTACTTTTTACCACCTCGGATGAATGCTGCGGCTTTCTTAGAATTCTTAGACAATGAACATGGGAATATGTGAGAACACATTCCCTTAAATTTACGAAGAACTGCTTGGTTCCAGCTTGATGGTTGTCCAGCTCATTATACCAGAATCGTTAGAAACTGGCTGGATAACCATTATCCAAGAAGATGGATCGGTCGTGCAGGCCTACTTCCCTGGCCGCCAAGTTCTCCAAACCTAAATCCCTTAGATTTTTTTATGTGGGGGTATTTAAAGGAAAGGGTGTATGCAACTCCTGTGACAACAAGAGATGAACTAATTAATAGGATTACGGGTGCGTGTAATGAAATAAGAGAATTTTTAGTTAATATTCCACGGTGTGAATTATATATTCAACAAAATGGTTCACATTTTGAACAGTTTCTTTAAATTTATTTATTATTACGATAGCGTTTTTGTTTTGTTGTTATAGGAGAAGTTTATTTGTTTAATTTATTTATTTCGTTCGTTTCGTTCTTGATAAAGTCTTAAACAGAAATGCTTTCCAGTTTTTTCCAATAAATACGCATTTTTTTAATATTTATTTTGTTGTTTTACTTTTATTTTCCTTTATTTAATTCAACTGAAAAGTTAGGAAAAAATCAGTGGAGTACTACTTTTCATTAAGAGACAAAAAAAAACGTGAGAATCGACATAATTTGATTCTTTTTCTTTTATTGTTCTTTTCACGGCACACTATTTTTTACGGGAGCATCAGACGTTCTTTACTTACCATTTGGAAGCTATTCATGGCTCACAGCTAATTTATCTCAAAAACTATGCATTTTTCGAAAAAAAAGCGGAAGGCAAAAAAGTTCCTAAATCAAATGGACAATCTAAATTTTTAGTTTTTAAGAGTTAGAGGCGTCGCATGAAAAAGTTCGGGGGGATAAAGGGTATACCACCCCAGAAAATGTACTACCCTGTAGATATTGAGTTTAAGAAGTGTAATATGTGTACTAAATTTGTATTTATTATTTTAAATAGTTTTGAAGATAAATTGAAAGAACTGAACAAAAATTAAAACTTTGAAACCCTGTATCTCCAAAACTAAGCGTTTGACAACCTATGTTTACATGAACTTTTTGTCTTAATTTTGAAAGCTCTATCCACTATTAAAGTCCTGCTACAAAAACTGGAACACCCTGTATATATATATATATATATATATATATATATATATATATATATATATATATATATATATATATATATATATATATATATATATATATGGGATGATAAAGATATGTGTGATGAATGGGATTTAATATTATTCACAATATATTTAAATTTAAATTTGTCTCAAAAGGGGATAAAATTCAAGATATAATGATATTAAATGATTACAATTGTGCACCGGACTAGCTCAAATCTCAATGTGGGGATAGAGTTCAGGATTTAGTGGGAAATTATATTTGATTTGAATAAAATTATATGAATTGCCCTTTATGAAAAATATCATATATGTAAAAAAAATATATCTGAACAGAATTTATACTTTTAACGCATGCGTTGTAACGTTACTGAATGAAATTATTAAATGTCAAAACTGTCAAACAATGACTTGCTGATTTTATGTTTATGCTTTTAATTGAATTTAAATTTTGGAAATAATTTAAAATTTTGTTCCTTTTGCAGGTGTTTACACAAGTATTATTTGAAAATACACACCTATACATATAACCAAAATAATAATTGCAGGAAATCAAACACAACAATGAACACAATAGATAGGGTTATATTCAAAAGTGACTCACATATAAATGTTCCAAATTCCAACTGATGTCTTCATACAGGTTGTTCCAATTAGATGCAGGCACTTTCCAATTAATTCTTACTGCTACCATATACCCATTAGCTGCTAACTGGTGCTCGGGTTGTTGATCACGTTCGCTTCCGTAACTGGTAATATTTCTCTTTCAATACGGCTTCACTCCAACCACAAATTTAATTTCGATAAAATTTTATTTAAATATATTAATGATTTCTGATGGTATCGTTTATAAAATATTTAAAGGTTGTCCAAGGTTTAAATTAATGTCACTTTATTTTAGGTTCCGGCTCAAATGTAAATTATTAAAAGAAATTCGCAGCAAGAAATAAAACACAAATGCCAAAAAAATGATTACGAATTTATTTGGTTAAAACGTAACCAATTCAACTTCAACAAAACGAAAATTTAAACGTTCAACATAAATCGTCACACAAATTATTAATTCGTAATGAATTTTACGAAAACGTACAGGTATCGGTAACCGAACTTAAATATTTAAATTATTGTCGGTATAAAAACAATTGCACCTGAATACTCGTCTCTCCGTTTTTGATTAACTTTTTCCCGATGATTATATAGGTTAGAAAAACTTACTTGTAACACAAAAACACAACACTATTTTAACCTTTTCAATAAAACTGAACAAATTATAGAGAGAGCTAACCACTTCCAGGGCAATTCCTTTTATACCCTTTTGGTTGTTACTAAATCTTCAATTTTTTTCTAGCAAATCTACCTATGTAACCATGTTTCTGATTGGTTGAACAATTTTACAACTTTAACTAAAATAGAAATTTAGCCATATCTTTCTTATACAATTACGGATTCAAAATCTAATGACAGAAATGAAAACTGTGTAAAATTGCGAATAGATAGACATCCAACAAGATATGGTTCCTTTAAATATTATGCGAAATGACCTAATCTAATTTAGATTTGCTTATAACTACCTAAGCTTACAAACTAGACTTAAATTACTTACATATATGTAATCCTGATAAAATTTAGCATAAGAAAACACACATTTAAAGTTCGAAATCTTAAATTTAAAGGAATTTTATGTTTATCTAGAAAACTTATAAATTCAACCCCCATTTCATGAAATTTTGCACTAAAATGCATTGTATACTTTATATTGCTATGAAATATTGAGGAAGACCTCCTATTAATCACTTTAAGAATATAATTTAAGCCTAATATTATCAAAAAACCTGTAAATTTGTGAAAAAACACAATATTTAAAACATAACCAAACTTAATTCTAAAATTACAAATAACTTACACTTAAAAACGTTTATGTAACTCAAAATGTTATCCTAATGACTTGTAATAATTGTCTTTATTTTATTTAATGTTCATTTCACCTGCATTGTATAAGTGAATGTTACATAAAGAAGTCACATCGTTTAACACACTATAAAAATGTATCTACATGTAGATGTCTTTGTGCGAATATGTTGTATGCACTGTTCTTACTATTTAAATTGCATCACTAAGTTTGTCACACAATCGCTTCCAAAAATATGTGAGAAATAATCATATTATGTCCATATTATAACCCTTTCCTAAATTTTATCAAATTTCCTGCATTCTAAAACTATTTATACAATATCCCTAATATAAATCTATCTTTACACTTTGTGTTAAACACCTGTAAAATATTCACATGCCAAAATATTTTCGAAAATTGAATTTTATTGAAATAAACTAAAATACTAAATTTGAATTTACGGAAATAAGTTTATTTAACATTCCTGACATTTTTGTTGGTAGCACAATGCTTTTTATGATGAAATCAAATTGTATAAATGTTATTCAGATTATTTTGCCCAAAACAAATCCACTTTCAACCCATCGTCAACCAAATTATATCAAATGAATGTCTCGCACATGTATCATGCTTGAAATCACCCTTTTTTTATAAAGAAATTACTAGTTAAACTGTCCGATTCTTGTCTTACTCCTTTCTAAACATATATATATATATATATATATATATATATATATATATATATATATATATATATATATATACTGTTGATTTAATAAAACATACAGGGTGTCCCATTTTCGAGTACTACACTAAACTTGTGTTTTTTTAATGGAACACCCTATATATTTTTATATATTTGAATTCTCTGTTAAATGCTGAGCAAAATGATATACTGTAATATGGTCTAATACTAACGGTTCCTAAGTTATTAACATTTCTATGTAAAAAATTAGTCAATTAAGTAGGCTCCTGTTCCGCCATCTTGAAAGATATCGGAGTGAAGATTTGGGATTTGTTTTTCCAATCTATCTACTTTTAATTTCTACCTTCAGATTGCAGACTCCTTTCTTTGTATATACAAGCTGATCCATTTTGCTTAATGTTATTTTTCTCATTTCTTTAATGGCACACCCTGTATTTTATTACAGATTTGAATAGCATTTTTTTACGGGCTTTCAACAGATTCTCGCTTTTTACTACCTATTCCTAAGTGAATTATTGAATTATTTAGTGATAAAGTTGAAAATTGTAAACATTTTCTATTTTTGTTGAATTTGTCACAATATAAAATAAATAAAGACAATATCATAATTCACAGAAAAACAAAATTGAAACAAAGCTAGTTGCTATAAAACCGTGAAGCTATAGGTTTATTACACGATTAATCATTTTGCACTATAAAAGAACAACGCTTAATAATTATTTACTCGCAGAACTGTATAACTATAAACTTTAAAATGGAAGTAAAGAACACAATGATTTTCGATTGTCTTTTTCTGTTTCTTAACAAATTAACAAGTGAAAGCCACCTATTATAAATAATTCGTGAAGAATTGTCAGATAATTATCTGGTAGTGACTTCGTTATTTACTTAGTGTGCGATGAATATTTCAAAAGAAGAGCTGATCAATATGATCTATGGTTTGGGACACGCTGAAAGGAACTGTTTGTTGGCATCCAGGATTTATAAACAAAAGTACCCTTTAGCTAGACATGCAAGACCTGAAGCGTATTAACTTCTTCGAGAACGATTTGACGAGACAGGAAAGTGTCACATACAAAAAAAAGAGACGTAGAAAATCGTACAGTTGCAAACGAAGAAAACGAGTTGACAGTTTTATTAAATTTAGAAGAAAATCCTCACGTAAGTGTTCGTTAGATTGCGGTACAAGTAGATCTGAGCAAAAGTTCAATACAAAGAGTTATAAGCAAACATAAATATCACCCATATCATTTGTGTTTGCATCAAAGCCTACGACCGCAAGATTTTGCAACTCATGTCGCATTTTGCAATATTATTCTGTACATAATCAACCAACAAGCTTTTAATAGCAAGGAGTCGTTAATAAACATAATAGTCACTATTACTCCGTTGAAAATCCACACTGGGTACGACAAGTAGATTATCAGCATCAGTGGATTGTGAATGTGTGGGGTGGTATTCTCAATAGTGATGTAATAGGACCTTTCTTTTAGATGGTTCCCTGACAGGCGAAAGATATCTGAAATTCCTTCAAAAAGATTTGCCACAGTTGCTTGAACATGCGAATCTAAATACTCGACAAGTTATGTATTACCAACATGATGGATCTTCGCTGCACTACCATAATTGAGTACGTCGTTTTTTACAAAATTGGCGCGAACATCGCTGGATAGGCTGCGGTGGTCCGATTGTTTGGCCAGCGAGGTCAACCGATTTCACTCCTCTAGACTTTTTTCTGTGGGAATATGTGAAACAGGAAGTGTACATGGATTTGCCTACTACACAATCCAATATGTCACAGCAACCTTTATTAGGCGGTTGACAATGTGCATTGCTGCAAATGGAAACATTTTGAACATTTAATATAAAATTTGTAATTCATTGTGTTCTTTACTTCCATTTTAAAGTTTAAGTTAAGTGTTAAGTTAAAGTTTAAGTTAAGTTTTAAGTTTTAAGTTAAAGTTTATAGTTATGCAGTTCTAGGAGTAAATAATTATTAAGCGTTGCTCTTTTATAGTGGAAAATGTTGAATTGTGTCATAAACCTACAGCTTCACGGTTTGATAGCAATTAGCATTGTTTCATTTTGTTTTTCTTTGAATTATGATATTATCTTTATTTATTTTATATTGCGACAAATTCAACGAAGTTTCATAAACATACCAAACGTATTGATGTTAAATATCATTTTGTTAGGGAAAAATAGAAGAGCAGACGTATGAACATTTTTCATATTGAACAGGCGAATCAAGTCGCAGATATTTTTACAAAGTCGTTGCCGAGAGTTCAATTTATTAAATTTCACGATATGTTGGGGTTGTGTTTATGTAGATAATGTAACAATCAAAGGAAAGTGTTAAATATTTTATTTTCTCTGTAGTTTTTATAGTAACCGTGTTGTGTTGTTTCTTGCAATGTCATTAAAAATTAAAATAAATTACTTTTGTGTTCTTTAAATTGTATCACTGCGTTCACTAATTTAGTCAAATTAATATTCTGTAATAAAAAGAACGATGACATCTACTACAAATGGTATATACCGTCGACAGTTCTCTAGTAGATACAATACTCAAAATATTAGGTACATGTGCATTCTTAGTCTGCAGATCCGTTTTTTAAATTGAATTTAATTACTGTAAGTTACACACCGGGTGCTCTGTAAAGCATTAAAACTAGTGATGCGCATAAAATTTGCATTAAACGTTACATTAAAATGTACAATTTTGCGTTATTTACTTCTATCTGATATACTTCATGTATAAAGTATGCGCTCATGCGAACACCAGGAATAAATAAAATAAAAAATTTTGAATTCAACATTTTTTTTTATTCCTTAGCAATATTGATACATTGTGTATAGTCTTTCACCAGGCCAAATTTTTTTAACTGTGCTTTATTTCCCGCACTTTACTGGATGCTTTTCACATTTTAATAATGGTAGTCAAGAGTTGACGTTCATTCCGGTTTGGAATCCGTATAGATGTTACATCCAAGTAAATAATGATTTATTACAAATTGTGATAAAACACACAAAATTAATATTTTTTGCTACAAAGCACTTATACACACACCATATGTGTAAGAAGTCTTGACTCTGCATAGTAGATACCGACAGACGTACTTTAACACGTAAAATAAAAAACAAAAATGTAATTAGGTATCATTCATTTATTAACACTTCTATATTATGGTTAAATAACAATTTTACCATTTTACGCTTTTATTTATTTTCGAAAATGCGGCAATAAAAATAATACTATGGTAGCGATTTTAAATCAAATGCTGATTCTGGAAGAGTGCATACCAACTCAAACTCAGGCACTTTGAACATAATTTTTAAAACATGCATGATTCCTAACGATACCTGTTTATACAAACACATACTAAATAATCGGAAAATATACGTCAGCTTGTACCACCTTCTTGAAATTTCTAACGTGATACGTCATGAATACGATCAGAAACAGTTTGCATAGGCAGGAATTTAAACTATTCACTGAAATTAAAATACATTAACCTGTAAAATTAACGAAAGAAAAGGTTTAAGCTTTCCAAATAAATTAAAAACGATTTTTATAAATCGATGAATCTGATTCATAATTTACTATACACGAGGAACGCAATTAATCTAATCTTAATCTTTAATTTTAATTTACTGACTGATCAAGTTCAAATATAAATTACTCATTATTGTTCACCAAATAAATCTCCTACTTATTTGACCTTACATACATACTCTGTTTAATTGTTAAATAATGCTTGCTCAAAATTAATAAAATAAAATCCTTAATGTACGGTCTATCTATTGCGATTAATCGAAGCCTTTAGACGACGCGTTTAAACGCTTTTGCTGACGTATCGTCTACCATTAGCGACAAGTCGCAACAAGTCGACTTGAGACGCTGCGATTTCAAATCGAGTTGACTTCAAGGCAAATCAATCACGAGCGTTTTAGTAGTCACAGCAGTTTTGTGTCTTTTGCTATCCTCTGTTAGTTTCAAAGTACAATACACGGTGGAAAAGTATAAAAGATGTGTATTTTAAAAAGAAAAAAGAAAAAAAGCAAGGTACAGGGTCCCAAGTAAATCATACGAATAAATGGGACCATATGGATGCTCTTGCCTTTTTGTAAAATATTCCAACATCTAGAAAGTGAGATATTTATATATAGTTTAAGTAAAACTAATATCTATTAATTGTTGTAGACATATAACGAACTGTACAGTAGAGAACATAGAACATAGAAAAGGATTTGGGCGAACCATTGTAACATAGTTCATCTCAACCGGATATTTTCGAAGAAGAAGTATTAGAAGAAAACCAGCATGATAATTAGAACACACAAAGACTCCAAGAAAATATTACTATAAAACAAAGACAGTGAAGAAAATAAAAGTTATAAACGAAAATATTATTGACGTTTTAAGTAAACGGTCAGGAGGACGCACAAATTTTTTTAAAACAATTGGAGGGTCTGAAAAATCACGAAATCATCCAATTTCGACCGCATAGCTGAAACAGTTATGACTCCTCATACTGCTTTAGCTGTCACAGTAAAAACGGAAGTATTAAAAGTAATTTCGGAATTAGAATTACAAGTATGTGAAACGAACCAAAACAATCAGAACATTGCATCTACCTTTAGATATACGACACCTACTGAATCTCATATACCTCTGTACGACTTTTCTACAAACCCCACATATACAGAGCTAACACTGCCATCGGTAGAACCCTCTGTATATGAAGGTTGTGCTGACTTCTTCAGTAACGCAAATATTATAACAAATAAAAAATTAAGAGTGTGAGTGATCGGTATATTAAAAAGGTAAATTGTACGGGGGCTAGCTCAGAAAGGGACAATACTTACTAAACTTACTGTAGGTTGAGAACTCATTTATTTTAAGGTGTGAGAGAGGCAGAGATGTGTCCATAGATAAAATCAATGATGCATTTGTTTGTTTTTCCTGGTTGGACGCCACTCAGTTTTATAGGTTTAATAATTAAAAACTGAGAAAGTTGTACATTAATACCATAAGTAATCTGAATAACACTAAACAACTGTTTCATATGTATATTTACGAAACCAAAATGTCTGATTAATTTTAGCATAAAATAACTAAAACGGTATTTCTCGTATAGCTGTACGATTTTAAATAATTTTTAATTAAACACAAACTACATAAAGCATATAATCTATCTCTAATTAAAATTCAAAATGGAATATGATCAACACTGTATTTAACAACAAAACGTATGCTTGACTTATGTCAACAAATATTACGGTTCTATAGGTTATGAACCAATAAAGAGTAAACACTACTGAATTTCGCTGCAAAGATAGACCACACCGCAGTGATTAATCGATGCATTTAAACGAGGCGTTTAGTCGCACCGATTAAACGCAATAGATAGACTGTACCTTTATACTCAATCAAAATAATGGCAGTTACACTAATTGCATGAAATATGTCCACAAGTTGCTTAAAAAGAAGATTGCCTTACTTAAATAGTTAGGGAGACCAAAATAAACAGCAATTTCTATATTAACACCAACATTTAAAATATAATAAAAAAAATAGAAAAGGCATATGAAATAAACGTGTTCTCTGACAAATGTACGTCAGAAAATTCTGTAACAGGGTGTAAACAATTACTCTGCTCCTTGTTTTACTCACTGCCAAAATATTGTGGTAGGTCATATGTGAATTTCGGATACAATTTAGTGAGTAATTACACAAAAAACAAAACTAAAATAATAATTTGCATAAACAACGCATACTACGCCACCATTTAAAGTTTGATCTTTATTAAACTTCAGAATTTCACCTTAAATGAAATTTAAGGAAACTGACATTATTTTCCGGAGAAATTGGGAAAGCAGCAACAAAAACGACAGTTCAAGGATACATAAAGTTCGTTTAAACTGCAGTAACCCAAACCGAGTCCATTTTAGTTACAACTGTAGCAAACACAACATTTCGGTTTAATACAAAACTCTTAGTATTAATATTTGCACTTGTCCCGCTACGTTAACATTATCCTAGATGTTAGATGTTATCCACAAGAGATAACATTTCATTGATCGCCAAAGCTCCATATTGCTCAATATAGCAGTAACGTATTCAGATCAACACACACGCCATAGCCCTAAGTTTCTTTACACTACAGTGCGAAATCATCGCAAGGGCAAAGTGCACTCGCAAATCGTTAGTGCTATGAATCATCTAGACATGAAGAGTTGCGTGATATACTTTCACCTTATAATATTTTCGTTATCATCAAAATCTCAATATTATAACTAATAAAATTAATAAAATGCGTACTAATGACGTCAAAATTTCTACACAGAGTCTATTAAAAAATTTTTGTCTTGACCTTCCACTAGCAGTCATGGTAAAAACTGAAAGTGCACATCCTTAATTGGTAGAATATGACTTAACGAAAACAGGTACAGAAGTTTTAACCGTTTATTGTGTAATCCGGTACGCAAATTTCTAGCGAGTATTGTAGTCAACGAAATCAGATTCTAAACAAGCCGTTACCGTTACCGTTAGTGTTAGTGTTACCGTTACCGTTACCCTTACCGTTAACGTTACCTATACCGCTACCGTTACCGTTACCATTACCGTTAACATTACCGTTACCGTTACCGTTACCCTTACTGTTGCTGGTACTATTACATTTACTATTACAATTACTATTACAATTACTATTACAGTTACTATTACAATTACTATTACAATTACTATTAGAATTACTATTACAATTACTATTACAATTACTATTACAATTACTATTATAATTACTATTATTACTTATTACAATTACTATTACAATTACTATTACAATTACTATTACAATTACTATTACAATTACTATTACAATTACTATTACAATTACTATTACATTATATTACTATTATAATTATATTAAATTACTATTACAATTACTATTACAATTACTATTACAATTACTATTACAATTACTATTACAATTACTATTACAATAACTATTACAATTACTATTACTATATACTATTACAATTACTATTACAATTACTATTACAATTACTATTATCAATTACTATTACAATTACTATTACAATTACTATTAATTACTATTACAATTACTATTACAATTACTATTACAATTACTATTACAATTACTATTACAATTACTATTAAATTACTATTACATTACTATTACAATTACTATTACAATTACTATTACAATTACTATTACAATTACTATTACAATTACTATTACAATTACTATATACAATTACTATTACAATTACTATTATCAATTACTATTACAATTACTATTACAATTACTATTACAATTACTATTACAATTACTATTACAATTACTATTACAATTACTATTCAATTACTATTAAATTACTATTAAATTACTATTAATTACTATTACAATTACTATTACTAATTACTTTATTACAATTACTATTACAATTACTATTACAATTACTTATTACTAATTACTATTACAATTACTATTAAATTACTATTACAATATATTCGCTGTTATTTACATATAACGCACATCCCACTCCTTCTTTGGCTTTAGAGCCATCCGTATAGAGGAATATGTGGTCTTTATATACATTAAATAGTTGTTTACATTTTACTCGGTAGGTAGATAGGGACGTCTCTTTTTTACTATAAGTTTCTAAGTCAAAACGAATCTTAATTGACGGTACAGTCCACGGAGGAATTTCAAGTGGTTCCAACTGCAGCATGTTTGGAACTTTCTCGTTCAGAGAAGTGAGAGTATTTTTGACGTTCCACCACAATGGTTTGTGCAATCCTTTCCACTCTTGTAAACTTGCATCATTCCTAAATAAGATTGTATAATTAGGATCGCGTGTTTGCCCTTTTATTTTACACGAATAGTTTAAGATTCGATATTTTGATGCAGATCGATGGGCATAATGCCTGCTTCACATGATAGGCTGTCATGTGCGCTGGTATAAATGCTAAACAATACCTGATAGCAGCACTTTGAATAGATTTAAGTGGTTTTAAAGTACTGTTGGATGCAGAGGAATAAGCTTCACAGCCGTAATCCATCTTCGTTCTTATCAGTGTATTGTACATCCTTATTAGAATCCCTGGATCTGCGCCCCATTTTGAGCCTGCCAATAATCTTATCGTATTTAATCGCTTTTCACTCTTAATATCAATTCGTTAATATGGACTGTCCAAGTGAGTCCAGGGTCCAGGGTTACGAAAATATGCCAGAGCTTCTGCATCAAATGTATCTCCTTCCAGAGAGCATTGGATCATAGTGAGGCTTTCGAAGTTTGCAAAATGGAGACTATAAGTTTTTCATATGATATTTTGAACCCACTGTTCTAGCATTATGGACTATGGTGTCTATAGCTTGTTGCAATTTTTGTTTATCATACCTATTTTTCTGCCGAGTACAAGATAGTTAAATCGTCCACATATAGGTAACTGCAAATCTCATTGGGTACAGATGTGATCAAATTAATTGCACAGCAATAACAATTATATTACAATTACTATTACAATTACTATTACAATTACTTTACAATTACTATTACAATTACTATTACAATTACTATTACAATTACTATTACAATTACTATTACAATTACTATTACAATTACTATTACAATTACTATTAATTACTATTACAATTACTATTACAATTACTATTACAATTACTATTACAATTACTATTACAGTTGCTATTACAATTACTATTACAATTACTATTACAATTACTATTACAATTACTATTACAATTACTATTAATTACTATTACAATTACTATTACAATTACTATTATATTACTATTACAATTACTATTACAATTACTATAATTACTATTACAATTACTATTACAATTACTATTACAATTACTATTCAATTACTTTACAATTACTATTACAATTACTATTACAATTACTATTACAATTACTATTACAATTACTATTACAATTACTATTACAATTACTATTACAATTACTATTACAATTACTTACAATTACTTACAATTACTATTACAATTACTATTACAATTACTATTACAATTACTATTACAATTACTATTACAATTACTATTACAATTACTATTACAACTATACAATTACTATTAAATTACTATTACAATTACTATTACAATTACTATTACAATTACTATTACAATTACTATTACAATTACTATTACAATTACTATTACAATTACTATTAATTACTATTACAATTACTATATTAATTATATTACAATTACTATTACTTATATTACTATTACAATTACTATTACAATTACTATTACAATTACTATTACAATTACTATTACAATTATATTACAATTACTATTACAATTGGTTTACTATTACAAAGTGGTTTATTAATTTATGTGCTTATTTGAAACGCGATTACGATTCTGGTTTACTATACCTATTAACGCATAATAACTAATGGAATATGGACAAAATTATTTATCGGAGAAATTGGGATATAATGGCAGCAATTTGATAAAATACATGTTACGAGAGGATACATGAAATTCGATTATTATTATGGTAACCCAAACCGAGCATATGTTATTACAAACTATAGCAAATTACAACATATTGGTATTAATACAAAACTCATTACATAAAATTAAATGATATGATAGGAACTTGACTCCGTTTACGTTAAACATGATACAGGATGGTTAAGAAGTTATACACAATGAGTAACAATTATAATGATGAACAGTTCCGTTATATTGGTAATATAATTGCGTAACTGATATTAGATATGTTTTACAACGCCAATAGCCTTTAATGGATTTAAACTAATACACTACAGTCAATTATCAATGTTCTAATAAATGGTTTTGAACAAAAGTCAGCGTCTATGAAATGTTTAGTGATTTATTGAAATCATCTTATGAATTTGAAGACGTTCTATAACTTTCACCTTAATATATATTATGTAATAATCATTCAAATTATCAAATTATAACATTATATTAAATTACTATAAATTCTACTAATTGACTAAAATTCTATTACAGAGTCTATTAAATATATTAAATTTATTACTGAATTCATAGCAGATCATGTAAATTACTATAATATTACATCATTAAATTGGTATTAATATACTATAAATTTGAAATTACTATGGTACAGATATTTTAACCGTTTATTATGTATATCGGTACGAAATTTCTAACGAGTATTGTATGTCAATATATACAGATTCTTAATACAAGTTCCGTTACAAGTTACTATTACAATTATGTTTAGATGTTACCTTACGATTACCTTATACCTTAACGAATTACCTATACCAATTACGATTACATTACTGTTTTACAATTACCGTTATACATTACGTTACCGATTACTTTACAACTTACTGTTGCATGGTACTATTACAATTACTATTACATTACATTAATTCTATTACAATTACTATTACATTACTATTACAATTACTATTACAATTACTATTACAATTACTATTACAATTACTATTACAATTACTATTACAATTACTATTACTAATTACTATTACAATTACTATTACAATTACTATTATCTATTACAATTACTATTACAATTACTATTACAATTACTATTACAATTACTATTACATTATATTACTATTACAATTACTATTACATTACTATTACATATTACTATTACAATTACTATTACAATTACTATTACAATTCATTACAATTACTATTATTCTATTACAATTACTATTACAATTACTATTACAATTACTATTACTATTACTATTACTATAAATTCTATTACTAATTACTATTATTCAATTACTATTACAATTACTATTACAATTACTATTACAATTACTATTACAATTACTATTACAATTACTATTATCAATTACTATTACAATTACTATTACAATTACTATTACAATTACTATTACAATTACTATTACAATTACTATTACAATTACTAATTACAATTACTATTCAATTACTATTACAATTACTATTACAATTACTATTATCAATTACTATTACATATATTACTTACAATTACTATTACATTACTATTACATTACTTATTACAATTACTATTGCAATTACTAATTACTATATATTACTATTACAATTACTATTACAATTATATAATTACTATTACAATTACTATTACAATTACTATTAAATTACTATTACATATTACTATATTACATATTACTATTACAATTACTATCAATTACTATTAATTACTATTACAATTACTATTACAATTACTATTACAATTACTATATTACTACAATTACTATTACAATTACTATTACAATTACTATTACAATTACTATTACAATTACTATACAATTACATTACATTACTATTACAATTACTATTACAATTACTTTAATTATTCAATTACTATTACAATTACTAATTATTACAATTACTAATTACAATTACTGTTACAATTACTGATTACAATATGACTCTGGATACAATTACTATTTATCATATTTCAGATATATACTAAATTATATATAAATTACTAGGATAGAAATACTACTATTACAATTATATCTGAAGGATAAATAAAGATCAGTTGAGCAATTATTGCATAATTACACTATAAATACTATTACAAATCTATTATTATTACTATTATAATTACTAATTAAATACTATATTAATTGAATATGCATTACAAAACATTCATTGGCCAATTTACATAAATTAATTAAAAAAAAAAAAAAAAAATTACTGTTACAATTACTATTACATTACTATTACAATTACTGGTACAATTACTAGTTACAATTACTGTTACAATTACTGTTACAATTACTATTACAATTACTTTACAATTACTTTACAATTACTATTACAATTACTTTACAATTACTAATTATAAATTACTATTAAATTACTATTCAATATATTACTATTGCAATTACTATTACAATTACTATTACAATTACTTATTACTAAATTACTATTACTAATTACTATTACAATTACTATTACAATTACTTAATTACTATTAATTACTTAATTACATTATATTAATACTATTACAAATTACTATAATTACTATTATTACTATTACAATTACTATTCAATTACTATTACAATTACTATTACAATTACTTAATATTATAAATTACTATTACAATTACTATTAATTACAATTACTATTACAATTACTATAATTATTACAATTACATATTACATATATACTATTACAATTACTATTACAATTACTATTACAATTATTACAATTACTTTACAATTACTATTACAATTATACATTAAATTTAATCATTACAATTAAATACTATAAAATACATTAATTCTATAAATAATAAAATTATATCAAATACATTTAATTATAAATACATTAAATACTATTTATTTAATAAATTCATTATTTAAATAATAAAATAAATATAAATATTTACAATTATTAATTACTAATTCTTTACAATTACTATAATTACTTAAATTACTTCAATTTATAAATTACTTTAATTTTAATTCATAATTACTATTAATTATATTATACTATTAAATTACTATTATACTATAATTACTATTAATCTATTAATTACTATTAATTATATTAAATTACTATTAATATTATTTATTACATTAATACATATATAATTCTATTAAATACTTACAATTACTATTCATATTATATTACTATATTACTATTAATTACTATTCAATTACTATATATATTACTATTCATATTATTATATATATTACATCTATTCAATTACTATTAATTACTATATAATACTATTAATATATTATAATTACTATTCAATACTATTACAATACTATAAATATATTCATTTAACTATTACATTACTATTACAATTATTATTAAATTACATTATATCAATTACTATTACATTACTATTCAATTACTATAATTATATTATATATTACTATCAATTCTATTACATCTATTACATTCTATATAATTACTATTAACATTCATACAATTACTATTACAATTATATACATTCTATATATAATTCTTACATATTACAATTAATCAATACTTATTACAATTACTTTACAATTACATTATAATTACTATACAATTATCAATTACTATTACAATTACTAATTATCAATATACAATAATTACTTTTACAATTACTATTACAATTACTTTACAATACTATTCAATTCTTTACAATTATTACAATTACTTAAATTACTTACAATTCTTTATAATTACTATTAAATTACTATTACAATTACTATTACATTATATTACTATTACAATTACTATTACAATTACTATTACAATTACTATTACAATTACTATTACAATTACTATTACAATTACTATTACAATTACTATTACAATTACTATTACAATTACTATTACAATTACTATTACAATTACTATTACAATTACTATTACAATTACTATTACAATTACTATTACAATTACTATTACAATTACTATTAAAATTACTATTACAATTACTATTACAATTACTATTACAATTACTATTACAATTACTATTACAATTACTATTACAATTACTATTACAATTACTATTACAATTACTATTACAATTACTATTACAATTACTGTTACAATTACTATTACAATTACTTTTACAATTACTTATTACAATTACTATTACAATTACTATTACAATTACTTTACAATTACTATTAAATTACTATTACAATTACTATTACAATTACTATTACAATTACTGTTACAATTACTGTTACAATTGCTTTACAATTACAATTACTATTACAAATTACTTTACATTGTATACAATTACTGTTACAATTACTGTTACAATTACTGTTACAATTACTGTTACAATTACTGTTACAATTACTGTTACAATTACTGTTACAATTACTGTTACAATTACTGTTACAATTGCTGTTAAAATTACTATTAAAATTACTATTGCATTTACTATTGCAATTACTATTGCAATTACTATTGCAATTACTATTACAATTAATATTACAATTAATATTACAATTACTATTACAATTACTATTACAATTACTATTACAATTACTATTCATATTACTTATTTACAATTACTATTAATTACTATTACAATTACTATTACAATTACTATTACAATTACTATTACAATTACTATTACAATTACTATTACTAATTACTATTACTTATTATTACTAATTTATCAATTACTTATTACTAATTACATTATTATAATTACTATTACTAATTACTATTACAATTACTATTATTATTACAATTACTATTATAATTACTATTACTAATTATATATTAATTACTATTATTACTATTATAATTACTATTACAATTATTAATTATAATTACTATTATTATTAATTACTATTAAATTACTTTATTACAATTACTATTATATATTACTATTACAATTACTATTACAATTACTATTACAATTACTATTACAATTACTTATTATAATTACTATTACAATTACTATTACAATTATGGTATTACTATTACAAAGTGGTTTATTAATTTATGTGCTTATTTGAAACGCGATTACGATTCTGGTTTACTATACCTATTAACGCATAATAACTAATGGATTATGGAAAAAAAAATTATTGGCTAATGGAAAAAAAATATGAGAGGTTACTGAATGGTACTGAGCGAATTTCGATAAAAGAATGTTGACGGAGGATGGCGTATAATGGAAATTGATTATTATTATGGAAAATGGGTATGAGGATATGGTTAAATGACAAACGATAATAAGAAAGTTAAAATACTTTATTAAACAGAATCATTACATAAAATTATGGAATGGATATGGAATATGGAACTTGACTCGCTTTACGTTAAATAGACATGGATGACGAACGGATTGGTTAAAGAAAGTAAAATAATGATGTAAAATTATGGAATGGATTGTGGAACATGGTTCCGGCTTATGGAAGTTGGTAATGGAAATTGGTACTGGATATTGGATATGGTTTTGACAGATGGCAATGGAAATTTTTAATGGATTGTAAACTGAATAACTATGTAAAATTATGGAATGGTTTAATAAATGGTTTTGGTAAATCAAAAGTACAGCGTCATAAATGGAAATATGTTTCAGTAGAATTTTATTGTAAATAAACTTATTGTATATATATGGGAACGACACACAAGTCTCTAAGACTTAGTCGGACCTTAAATTGTATATATTATGGTAATAAATTCAAATTCAAATTCAAAATTCAAATTACTATTACAATTACTATTACTAATTACTATTACAATTACTATTACAATTACTATTATCAATTACTATTACAATTACTATTACAATTACTTATTACTAATTACTATTACAATTACTATTACAATTACTATTACAATTACTATTACAATTATCTATTACAATTATCTATTACAATTACTATTACAATTACTATTACAATTACTATTACAATTACTATTACAATTACTATTAAATTACTATTATCAATTACTATTATAATTACTATTATCAATTACTATTACAATTACTATTACAATTACTATTACAATTATTATTACAATTACTTATTACAATTACTATTACAATTACTATTACAATTACTATTACAATTATTTATTACAATTATTCTATTACAATTACTATTACAATTACTATTACAATTACTATTATAATTACTATTACTAATTACTATTACAATTATTATTACAATTACTATTACAATTACTATTACAATTACTATTATAATTACTTATTACAATTACTATTAAATTACTATTACAATTACTATTACAATTACTATTACAATTTACATTATTATACAATTACTATTACAATTACTATATATCAATTACTTATTACAATTACTATTACTAATTACTATTACAAATTACTATTACAATTACTATTACAATTACTATTACAATTATTATTACAATTACTATTACAATTACTATTATAATTACTATTACAATTACTATTACAATTACTATTACAATTATATTACATTATTACATAATTACAATTACTACATTACTAATTACTATTACAATTACTATTACTAATTATTATTACTATTTACATTACAATTACTATTACTAATTACTATTACAATTACTATTACTTATTACAATTACTATTACTATATTATTTATTACAATTACTATTACAATTACTATTACAAATTACATTACTATTATAATTCACTATTACAATTACTATTACTAATTACTATTACTAATTACTATTACAATTATATTATTATCAATTACTATTACTAATTACTATTACTAATTACTATTATTACTATTACAATATATTATTACAATTACTATTACAAATTACTATTACAATTACTATTACAATTACTTACATTAATAATTACATATTATTACTAATTACTATTACTAATTACTATTATACATTATATACAATTACTATTACATTATTATCAATTACTATTACAATATACTATTATATTACAATTACTATTACATTATTACTAATTACAATTACTTATAATATTATTAATAATTACTTATTATAATTACTATTATATTATTATTATATTACTATTACATTACTATTACAAATTACTATTAAATTACTATTACTTATTACAATTACTATTATAATTACTTTACATAATTACTATTATAATTATTATTATAATTATATTATAATTATTATTAATTACTATATAATTACTATTACAATTACTATTACAATTACTATTATAATTACTATTACAATTACTATTATAATTACTATTACAATTACTATTATAATTACTATTACTAATTACTATTACAATTACTATTATAATTATTATTACAATTACTATTACTAATTACTATTACAATTACTATTACAATTACTATTACAATTACTATTACAATTACTATTACAATTACTATTATTAATTCTATTACAATTACTATTACAATTACTATTACTAATTACTATTACAATTACTATTACAATTACTATTACAAAGTCAAAGTGGACAGATAGAGGTAATGCTACGTTTATACAAGACACTAGTATTAACAAGAATTGATTATGGTAGCCCTTCATATATGTCAGCATGTCAAACTAAGCTCAAAACACTAGACAGTATCCAAAATACCTGTCTAAGGTACGCCATAGTTTTCCAACAAGCCCGGCAAATAGTTTGTGTGTAGAGGCAGGTGTATTACCGTTAAGGTACAGAAGAGCGTGGCTTCTGTTAAAATATGCCTCGAAAACATTTAAGATTAAGTACACATTAACCATTACCTCACCTACGTCGGATTAAGTGACATGGTCACAAATATTCCCATGTACACTAATATCCAAGGAGCTTGCAAACTAGCAAAGATAGAGCATCGGGACGAATTTGAAAGTAGTACAAATATCAAAAACAAGGTATTAAGTGCATGGCAAGACGAATGGGAAAACGAAAACCGAGCTCTGAAGCAACACTTACCGATAGCACGAGAACGCAAAAGGTACCCACCGATGCCACGGAAAGCAAGTGTGGTATTAACCAGACTCCGTATAGGTCATACTAAACAGACGCACGAGTATCTGTTAACCAATAAACCAAAAATATATACCAGCTATGTAGAGTACCTATAACGTTGGAACACATTTTGAAGAATGTATTCAGTACAAGAGACACAAAGAAATGTGTAACATAAATTTTAATTTTAAAAACGCATTGAAAGAATTAGACGGAATAAAGTTGAGGAAGATAATTGATTTCTGTGTAATAAATCATTTTCGAAACATAATACATAGTATAAAGTAACATTGTTATGACAAAGTTCAGATGGCTAATAAGTGGTTGACGCCAAAAAAAAAAAATTACTATTATAATTACTATTACAATTACTATTACAATTACTTACAATTACTATTAAATTACTATTACAGTTGCTATTACAATTACTATTACAATTACTATTAAATTACTATTACAATTACTATTACAATTACTATTACAATTACTATTACAATTACTATTACAATTACTATTACAATTATTATTACAATTACTATTACAATTACTTACAATTACTATTACAATTACTGTTACAATTACTGTTACAATTACTTTACAATTATTTACAATTACTATATAACAATTACTATTAAAATTACTATTAATTAAATTACTATTACAATTACTATTGCATATTACAATTACTATTACAATTATTATATATTACAATTATATATTACTATTATTACTATTACAATTACTATTAACATAATTACTATTAATTACTATTAATTATTACAATTACTATTACAATTACTATTACAATTACTATTACAATTACTATTACAATTACTATTACAAATTACTATCTTACTAATTAATTATTACAATTACTATTACAATTACTATTACAATTACTATTACAATTACTATTACAATTACTATTACAAAATTACTATTACAATTACTATTACAATTACTATTACAATTACTATTACAATTACTATTACAATTACTATTACTATTATATTACTATTACAATTACTATTACAATTACTATTACATTACTATTACAATTACTATTACAATTACTATTACAATTACTATTACAATTACTATTACAATTACTATTACAATTACTATTATACTATTAAATTACTATTACAATTACTATTACAATTACTGTTAATTACTTTAAATTACTATTACAATTACTATTACAATTACTATTACAAATTACTTATATGACAATTACTTTACAATTACTGTTTACAATTATTACATTGATTTACAATTACTGTTACAATTACTATTGCAATTACTATTATAATTACTATTACATACTATTCAATTACGCATATGTACTATTTACTTATGTCAATTTTATGTATACTACTGTTACATTATTTAATTATTGTTACATAGATACATTATAAAGATTTACATCCTGCTATTACTATTAAGGTGATATTATTTTGCCAATTTTTGCCACTTTAATAGTATACTATTGCTTTAATCTTTGGCAGAGGTTCATGCTGATTACTGCTCCAACAGTCCACGGAGGAATTATAGCAGAGCAACAGGAGGTATTGGCGGATAGTTCAACTATATCCGGTAAATTACTTGAAACGAATTCCAGCTGGTCTGTAATCGTTACTTATGGTGAATAGATTTACATTACAATACGGTAGTTTGGATGACAAGGGTGGATTTTAGAGTATATGTAACTTCCATGAGTATTATCGCCGATTTCCAGCGGTGAACTCTTGCAATAAAGCTTTGGACCGGGCTGGTTGGATAGGCACAAGACTATCTGATTCCAACTTGTGTATTCGATCCAAAGTTCAGTAAACTTTGCGGGCCGATGAGTATGCTTGCATCCGTAATCAATTACCGATAGTACAATACCTGGTAAACTCTTAGAGTACTTTTGGTTCTGACCACGTGGTATGCGCAAGAACTTTATTAGATTTAGCTTCTTGTCGCATCTCTGTTTCACGTCTGTATGTTGCCTCCATGTTAGTTGGCATCGATGATGACCCCAAGGAATCTAGCTTCAGGCACACACTATCGGTTCATCATTAATATACAAGAGAGGATCAAAGTGTGGTTTTCTAAGCACATGTGCAGACACTTTGTCTTCTTTTAGAATTGGAACCCGACGGATTCGCCATTTGCTATAATAGTGTTGATTGCCACTTGTAGTTCGTGTTATTTCTCCTACGGTCTTCCCAGTGTACATAATTGCCAGATCGTCAACGTAGAGGCATCTAGTTACGTCGACGTTTGATGCTATGTCGTTAATTGCCAGTGCAAATAGGGTACAACTCAGGGTTGAGCCCTGAGGTACACCATTCTCAAGTACTCTTGAGCTCGACAGATCTTTCCCAACACGTACCCGAAAACTCCTTCCGCTCAAAAATGAACGGATAAGCTGCGGGAGCTTCCCCTGAAGACCGCATTTGTAAAGCTTTTGCAGAATGGCGGGGCGCCACGTCATATCGTAGGCCCCTTAATTAAATTACATACCATATGTTCCCTTTCAAAGATTATTGCATTTCTCCATACCAAAAATGTCGTGGTAATCTGTCATTACAATTACTCTGGTAGATACAAAATTATTTTCCACCATTACAAGATCTGTTATTCACAGCTATTAATTTCCCATCAGCATTAAACTGATTAGGGATATGCAGCAATGACTTTTCCTGGTTTTACTATGTATAATTACCTTCCATCTTGAATTAAGCCTTGGTCCCATAATTATATATTAATTAGGGCATTTAATTACATTGAAATTGATATGTCATTGTACCGTATCGGGCCGGGAAAATGTCTTAAACCCTATGCTATTTAGTTCCTATTGTAAACATATTTACTAAGTTATCTAGGTTCAAATCTATTTCTCGATGACCAACGGAATTAAAAACCTGGTCTAATTGCAAACTGCTGGTTTACTAAATACTGTAAAACTTCAGCATTACCCGATTGTATGGCATACGTCGAATTAGTGACCCGTTGCCACTTTCCCGGACAAGCTTTATTTGCCCCACATCTGCTCTCGGTACATTAAGTTGGACTTATCTATTCCACATTTACTTTCCATATTTACGCCTAGAAATTGCTACTTTAAATTACTAATTTGAATTTGGGGTTTTTCTAATCTATGAACAATTTTTATCCCTAACCACTTTACTTGGGATTCCACCAGGGAATTACCTATTACGCTTACCAATTAGAATACTTTTTACTTTCAAAATACATTCTATATTTTACATTGACATTTTGTATTAAATTTTTAAGTTTCCATCGTTTGCTATTAATCCATTTTACAGTATGGTAATTAAAACTTAATTAATAACTTTTTACAACAATTGGAATGTACTATTTGCAGGTATTCAACTCCATTTAGACGACTAAATTTACAAGGTTAATAATAGCCAAATTATTTACTGTTAAATAGGGTTACCTTTTCATCAAAACAACTCTCCCAACTACGCTAGTCAATTACTATCATTACTATTAAACTCTATTGATTATTGAAATCCCAACACCAGATTGTTTAATTACCAATAAGTTATCCAATCGATTTCAATTCTTACTAATTAAATTACTATTAACGTTTAGATATACTATTCAAACAACATTCAATTGAATTACTATTAAATTTTACATATTCAATTACATTGCAATTACTACCTTTCTCTGGTGTGCAATTACTATTACAATTACTATTACAATTACTATTAAGTACTGTCCAGTTTAAGGTTTACTGATGTAATAACATTGGTTTTCTTTTGCATTGACATAATATGACACCACCGAAAAGGACGGTGGTATGTAGGAATTTCTATATTTGAAATATAACTAAAACCCTCCTCGGTGCATCAGACTGAGGCTATTAGCACCATCCACTAAAAGAATAAGACACAAGTATATTATTGAAAGACAGGTAAGCTAACATTGTGTTATTTTCAAGGCCAATTTATCATAATTTTCTAATATACCTGTTTCTTTTAGGAAATTTAGCGTGTTGATTATGGCATGTAATTCTACCAGATTGGTTCTCAAATTGATTGTCAGTTGATGTTGCTGTTTTGCTAGGTAGTGCACAGGGCAATCGAGTATTATGTGAGATACAGTCAGCACAACATCACATACCGCACATATGGGACCATCTTCGTCCTTTAGGAGGTACTGTTGGGTTATGCTATGACCTAAACGCAGGCGGTTAGTTTGAGTCTTTCGGGTAGATCGACGATTAGTAAAGGAGTTCTAACTCTTTATATCTAACAGGTGAGTATTTATTTGTTGCCAATTTCTTCCACTTTAATAGTATCTTTTGTTTTAGGTGATCTTTGGCAGAGGGAGTTCATGCTGGATTACTGGCGCTCCAACAGTCCACGGAGGTATGTTTAGCAGTGCAACAGGCGGTATTGGCGGCATACGTTCAACCTATATCCGGTAAGTATTCTTGAAACGAATTCCAGCTGGTCGTGTAATCGTTCGTCTATCGGTGAATAGATTTACATCGGGGAATAGCATACGGTAGCACTTTGTGCAGGTCAGTGTCAACGCTCCATTTGAGGACGGAGCTAAAGTGCTTGATGCAAGGGTTAGATCAATAGCCGAGAAGTTATTTGATCTGGCATTAAAATAGGTGGGATTGCCGTTGTTCATCAAAACAACGTCGTCCCCAAGCCACCGGCCAAGCTCACGTCCTCTGGCATCGGTTTTAGTAGACTCCCATAGTTGATTGTGGGAATTGAAATCCCCAACCACCAGGAATGTGGTTTGTAACTGACCAATAATGTTATCCACATCGGTGATTTGCGAATTGCTGTCAGGTAAATAAACGTTGCATACTGTAACGTTTAGAGGATGGACTATTCGCACAACAACCACTTGCAGATTGGATCTAATATCTACAACTTGATGTCTTACATCGCTTCTTACAAGCGTTGCTACACCACCTTTCGCTCGCTGGTGTGGGCGAGCGTCCTTCCTGGCAACCTGATAACCTTTTAAGGTGTAAGGCTGGCCAGGTTTAAGGTGTGTCTCCTGGATGCATAATAACATTGGGTTGTGCTCTTGCATTTGTAGCATAACATCACAGTGACGCTGTACAAGCCCTCTACAGTTCCACTGTAAGAGTTTGTCCATTGAAGGATATAAATAAATAAATAAATAGAGACAAAAACAATTAAAAGAGCACACAATAAAATAAATTTACAGATAGGTAAGTATATAGACAAAGGACAAATAATTTTGTAGACAAAACAAATTTATTCAAAAATATCACAGATAAATGTATCACATTCCTATCACAGAAATTAGACCTTTTGCGATTTCCCATCAGCTGACTGCTGTGGGATCATATTTGGCTGCTTGGGAGGCAATCAGGGGTCTCCCTTTGCCATCCTCTTCTTCTTCTGCTGACTGTTCTGAGATTCAGTGTGGTCAGCAGTAGACGTCTCGCTGGTAGAGGACGCACTTCTACCTCTCTTTTCTGTTTCAATAGACATCACCTCAGATCTCACACTAATACTAGATTCTGACCCTTTTCGGGCACGGAGTGGTCTAGTATTAGGTGATGCCATAATTTCGACTGGCTTAGGTAGTTGTGGCAAAACTTTCGGTATAAAAGCTCCTTTCAGGGCTTCTAATAACTCGGGCACCAGCGCTTTAACTAGGGAGCTGACTTCTGGCTTCTTACTTACCATTTGTGTGTACGACACTCCAGACACAGGGGTGCGTACAACCACTAATTTTTTTGCTTCTAGATAACTTATGTTATCTTTAGCTTTAATTTCTTGGATGGCCATTTCCTGCTTATATATAGGACAATTCGTCGATCTAGCAAAATGGCTACCCTGGCAATTACACATTTGATTGGTTCCTCACAGGGATACCTTCATGCAGGACTTTTCCACAAATACATACTTGGATTGAGGTGCACCTTACCGAAGTATGACCAAACTTTTGGCATTTGTAGCACCTCATTGGCGAAGGAACGTATAAGCGGACTTCCAGCGAGTAGAACGCAACCTTGATCTTTTTTGGTAAGACAGGCGTGGCAAAGGTAAGTATATGATTCGGCGTTTCTTTTAAATTGCCGTCCCTCCTGGTCTTTATCCGTCTGACGTCGATAACGTTCTGCTCCGCTAGTTCGCTTCGTATATCTTCTTCTGAACAATTTAGAAGATCTGGGCAGTAAATAACACCACGAGATTTGTTCATTGTACCGTGTGGTACGATGTCCACTTGACAACCCATATAGATATTAGTTTGCTGCATAAAACGTGATTGTTTTTCAGTACGTGTCTTAACCTTTTTTACCATTTTCAATTCTCCAAAGGAGCTATACAAAGATTTACTAATCAAGAATGGGCTCACCTTGTCAAAGTTGGGCCCATCTTTCCTTTTCAGGACCAGGTACCGGGACAATCCCGTCACCTGATTCTCCGACCTGCCTGAAACGACAGGATTTGACGAGGAGGTGTTGAGTGCATCCCCAGCACTATCCACGTTTACGGTAGTGGACGAACCCTCCGAGGCATTATTTTGATCCATACAAAATTTATATAATTTCATCTTCTCGACTCCCACCCACCACGGAGTCCAACAAGGGGACAACATAATGTCGCCAGGGATATCAAGGAGATATAGCACCCTCAAGCACTCACCCCACTGGAAGTCTGACCTGACAGCACAGCCGATTGATCAGGGTGGGTTAGTCCTAACCTCCCGTTTAGCAGAAATCCAGGCCAAAGTGACGTGTTGCGATTCCACAGAGACTACACCCCGCTCCGTGGAATGCTCAGTGACCAGGACCCCTTCATCCTACGACACGGGTCTCCACGCACGGCACAAACACGTGGGTAGCCATTAAAACCCTGTGCGGCACGACTACTACACCGCACTACGGAACACAGTAGACAAAGACAAGGTAAGTGTGCATATGTGTGTGAGATATTGAGTGCAGTGAATGACAAGCTGTACCCGAATACACTGGCTGTGTGTTGAGCTACTCTTAGTCCCCAATGCACTGGCTGTGCACCAGGTTAAGCCCCCTCACCGCGACAAGGTAAGGCAGCTCTACAGTTACTATTACAATTACTATTACAATTACTATTACAATTACTATTACAATTACTATTACAATTACTATTACAATTACTATTACAATTACTATTACAATTACTATTACAATTACTATTGCAATTACTATTACAATTACTATTACAATTACTATTACTATTAATACCATTATCACTTTCACTATCACATTACTAATTACCAAATTGGTATCACACATATATGTGCTATAAAATGTTTATAAGTTGGTAGCTTGTAAAAGTGATTTATATAGCTTATGTTTAGTTAGGTTAATGCATCTTTAGTATTGAGTAACAAATGAAAACTGTTACAATAATGTATGCATTGAAGTACGCTTTCATGCTTGAAAAAGAAACGTAAAAAGGGCATATTTTAAAGTTGTTGCACTTTTCAAAATATCTAATTACCTATTGTTTAATATAATAATATGAAAGTAATTTTCCTCAAACGGTATATGTCTACCTCAGATATTAATAATGTATTACCCATATATCAGAAATAATTAAACCATAATAGAGCCTTTAGATAACAAGTTACAACACATATTTATACCTTTCATCGAATATGCTTGTAAATGTCATCAATTTAGATTTGATTGCAATTGTAGTTTTCTCAGAAGTACCACTTACATTGCCTAAGAATGAAAAATACGATTTCTTTCCAATGAAACCACTATATCACTAATGGTATCCTAGTCCTTAAGAACTATAAAATTCTAATCATATATCATTAATATTTATCGAATGTTGGCCCAAGTGCAGTTACCTTAGTTGAGTTATAAGGTGTATACAACCATTTATATTGTGAACAAGCATGATTAATGGTTTAAATAGTGAAGTAATGTTTAATTTTATGTTATATTGTAGCTGAAAACTTATTTGTTGTAGTAAATTGTCGAACGTTTCGTATTAATGTTATTCATCTTTTTTTGTACATTATGAATAATGAATGTTACTTTATAACCAAAATTAATTCATACATTATTGGTTTTTATGGTTACTAGGAATGAACTTTTCAAAAGAAACCATATAGGATTTCGTAAGCAAGTTAATTTATATAAACAAGTGAATAGCTTTATCTTGCGGTTAAATATAGAAGCAGAAACAGCAATGTTTAGTTGCTATAAAGTAGTCCACGAGAAATGTTTCACTATCAAAATTAGCTTAAAATAAAACTGTAAATGTATTATCAAAATTGTAAATGGAATAAAATTATTAATCACCTATACGTTGCAACATTGCATCAAAGAAGTTTTGTAAGAGGCTTCTTTATTTTCCGAATATAATCTAGATAACGTAAAACTAACTTGAAACCTACCATTTCTCAATAAACTTAATTTGCTAAATAAAGTTGTAAAAGGAATGTGACACACTCGTTAATACGAGCAGAAAAAAATTCCATCTAAAGAAATAAGAATCAAGAAGTAATCGCCTTAACGTGCTTACTACAGAAGGCAACGCTAAACTTCAGCTGAAGCAATTGCTTTCTCCTTTTATTATAGAACTTCCATAAACTTTAAAATACGCAATAAAGAACGTTACAGTCCATAAAATATCTGTTTCAATGGAATTGGCTAACCAATATTAGATATTTGTTTTTATGAGACAAACTTTTCAATTGCTCTAAATAATGAATATTTAACAGAGTTGACATTGTTTGGATTTACTGAAGTATTTGTTAATAGGTTAAATCTAATTGATATTCTTCAGTTTACTTTTAAAATTTTAAACTAAAGCGCTCCGACATCTAATGCACTTAACGTAGTAATACGTGTTACCTGTAGTGGTTTTAAAGATTCTAAATATAAAGTTAGATGTTGCCTTGATTTTTTCAGTTATTTAGGTCACGAGTGGAAATCTTCAGGTTTCAAGTATTCAAAATACGATATGCTTTGATATATTAAAAAAGACGGTATAATTATTTTTCTTTGTTTTATAAAGGACTTTATAATTAAATAACGTTTCTTAAACGTTCTTTTATGCTTTTCTGACTGTCTTAAAGTAAAAATCGCTTTGACGCTTCTAAAATTGATTTCTTTTAGGTCGTAGTGCCAATTCATGGCAAAGACGGAGATACAACACTGTCCGAAGGGGATGAGATCGTTTGTCATTGCTAAAGTATTTTGTCTTCTTTTTTTGTCTTAGATGAGATGGGTTTTTTCTCTAAAAAGAAAGGGTCCCGTTTGTTATTATTTGCTGGGTGTCGAAGTTCGCACGGTAAAACCGATTATCCGTTAGATAAAACAATGCGAACTCTCCCACAAACAATATCGCGTTAACGTTCCTTGGAAATGAAGATTCGTAAAAACAAAATGAAACAATTCGATAGTGTCTTTCATCACACAAGTTAAATAATGAATGAAGCTCTCGCAAACGACTTGCGTGACTAGTCCTTATTATTAAATACTTTACCCATTCCCTCATTTTTTTAGATTTGTTCATTATATTTTTTTTTCTTTCAGAGACAATTTTTATACTTTTTTATTAACTATTTGTTAAAATATGTTTTACTTGTAATTAGATACACCTAGTACATAATCATGGGGTATCTGCGTTCATAATTTGAATTCTATCAGTATATAAACGTTATTAATTTTTATTACATTTCACACGATGCTATCTATATTTTCAGTAACTGCAACAAGTGCTCATTTATTGGATTTTTCGATATCTTCAAATTGTTTTGGGTTAATATCATTATCTTTGGGGAACTCGCGACAGATGTTTCTTTAAAAGTGGACGTTATTAGTTCTTTTTGTTGTAATATAAAATAGTTCACAAGGTTATAAAAAATGTCCAATTTTATTGCATTAGAATGCTACGTTAAATTTAATATGATTACGATAAATTAACGGAATACGGATATTAAGCTGAAATGTATTCACCTAACGTATTTTTACGGTAATCGACAATTATATAGCCTTAGATGCATGTGTAAGTATGTATAGCGTAATTTTTTCTGGGATATAGGGTTTGCCAAATAGGGCTATTTCACTATTGTTTGGAAACCCTACACATGTGAAACTTTGCACATATTAAAGGTACGAGTTCAACTAAAACAACAGTAGCAATTTCGCAGTTTTGCTCCCCGGTTACGTTACATGCCCCCTCACAATTAGAGTTACCCACGAATCAAACAATTATTGTACTAGAAATAAAGGACGCTAGGCATATGATAACCGAACTTAGTAAAAGTAGAAAGTAGACAGAATAGGGACGCAACCTACTGTATTGTTTTTAATTCCAGCCCCTGGAGGGTATGCAACCGGCTTCTTTTCAGGCGCTATTTTTAACGGTAATGCGGTAGTTATAGTCCTCACCTCATAATTAGGGCCCTTTTGGCAGTTTTGAAATAGGCAGCTTGATCGTGCGAAGACATTTTTAATTATAACACAATTTTAAGTCTAGGACTAATATAGAAATAAATTCAAGATAAGGTGTTTAACGGTTTTCCCCTATCATTAATATAAAGAAATTATTTTCTGGAGTTCCCCAGTTAAGTTACCGCAATAACATCTATTCACT